>JAJJMC010008768.1:1348946-1381937 GCA_023531435.1 Papaver californicum
CCCCCCCAGACCCCCACGCGCCCTGCCAGGCACCCCCATACCCCTGCCAGGCACCCCCATACCCCCTTGCCAGGCCTGACAGACCCCCAGACTACCTACACCAGATCCTGTCAAGCATTTATACGCTACTTTTACTACCAAGCAACATATCCATAGAATCAATTGTTCATTAGGCCATATCAAAGGATAAGGTAATGAACTGTCAACATATAATTATAAGACTATAATCGAGTGAATTTCAATCTATAGGGAAAAAATTTAGTTGATGTTACACACACAATTAGACGCATGACCCTACGCATTTGCACTAATCGGAATTCATACTGTTACCAAGCATGCTCCATTTTTAAAAAGCTATAGATATAGAACCAACCAACCTACAAAAAATTACTCATTACCAATTCAAAAGTTTCCAATTTAAACCTAAGTTAGATTTATGGAAACAGATAACATCCAACAGGAAATTGAAGAGTGGATTCAAACACCGAGCAAACTGCTTACAAAGTAACTTGACTGTTTAACCTAGAAAGGTTCAACCTTAGATTACACCTTTCACTGATGGTGATAAAGTCGACTACTGTGCGACAAGGGAATATCACATTTCTTCTCCACTACCCTAGCATTTTTGGGAAAAATTTAATCTGATCAAAACCCATTCAATTCAATCTTAGATCAATTTAATCTTAGCATAAACCCATTCAATACAGCCGAAAATCCCCCAAAATTTTAACATGGAAAAAAAAGAAAAATCCCCAATTTGAAAAACCCTAAATTGAATTTACAGAAAAAAAGGAGAAGAACCCCAAACCCATTAATCTTCACAAAAAAAAAAACGAAGGAGACGAAGGATGTTACCTGAGTTGTGTTGAAGACGAAGAACCCCCAACCCCCAACCTGTCTCAAGCTCACTGTGTTGAAGATGAAGGACGGCTACTTTGTTGAAGAATAAGAACGAGTTGTTCTTCTGTTTAAGTGTTTGGAAAATTTCATTCACTAACCTAAGCGTGCGATCAATACGTGCGGTCAAAAATCTGACCCAACCGTCAGATGAGGAATCACGTGAGGAGCACGTGATTAAAATTGATTTCAACCGTTCAATTAAATGGGGGTATTTTTGTCAAATTTTGCACATGCGAACTCGCATGCCCGAAGATAACTGATAAATTGACGGACTGGGACATTTTTGTTAATTTTTCCATTTTGGGACATTTTCAGTTTATGACCCCCAAATTAGAGCATTTCTATGATTATCCCTTTATTATTCACAATTTCATGTACATTTTAGTTCACAGGGGGGGGGAATGATTTATAGACTTTGTCTATTCTATCTTTTTCGTTGAAACTAACAGAGAATTTAACAAAAGTAAAGTTTTGACAGTGACTACATCGTGATCCCCCATCACCCAACACCACCACCGGATGTGTAAAAGAAGAATTTTTTGGTCAGTAAAAAAATAAACAAAGTGTCTAAGAAATCGGCCGGCAAGTATAGTTACTACCCAGAACATGTACATAATTCCCGGATATTTTCTCGAGCTCTGACAACGCCACCTTCAGCTTCCTTTCCTCCTCCGTCTCCAAGTCCAATATGAACACATAATCGAAACAAGAAGATGGTTGTTTTTGGTGGTGGTTGTTCTTCACGATCACCGGGTTTGATCTGTTGGGACGGTGCTCCACCCTCGTAACATTTACACTGGCCCTCTCGAAAATCGATAGAGCCTTGTGCATACCGGACACTCCCTTCTCAAGTGCGAAAGCTATTGTAGTCTTCTTGTTACCACTGCTAGTACTACTAGTAATAGCATTTTTTAGTCCCAACTCCAAGAACCTATTGAAATTGCCACTGTTGCTTGTATCTTGGATATTCTCCTCCACAATCTGCAAACCGAATTCCTTGCCGGCTACTTTGCTCCCAATAACGGCCGTATCCGAGATCCCGTTCTCGGATATGAACTTTGCAGCATCGGCCGCATTTTCTACCTCAATTATCTCCAGATCACAACCAAGACTGCTTAAGTAGGACTTGTACTCAAGCAGCTTAGTCTTGCAGTGGCTGAGAGCTTGTGGATGGCTGACAATCCTTCTGATATTGATCAATTGGCTATCACCGGCCAAGAGGCAGTGATTCACTGGTATGATTAATTCGCTAAGGATCTCAACATTCTGGCCGTGTCGCAGAAGTAAATCAAGGTTGCGATCGACAGTGCCGTCTAAGGAGTTCTCGATGGGTATGATGGCACGGTCTGCGGATCTATCCTCTAGTGCTTGGAAAGCATCTTCCAGTCCAGTACTGCAAGATGATAATAAATCAACATTCGAGATATTGCTAGAGAAGGCTTTCACAGCTGCCTCTTGGCAATATGAGCCTCTTACACCCTGATACACCACCTTAATAGTTGGACGCCGTCTATAACCACGGCCATATGATGAGAAACCATGACTATTACCCCCAATAAATGAATCGTCATCGTCATCGTTTTCGTCGTCATCCATACTGCGATGATGCCTTGGTGATGACGGTAGTCTGAATAAACGCTCTAAATCCTCTATAACTTGTTTTTTTGTCTTTGTGGTCGTTGTTGCTGTGTAACGGGTGTAACTGCTAGTAGTTGTACTCGAACTCGCCTCCTCCTGCTGCGTTTTAGGATTAGTTCTGGTCTTACTGCTTCGATTTCGCATCGGGCGATAACTATCAGAGTCGGAAGCTAACTTATTCCTGACCACTAGCATCCTCTGTATCACCTTTTTGGTCTCACAGCTGAAAAAACTACTTCTGTCTGTTAATCTAATAGATGAGTTTCCGACGACGGAGGACACTGTAGTACTAGCAGAAGCTGGATTGCTCATTGTTAGAGCTTGATTATTGATAAGCATCGCCATTTTTCGTTATGTTTTGGTTTTCTATTTGTTAGAAAGGTATGGTATGCTCAGGAGATCGTTTTGAGATCCCTGGCATGAAAAGAAGTGAGATGAGTTACATTTATACTTGTAAATATCATCATCATCACCTCCTACATACATTACAATATGCGAGGGCATCTTGGACCAAACCAAAGACACGGATGCTGACACGTTTGCATATAAAAAAATTGGAAAATGGTTGGTGAGGTGAAGAGTGTAGAAGAGTCTTGACAAATACACAATTTGCTCTGATTTTGTATAAAGGTAGATAGAGTGGGGAGTGGTGCAAGTGGGTGTTAATATTATGAATGATGAATCAATTGTTGTCGTGGGAACGCGCGGACTACTACTTTTCTTTTCTTTTCTTTTTTCTTCTCTTCACCTACCACACCACACCACACTGAATCCATTCATCCATCCATCCATCATGTAAGTCAGTATGTACGCTAAATTGGTCAGCAATTGTCATGCTTTGCTGTTTGGAAAGTTTACTTGCCACAAAAGCTATACGGCTAGTGCTAATTCTATCCAGCACTTTGCATGCTACTATTTAGGTAGATAAACACTATTTTATTTTATTTTTATTTATGCGTTTTGAGATGTAACTGTTAACACCGTGTGTTACGTGTTGTTTTCTTATTTTTTTAATGCGTTCATATAATTGACTTATTTATATTTGAGATATTTATAATTTTTGTAGCTTATTTATGGAATAAATATGTTGAATAGATTCAAAAGAATTATATAACTTTACTATTTAGTAATTTTGAAACTGTCAAGAGAGTTAATATCGTTGGACATTGAGTTAGATTTGTATTTCATTTCATTGTATTTCATTACAATTGATCCTAATTCTTGTTGCAGAGAAAATTAGGTTCAGTCTATTTAAACTATTATTCAGTGACTAACTGTTGACACATACAGCCGGTTGCTAACGTAAACTATAACTAACACCTACCACTCCACACTCACACACACTTTGGTACACATACAAATCTGTTCTCTAACACCCCCACCACAAGGTCAATGGCTATGGAGAAGCTAAGATACTGAGCTTGGATCCTAAGAAGGTAAACCTGGTAGTGGACAAACCCTTTTTCAGGTAACTATCACCCTTATCCCTCAAATCAACCCTCATGTAACTCTTATTCTGAGCTTGGTCCTCGATTTGGTTCAAATCTCAGAGGTGGATTTAGAGGAGGTCGATATGATAATGGAGGAAGGTTTGGAAGATCTAACTATAGAAACAATTATAAAATACTTCATGTTAAGTAAAATTTCTACATTCAGTGTCAGATATATAGAATACCAGGTCAGTCTGCTGTTGAATGTGGTGCAGGCGTACAACATTACATCATATACTTATAATGATGATCTTGATGATTTCTGGTGTCCGGAACCTGAAGCATTTGTTGTGTACAATGAAAACTCTACTTCTACTTAGTATGGTTGGATACCTGATTCATGAGAGACTCATCACAGTACTTCTGACTTGTCCAACTAAAATATTCATTATAAATACCAATGAACTGATCAAGTGCGCGTAGGCAATGGATTCTGGTTTGCACATATATAACTCACATTGGCTCTTCTAACTTTCAAAATGATATAACCAAATTAACTCTTAGTTATGTTCTTCATGTGTCATCCATTACTAAGAACCTATTTTTGTCATCAGTTTACCAAGGAAAATAATTGTTTCTTTGAATTTCACTATGAAATTTTTTTTGTGAAGGATTTGGTCACCGAAAAAATTCTTCTCTATGGTCCTGTAAAAGACGGTCTCTATCACGTGGAGTTCACCACTGCTCAGCTCAAACAAGCACTTACCTCATCAACCTCAAATATAACTAGTTGGCATAATATATAAACTAGGCCATCCTTCCTATCACACTTTAAAGCATATTTTGTCTTCTGTTGATGTTATTATAGATAATCATACCTATTTGTTTTGCTTGTCAACTAGCTAAGAGTCATGCTTTACCATTTGCATCAAGTTCTCAACCTATTGTGTCAAGAGAGTTAATGTCGTTGGACATTTTCTCAAATTTGTATTTCATTTCAATTGATTTTAATTCTTGTTACAGAGAAGATTAGGTTCAGTCTATTTAAACTATTACATCACTGACTAATTGTTGACCCGTATAGCAGGCAACTAACATAAACTTTAACTAACACCTGCCAGTCCACACTCACACGCACATTTGTCACATACACAAATCTATTATTTAACAACTTAATTTACACGTGATAAGTCAAATTTTAAACATAATATATCAATTCAAATAAATCCAATTTAGACGAGTTAAATGAGTTTGGAATACAACTTGTTAAATGGGGAAAAGCAAGCTACTTGCATGTTGACTGAGAGAATAATTTTAAAGCCCTACGATGGACGATTCAATTTGCACAATCCAAATCAATATTTAGAAAATCAATCTGACTCGTTAATATGAATCACATCTATCAAGAATTAGAAAGATTTTTTCTAGATACGGAATTCTTGATTAGTCAATTTAAACTGAAAATAAGCTAAATACGGGATTTAATCAATCTCCTCGTGCTCATGTAGTTAACAATTCAATCAATATATTACGCTAGCTTGTTTGCTAATAATCAACTTCTATTAAGTTTATATAAATTTTAATTTTTATCGGTAAAAAATCATTTTTACTTTAAGTTTTTAAGGTGATAAAATTATACAATAAATTTTCAATTCATTATTCAGTATGTAATTCGATCCTTAAAATATGAAAACAATTAATGTCTTGATTCACAATTTTACAACCTTGACATAAAAACTTGTTCTTTTATTTTTTATTAGATTTTTAATTTTTTTAAATACAATAATTAGATCTCTGGATTCAGAATGCTTCAAAGAATAAAATAACCAATATTTACAGCTAAAAGTATATATGGTTTTTGTAAATAACTTGCTAATTTGCTAGCATTCTACCAGGCTCGATTGTATGATAAAGCATGAATCACATGATAACTATATGAGCATGCTAGATTATTTTACAAAAAAAAAAATTATTTTATTTTTTTTGCCGAAAAAGTTAAATTGGGTCTGGCTAATGTTGGAGGTAAGTGAACACTTAAATTCGAGGCAAACAATAAGTCAAATTGTTTGTTTTAAATTCGTTTTTGTTCATTTCTGGGGACAACAGGAAGGAAATTTTTTCATTTTGACACAATGTCATCTCATTGGTAGAGAGCTTTGAAATTTACAATACAATTGAATTGGCAATTGCTAGTGTGGTACCTCCTTACTAGACAATTGGAATATTGTTGTACTGGTGCTTCTTCAAGACTTGCTTTATCTGTTTTTGTTATTTTCAAAAATAAGATATGAAAATCTTTTTGCTATTATAATCTTATTTTGACTATTTACATGTATTCAAAAATAAAATGAATAAAAAGATAATATGGATTTGAATTTTATAAACAAGTGTGTACAGCAACGGTCCAACAACTCCAGAATAAACAACATATGAACATAGTCAATCCAATCCACTGAGAATCCCTAAGACAGGTTGGTGTATTCATTAATCAATCTCTTTGAATTCTTTTTCTTTGTTTTTTTGCTTCTCCGGATCGGTTTTTCTTTTGCAATTAATCAGAATATGGATCCAACTAGGCCGATATATTGTAGCCTGTAGACATGGAGGATCCAACTAAGCCGATCTAGGCTCTTTTGCCGTAATGTATGTTGGTGATTTATTTCTGATTCTGCTACTGTGATTCCGTCACCTGTGATTCTGCTAACTACTATTCTTCTACCCATAATCATGTTCAGTGTAGTCGATTCGGCCGAGATGGTCGAAATTTCACCGATAATACAGGTTCCGGTACTCACCCAAGAAGACTCACGCTATATCGTCGATACGGTATTTGGTCGATAATTTCGGCCGAGATGACCCGAAATGAATTGACCAAGATGGTCGAAATTTGGGTGGGAGATTTAAAAATAAAAATCCAAAAAAAAAATAAATGAATTTTCTTATCTAGTTCTAGGGTCTTCAATTGTTACTCATGTTTTTTTATGGTATTTTAGAAAAATGAGTAGTTTTATATCTTAATAGGTCCAATATGGAAAAAACGTTTGATATAGTAATTATAGGTATAAAATGTGTAGACCGATATTTCGCCGATATTTAGAATCGAAATCTCCCCGATATAAAGATGTACCAGTGTATCACTCTTGACCGATACAAACCGAAATCCGATATTAATTATATTGATCATGTTACTTGAAACAAGTCGTTGAGTTATGGTTGAAAGTCATTACTTCGGCCTTGATCATGTAAGTTTGGGTCCGTTGTTTCGATAATTTCATGGCTAAGTCCTTGTGGTCTTTTGGTGGCTACGTTTTTTCTTGAAAGGCATGTGAAGTTTTTTATTTCAGTCATTTTTAATAGACGGTAGTCGTATGTCATGAACTGAATTATTTTTATACATAATTTTTTTAAAAAGTGTTAATTTTACATATTAATTTAATATAAAAAAGAATAAAACACCAGAATAATCAAACTTAGTAAATTTAGTAGATAAAAAACGTACCCATAAGTTGGAATCCATAAAAACATCATATTGAATAAAATTGTATAAAATCCCCAAATCTTTAAAAAGGTTTAAATTAGATATTTTTATTTTTTAATAATACCATAACTACCATTTCCATCTAAAATTTTCTTCCTTCTTTTCTTCAATTATTTCTTCTTCTTCTATCGACTTCTCCTTATCCTCCTCCCCACCACCACCACCAAGCCAATGAGAAAAGACAGATCCGGCAACAACATTTTCGTCTCCTCCACCAACACCTTCTTTTCTTTTACTTTATTTTTATGTTTATATTTGTCACCAACAGTATCTCCGCCACCATTAAACCAACGACCATTCCATATCCGCCATTAACAACACCTCCGTCTCCTTCACCAACACCACCATTATCTCCTTCTCTTTCTATGTCCTGATTTTACATTAACAACACCTCCTCCTCCCTCATCGTCTCATTCTCCTTATCTTTTCTCCCCCACCATTACATGTCCACCAACAACACCTCCTCCTCCTCCTTTTATCCTCTACAAACACTACCAACATCTCCAGATCTTCATCGTCGAAAATCATCATCTTTATCGAAATTGACGTTTGTGTTGGTGAAATGGCAAAAAAAATTGGTTTCATCAAATTTTATAAAAACTAACGATGTTTAAACCAATATTTTTATTGGTGAAAACAATAAGTTTTGTTGAAACTAAATTTGGTTTCATCTGATTTTTGCCTATTTTTATCGTGAAACCAAAGTTTTAGTGTTAAAACAATATTTTTCCCTAGTTTATTCAGTTCGATGCATTGGTTTCTTCGTCGAAGTTTTGTTGGTGTAACGATATTTTTATATTAACCAAATTTGATTTCAACATATTTTGCCTAATATTTATTGTTGAAACCAATGTTTTAGTGATATGGTAAATTTTTTTGATGGTTGTGTTGCTGGTTTGTGGTGGTGGTGTTGATGGTAGTGATGGTCGATGATTGTGTTTGATGGTTGGTGGTGGTAGGATAATGGTGGTGTTGGTGTTGGTGGTGGCAGTGTTGATGGTGTTGGTTGGTGGTGGCAATAGTGGTTGTGGTGCTGATGTTGATGGTGATGATGGTTGGTGGTAGTGGAATGGTGTTGGTATTGATGTTGGAGATGGTGTTGGTGGTGGTGTTTAGCGGTGGCAATGTTAGTTGGCGATGGTAGTGGTGGTGATGATGGTACTGGTAATTGGTGGTGGTGGTGGTGGCGGCGTTGCCGGTGTTACTGGTTGACGATGGTGGTGGTGGCATCGTTGGCGGTGTTACTGGTTGGCAATGGTGGTGGTAGTGATACGATGATGGTGATGGTAGTTGGTGGTGCTTGTTACAGAAGAAGAAAAATATTATAACCTTATTAATAGGGTTTAGGTTAAATTAATAGGTGACAGTGATTTGGTCGGTTGTTTGGGTTGAATTAATCAATGGATAATTTATACATAATTGTTCAAATTGAGTTTTTATTTTATTTATTTTTAACTGGGATTTTGGTGGTACGAGGTTTGTACCAGTATAGTTATAACGCGGAGACTACATATTAATCGGTTAAATAATCTTACATGTGCATTTTTATCCATACTCCTTGAAATATCAAGTAGGAACTTACTAAAAGGTGTGCACAAACTCTGACTCTCAACAAATAAGTATTATTTTGGAGAATTGTTATTGCTAATAAAAAATTGGAAATCTGATATTATCATCCAACGATTTTACGCGACCGTGATATAATGGTTTTCTTTAAAATCAATAAATTCTAATTTTTATTCACCAACATAACTTTAAAAAGAAAAAAAAAACGATATTTAACAAGGTTATTGGGTAACATATCAATAACCTGAGTTTAAAACCGTGCATCACCAAATACTTTATCTATCCACGAGAAAAAAATTCAGATAATCATCAAATCATAAATACGAGTCAGATCCCTAGTCATTTGACATAAGCCAACTAAAGTTGATTCTTTTTACGGTCCTCGTACCCATTTAAGAAGGACCGCATAATGTAAGCACACAATGCAAGCCTTATAATCGTGAACGTCTGAAATGAATGGTTGAGACTGCTCCATGTATGTCGCGTACTTGCGTGCAACATCTACCCGCAACAAGACATTCTATTTGAGTAGAAAGGCTTATTTTGTTGTAAATTTGATAAAGCGCTCCGTTTTATTGATCCCACTAAAATATTATCCCTGATTTTAAAAACTTTTCTAAAGTGTCCTATAGTTGATTTTTTCATTTAGGTTAGTTAATACTCGTTTATTCTTTTAAAGTTTATCTATTTACTTTTTATTTGTAGTCATGTTGACTTTCTACATCATTTTTTAGGTTCGTCGAACTTGGTTGAGAATCGTTTTACTGATTTCAGGTTCGTTACATCATTCCCCAAAAGGGTTTATCATTTTTAAGTGTTTTGGGGTTTTTGGTTGGTGGGAAATCGACTTTCTACAAAACCTTCTAGGTTCGTCGAGCCTGGCTTAGGATCGTTATATCACTTTCAGATACGTCGAACCAAGTTCAGGATCGTTACACCGCTTTCAGGATCGTCGAATCATTTATCCTCTCCACCAAGGAAATGTGATTCAGGAATAAATGGGACTTTTAGTAGGTGAAATAATTGCCACCTAATACTTAACTGGAGGAAACCGTTATTAAAAAACACGTCAACAAAATATTCCCTCTGTCCAAGTTATATAGGCGGGAAAACAAAATTTTTTAAATTAAAAAAATTATATGAGTTTTATAAATATTCACCCTCTTTCTTGATTTACCTTTTACTTTTGATGAAAAATATAAATATGGACATATTTGGAAAGAATTATCTAAAATCTAAAACTATATATATAGATGGAACTAGTTCTCCACCTGTATAACTTAGAACAGAAAGAGTATAATAGTTTAAAAAAAACGGAAGAGTACATATCAAAATCACCATTATTGTTCTTCCTAATAACGGATACACCACTATATGGAACAAATTAATAAAGATGCGTCTCTGTGTAAATCACGTGATACATTAACAAATGATTATATCTAATTGTTATTATTATAGAATGATTTTTTAGCAAATAAACACGTGATTAGAAGAGAAAATAAAAGAAAAGCTAATTCATTTGTTGTTGCAGCCCACCAACTAGCCATTTGTGGTCTCTTTTTGATACTTGTTGATTGTCTCTTTCTTTCTTTCTTCTCTCTTTTTTTTAGTAAGTGATGCATTTGACTACGCACCATTCATTCATTCAGATTTCAGAATAATACCTCATAAATGAATGCGTCAAAGCATTCCACGCCTACCCCAACCTAGCCAGGTTCATCACTCCACGCCTCTGATTTCCAGGATGCCACGTTCCTAATTATTTTTATTATCATTGTCATAAATTAATTACAGATTCCCAAAGGATATCTTGCACAGTCGCACTGATAGAAACTAGCTTCCTGCATTTTCCATGGCCATGGAGGAGGTGGGTACCGGGGTGTACTATGTATTTTGTTTTCCATGGACCAAAAGCAGTGACCATTGAGTTAGAAAGGGTACCTAACTCGATGCAAATGACTTTGATTCGTGAGATTAAACTTCGATTCAGCGTATAACGAACAAGAACAACATATAAGGGAACAATTAAGTAAAAGCAACAATTTAACTAAGCATTCTGCATTGAGAAATACAAACTATATGTAGCATTCTAAAGACCGTACATAGGGGGTGCTTTGTACAAACAATAGGTGGAACATCCATCTAAGCAACCACAACTTGTTTAGAATTGGCAATGGGGGTGGGTGCTGTCAACGGCATTAAGAGACCTGTTTACATGCACATACTGCAATTTTACAGTGAGACCAACATAAGCTAACTGAAAACATAAATAAAGTTTTTCTTCTTTCATATTTTGATTTCAATATCTGAATGGGGGTTACCGGACACATTTGGTTAGATAAATCAAAAATGTTAATTTAGAAAAGAATAAAATTAGATGCGAGTGACAACCCTGTATTTGCATTTCTACCTTTCGCGCTCCACTCTCGAACATTTCCGCTACAAAATCGATCATACACCCCGTTTATCACAGCTCTACAGATGAATGATAAACTTTGTCACTTTTAGTTAACACTTGCTGATGTACTGGCACTATCCGGCAGAGGAAGAACATCAGCAAAGTCTGCAGTTGAATGACTACTATTATTACTGGGAAGGTAAGAGTAGGCAAGCAATGAAGCTCCAAGTGTGATTGACAGGCCTATACAACTCCATATCCATCTATGCTTCATCTTCCTCACTGCTCTTTGCTTTCGAGTCAATTCTGCATCAAAATTTCACAAGACAGCTAAGTTACTTTCATGAGTAATTGTTAAATAAAACAACAAAGCAATATCCTGGCAGCAGTGGTATTGTTGTCTAATGGTAAATCTCCTTCCTATCTATAACGTGCCAGATATGGCATGATATATGAAGGCAAACAAATGTACCCGCACGTTTGTGTTATATTAATTTCTATTCTGGTTTCCCGTATAGGATACTTGATTCAATGACCTAAAAATCTTCTTCGGATCAATTTTTCCCTTTCTTTTTTTGTGAGGGGGTTGAAATTTTTAGTAGGTTAAATACAACTACATGTATACCATGCTCATGCATCAATAGATTCAATACATAATACATACCACTATTCAGTTTTGATACAGACAAGGACCCTATGTTTTGAATTAGAAAAGGCTACTGTAGTAGTTTGGGATCAGAATGCCTAAGGTAAACATATGTTTAATGAAGAAGCCTGTCTGACTATAGCTAAGTTGGGGATTAGAAAAGGCAAAAGGTGCTATATCTGGGATCAGAAAAAACACGGCGTACAAGTTTCAAAACGGTAGTAAAATTCCAAGTTAATAAACTTTTAATGCTTATTACAATCACACCCAATACATAAAAATAATGAGTTGGTCAATTTTGCCAATTTTGTTCAGGAAAAAACAAACGCCCACTTCTGTAAGCTAATCATTAAAAAGTTCGGAGATAAACGATTCAAAGAGAAGCAGATCAAGGAAGGACATACCAACAACTTCTTGATTCCTCTGAAACATTTCATGATTCACTGCTTCATAATATTGTAGTTTGTCTCGCAGCTGCAAAACTTCAAGGTTCTTAGATTCTAGAACGGTCTTGGCAGCTGCTTCAATTTCGGCACGAGCTAAACCTCTACCAACCGCTTCAGAGACAAACCTTGCGACAACAACTTCCTGGCAGAATTTCTCCACCCTATCATCCAACTCAAGCTCAGTATCTACTTCGTATTCTTGGGTCGCAGGAAGGGATAGCCCAACCCCGGATGCACACCAATGGCTGTTAATACTCTGCCAATGATTACACATGCGAGCAAGTGCATCCTCTGCTCTCTTACGCCTCTCAATCTCATCAAACAGGTGGACCCTCGCCGCATGCAGTTCCTCGATGCTTGAGAAGCGAGATCGAGATGGAGATGCATTGGAAATGGAAGAATCAGAGAAGAATTCTGTGTGTTTCAATCACAAGGATAAACAGGTTGGCCAATCAGGAAAAAATTACAATGGGAAGCAGGGAAGCACAAAATACATAATAATTACATAACAAAGCATCCCTTAGCCTGGCGTTGTATGGTAAACATACAATATGAGGAAACTTATCTATCTTCAGTGTACTACGAAAAAATAGAAAATAAAAGAAACAAGAATTGTGAGTTGTTCACAAAATTTTACAAGAATATATAGAAGGATGCTTGAAGGTACAGGATCCCCGAGATAAAAACTAGTAATTCAGCTCAATAACATGATTGCTTTGTTCTTTGAGCATGATATGGGACATACTATATGCTGGAGTTTACTCTATGCTCAGGATCATAGGTTCCATGACTAGAAAGCCAACACAAATAGTACAACAGAACATACCTTAAGTTAATAAGAATGTGTAGTGAATAGATAAAAAAAAATACAGGTTGTCAACTAGGTTTTCAGCTGATTAGAACCTCTACTTCTGTTTCATCATTACCTTTGGTGAAAGAAACATACAGCATAAAAGAACGGTAGAACCATAGAAGAGAGCCCATGTCATGCTTTAAAAATGAAATTTGTGATGGCAAGGTTGAAAAACGCATGTCTGCTGAAGCATGACGTGGACTCACTTCCAGCCTCATATACAAAAATGTTATCTTCCATCAAATATACACGAGGAGACAGAGCTAGAAGTCTATCTAGCAAAAGAACGTAGTTGACCTATTTTTCTAACTTTCAGATTGCTTCTAACCAGGGTGCACATTCCCCACCTTCTCATTGGGTGATGCGCTACACTAGAAGTTGGAGAAGTTGAAAAATAATGAGAAGATTTCAATAGACTTCGTTTTTTATAAACATCTACAGTTTCCAATGCAATGCAGCACCCAACGAGAAGGTGGCGAATGTGCACCCCGGTTTTAAGGGGTGCACAAAGGTGCACTCATATCAAGTCAACTGAAGGGATGTAAGCAGTAACCATGTTTTACTTAAAAATTTCCTGTAGTCTATAACTCTATCTAGTTGTAGAAACTGTGAACCTGTGTGTAAGGTGATAAATTAGCATAACATACATATATAATCAGCATAGGATACTCAGCAATGTGGAGACGTTTCTACATTAAGTTAAAAATGATATCTGGGATTCGTGCTATACTGGCATTTTATTAACTTTCTCTGCCTACACAAGGTAAAATAACCAAAATAGTTCATTGCCATCTTTTTATTTAGGTGTCTTAATTTATTTGCACATCCTCGACGATTATTAACCACCTTCTTACAAGAAACCAAATTAGAGCTCCTATTAAATTATTGGTCTGACAAAGATAAATATGACGTGTCTTAAGAGCATATGATAATATGACATAATTAGTAATGCTCGCATACTTTCCTACATCAAGCATGTACTTTTCGTAAATATATCACAATAATTAATATAAGGATTGTGATTCTTAATGCTAAACATAGATGGGATGGAAGTTCTCGAGGCACATGGTATACCTTCGTAGAAGCACATACCCAGCACAACCGAACAAAGAACACTTACAAAGGTGATTGGCATCCTACATCAAAAGTCTTTAAAATTTCCTCTACTTGCATGGAAGATTTGTGTATTTAGGTGCCACAGCTGTAAGGTTATGATCCAATCAGTGAATGGTCCTCCAACTAAACAAGATCAATGTGGTACGCTAAGAAGAAAATAAACAAAAGTAATCTCGATGCATGAACACGAAAAATCCTGAATTTCAAATTTGAGAGCAGTACATTCTCAACCATGAGACGAATGCTAGATGATAGGACAAATGCTTTTCATATAAACTCATTAGAGTAAATTGAAAGTAAATCTCAAACTAAAGTACCCCCAATATGGAAAAAAAAATAATACAAACTGCAGTAAATTGAATCACATGTGTGAGATGGTGTACCTTCATCAGCATCAAAGAACTCCGATTGAGATTGCAATACTTTCAAGGTCTTTGTAGCAAGAGTAGAAGCACAGGATGCATAATCACAATCACCTAGATTACTTATCTCTACTACATTCTTTATCGGTGTTGTAAAATCAGCCGCATTCTGATCCCTAACATTAGTCTCCACTACCAATTCTCCATCTTCAATCTCAACCTCAAGTAATGAATTCTCAGCAATCCCATCATTTCGAACCTCTACATTAGTTTCCCCATTGTTATCTCCACCTCCACCTCCACTACTACTAGACGTTGATTTAGTGACTTGAAAACCATGGTGTCTATTAGTAGCTTCAGGAATTACATGAAAATGATCTCTCCGTTTATGATTAACGACATAAGGAGACGGAGATACTGAATCGGAGGTGGAGGTATATGGAATCGGAGCTGGTTCTGGAGTAGTATACAAAGCTGGTGATGATATGTATATATGTTTTGGGGGTTTCTTTGTTTTCGTCGTAGTAACAACAGAATTGTTGTTGTTGTTGATTTGGTGTTTGAAATTGGATTTTGAAGATGGAGAAGGAGAAGAAGAATTAGGTTGTAATAATCTTTCTAGAGCTATTGCTGTATATGAAGGCATAGCTTTTCAAAAATGAAATGAAACCCTAATTTGCGTCTATTCTTTTGAAAAAAACAAAAAGAGAGATCTATTTAATCCAATAAATATTCTTTATCTATCTAGATATAGAGATGAGATGAATCCAACAACAGCACAGAATCTCTCTCTCTGTCTCTCTCGCTCGCTCCTGGAAATTTGGGGGAGAGAGAGAATCTGTGCTTTTCTTGAGGGAATTATGTTTTCTGGAAAAAAAAATGGATATGAAATGAGATGCGAGTAGGGCTGTATAAACCCGACCCAATCCACAACCGACCCATCGGTCTAAACACGGGTTGATTATGACTCACATCTTCTAATACCTGTCATATGTTGGGTCGACTGATTTATACCTTCATCCACCCGACCCAACCGTCCACCTGCCTTAAAATTCCCAAGAAAAACATGTATATGGAAACTCGACATATGAACAAAGCATGACCTCCTCTTAAATCCAAATAAAACATACAAAAGATGGTCATACGATGTGTGCTAGCCAATAACATGCATTTACTACTATTACTTGAGCCCCAAATTATGATCTACTAGCAGCTTAAACATGTTAATCAATCATTAGATATAGCTTGAAAATCTCAATTGAACAATTATTTATAGATATATAAAAATAATTTTTTCTAATATCAGCCTTAATTAATAAAAAGTGAGTAATCAATCTATAAATTATACACCTGACCGTTATCTGTTGTATCCCTGTAAGAGTCTATCTTTGCTAGATATTTCAAGGTTAAATTTTTTGTGTTTTGTTTTCTTGATTTGTGCTTACTGTAGGATTAATTAATTGTATGATTTTTTTTTCAATTTTAATAGTGATGATGGAAGAAGCGAAACCCTCTAATAGTAATAGTTCCCACTATGAAAAGATTGATCCCAATCCCATGGAAGCTCACTACATTTTGCAAAAAAAAAAAAAATTGAATTGATTTTTCTTAGGACGGGTATACCCGTACCCACACGACCCGACTTGGCTTAATAATGGGTCCGGTTAAAATCGATTCATCGTAAGATGGGTTGGGTGCGGGTGATGATTTCAATCACCCGTCATCAGTGGGTAGGATGGCGGGTTAGGCCAAACCCGACCCACCCGACCCGTTGTGCACCTCTAGATCTATGTGGTCAATATCGGCCGTCACGGCCGCGATAACGGCGATATTCAAAGTATCGCTTCAAGAGTTCGACGAATCTTCAAATATCGCAGTATCGGCCGATACGGCCGAGATTCGCCCGATATTCAAGGTATATGCTTGTTGTTTAATCTAGATTTTTGGAACTTTAAACTTAGAATTGTAATATACTAATATGATCTCTTCTTAAAGTATGGTTGTTAAGATTTTTGGTAATAAATCAACAAAAATATAGTTAATTCTTGGCATTCACATGTATAAAATTTGGATATAAGATTTGGGACTCCCGATATTTCACCGATAATCTCCCCGAGATATTGTTATCAAGGTTTCAAGATCCTCGCCAAGACGAGATCGAGATCCGAGATTAACTACATTACTCTAGATGCGACTGAATTTTTGGAAAGAAGGAAATACTCCATTGATTATCACTTGAAACTTGAAAGTCAAAGTTCATTTTCCGCCTTTCCGGTCCAAATCATGCTCCTCTCACTCGTTTGTTGGAACTTGGAAGTATTTATGTCTTAAGTCCATACAACCCACATTCATCTGTCGTCTCTTTCCCAGGAATAGGGGTGAGCATGGTGGTCCTAACCCGTCAACCCGACTAAATCCACATGTAATTTGGCGGGTGGACACCCAACCTGCTCATGGATGTATTCTTGAAAATCCATTAAATATTGGAGTGGGTGCAAGTGAAAATTTAGAAATTCATTAGACATCCCCACCCACTAGGTTAAGGGCATCTTTAAAATTATGTAATATCTGAGGATAAGTTTAGTTATTTTTACCCAGTAGTATATCTATTTTGTATTACTATTCTACTGAAAGTTTTAATAGTTGTTGGATTCTCATTATTGGTAAGGGGAACACCACGAGCACGAGTAGTCTTGACGTTGTTCGCTTGATGAGGAGCAGATAACGATTTATTTGAGCATCAACATGAAGATCATAAGCCAAAAGCATAGATTCAAACAGATCAGTGGTTATTAAGCTCATTGTAGTAATGAGATAACTGGAAATACTCGCATATGCTGAATCAATACCTTTGAATACATAATGACAAAATTATTTATCTGAATTTCATGACCACTAGCAGCAAGAGAAACAACAATATCACGAACAAATTGAATATAGTCAGTCATTGATAAACTGCCCTTGATGAAAATTTGTAAAGAAGACTTCAAATGAATAAGAGTAGCATCAATTTTGGATGCATAAAATCCAGACAAGTAACAACATATCAGTTTTGGTCCATACCTCTGAAGACGTTTGACAAGATTTTATCTTCACTAAAATAAATGATGTGAGTGACGATAAAATCCAGACAAGTAATAGCTTATCAGTGTGATTCCAAGAAAGAAAATTAGGGTAGGAGAACCATTACTGTTCTTAAACGGTGGATTGTAAATAGGATAAAAATTGTGCTTTTCAAAGAAGAAAATTGTGATTTGTAAGCTTTTCCGAAAAGCTCCATGAAGTAGAGCAAAGGGGACATATGTCTGTGAAAAAAAAAAGTTTGAAGTTAACTCGTTACCTCCAAAATACTCAGATGTAGTCGTCATAGTGATCTAAAAAAAAATTAAATCAAAGATGAAAAAGAATTGATTAATAAAAACACAGACCCTTAGAAACGAAGGTGATACCAAGTTGAGATTAGATTTTAACATGTTCTCAATGGTTGAGAAACACAAAGAAAATCTTGTGTATAAATAAAATAAAAAAGATTACAAAGTAGGTAATACAAGATATACAAAAATATTGCTCGTATAGTAAAAGATATAACAAAAGAAGATGATATAGTCGTAACTCATTAAGTCACGTCTGTCATATGTTTAACAATACTTTCCTACTATAGAAGCGGAAAGGGTTTAATTCAACATATAACTATATCTAAAGATTTTTTTAAAAAAAAATAATTTATTTAAGGGTGATTTAGGATGTTATAAATCAGTTATTAAACTGTCTTTTTATCTAGATTTGCTTTCATTTTCCTAAAAAATAAATTTCAATACAAATCCGCGTATTTATCTGCATCCAATTCATCCACCGCCTATCCACGAATGTAAAACTCGCACGTGATAGACTGAACACAGATGAAAATTTAGCACCAACAATTTAGATGACCTGGACATAGATGGCACCAAATCCATAAATTTCACCCGCTGCTCACCTTTAACGAGGAAAGAAAAATAACAACACATTTTTCTAAATAAATATGACTTCTAGCCAATGCTTTGATTCTCATTTTTATGAGTATGATTATTTACCTGTTTATTCTACTGGTTTCTTTTATGGTATATTATATAGTTCATTTGTTTATTCTGTTGATTTTTTTTATGGTATATTAGATAGTTTGGGCAGTGGCAATGTGCATGTTTAAATCATCGGTTAACACCTTGAAAGTGCTAAAGTTGTTTTTATTGTTACATAGAAATAAAAAGTTAAGCATTTGTTTAGAATTCAAAGTAAAGTAGTACCGTTTGTAATTACATAATACAGAAAGAGCTACAAATTTTTTTGGAAGTTATTTAAAGGTGTATATAATTCACATGCACCGGTGCTCCTTTTTTGTTATTAGATATAATGTTGTCAGTTGACAGTTGTCGTTATTCCTTCGTTGTATTAATGACTCATTACCATTTTATTAGTGAGTCAGTTGTTAGTCAATAAGAGTCAATAGGTCAAGTCTGTTAGGTGTGAGAAATGGTGGAGTACAGTTGTATCCCATCTAGTGGTTATAGATACAGTCCTTGTTATCTGTATCAGAGCAGGTGGTCTGTATCAATTGAATGCGTTTTGATTAATATGAAAGACTGAATTTTCTTCTCAACGAGTTCCAATACTATTCTTTAATATCAGTGAGAAGTTTTATCATGGTATCATAGCCAACTTTAATGGTTGTTCTTCCTTTCGTTCAGAATCTCAAAATCAATTAATATCTTTTCTTCTCAAAATCGTTTCATATTTCAGAAGATCAAACAATAAACTCTCACTTATCGCAGAGATAAAACAAATGAGATAAAAAATTTCCAGAAATTCATTTTGATTAATATCTTTTCTTCAATAGAGTTTCTTCATCTAGATCTTGTTTTTTTTTTTTTTACTTCAATAATCTGCCTACAAATCAACAAAGAGAGTTTAATCTTTTTCATGCCTATTACTCGAAGTATGGAAAATCAATCAGAAGCCTAGAATACAAACAATACCACTGCTGAATCAGATTTCTCATCAACATTCAATCTTCCGTTTACCAATATCACAAAATTCATTTCTATAAAACTTGATTCCACAAATTATCTGTTATGGAAAGATCAGTTTGAGTCTGTTCTGATCTCAACAAATCTATATGGTTATGTGAATAGAGAAGTAGAGGAAACAGAATCTCATATTGTTAGAGACGGTGCTTCATCACCCAATCCAAGATGGTTACATTGGAGAAAGACTGATAGGTTTGTGGTTAGCTGTCTCAAGGCAACGTTCTCTGCTACTATTTCCAATGATGTTCTTGGACTCACATCTGCAAGGGAGATATGGATGTTTCTTGAAACGACCTTCAAACAACAGTTTGCTGCACGCAAAGGAATGCTTCGGAATCAACTGAGTACTATGTGTAGAGGAAATCAATCTATTACTCTTTATCTGCATAACATCAAGATGATTTTTGATTCTTTATATCTGCTATTGGGGAGAAGATTAGTGATTCTGATTTGTCTATGTACATTTTAAATGGGTTAGGCAGGGATTACGATAAATTTGTAATCTCTGCGTATCATCGAGAGTCCTCCTATGTCTTTTCGGAGCTTAAGACAAGATTAATTGATAACGAGTAGTGGTTACATGATCAAAATACAGAGATGCTAGAAGCTTTGAATTCATCAGCCTTCTACAGCAAAAATGTCTACTCTAATGCAAGAAATGGTCGTAATCCACATTTTAGAAAATACAGAAACTCAAGAAACAATCCAGTTCTGTCTCATTATATATCATCTAATGGATCTTCTAGTTCAGTACCTATATTCAACTCTAGTGGTGTGCGAAGATCACAGAATGATTATTCAAGTGTTGAATGTCAAATATGTAGAAGAAAGGGACATCATGCAAGCAGATGCTTCTTTCGCTATACTCCTCCAAAGAATATGAGTGCATCTGGTGGTGTTGCGAATGTTGCTGAGGTTGAGCAAGATTTTACTGGTCTTCATGTAAGTTCTGGTGACTTCGTTGATAACAAGTCTGTTACTGGTGTTAATCATTCTACATGGATTGCTGATAGTGGAGCATCATCTCATATGACTGGCAATAATTCTATTCTTCAACATACTTCTCCTTATGCTGGCAAGGAGAAGGTTATGGTGGGATCAGGTAACAAACTTCCTATCACCCTTCTTGGAACTTCTTTAATGCAAACGCCTAAAACTAGTTTTGGGATGAACACATTTTAATTTGTTCCTGAACTGAAGCACAATTTGCTGTCGGTGGATAATTTTACTAATGAACATAAGTGTTATTTCCTATTTCATCTGAATGGTTATGAAATCAGAAGTTTACTAGATCACACTCTGTTGGCTTAGGGTAGAATGGTTAATAATCTTTATCCAATATCCAAGATTTCTCCATCTGAGTGTTTTTCTTCCTTTGCATCTTCTCTTGTTTCATCTTCCTCTATTATGTAGCATTATAGACTAGGCCATCCATCCACTAAGATTTTACACATTTTACAATATCAAAAATACATTTCTTCTGTTTCTTCTGATCAATCTGTTCTTTGTCATCCATGTCAGCTTGCCAAAAGTAAACGTTTACCATTTCATCTATCTGAATCACATGCTCAAACACCATTACATCTTATTCATTCTGACATATGGGGTCCCTCTCCTGTGGCATCTATTTTTGGTTTTTGATATTACGTTGTTTTTGTGGATGATTTTAGTAGATATAGTTGGATGTATCCAATGTCTAACAAGTCAGATGCCCTGTCTTGTTTCTCTCACTTCAAACACCAAACAGAAAATCAGTTTCTACAAAAATAAAATGTTTTCAAACATATGGTGCTTTTGAACTTGTTAAAGGTCAATTTAAGAGTTTTCTAGACAACAATGGAATATCAGTAAGGATTTCATGTCCTAAAACTCCTGAACAAAATGGCCGAGCTGAAAGGAAACACATGCATATTACTGAAATGGGAAAAACTTTCTTGTTTCATGCTTCCTGTCCTAAGGGACTTTGGTATGATGCTTTTCTCACTGCCAATTTCCTTATAAACAGAACTCCAACCAAAATCTTGAAATTCAAATATCCTTTTCAAATTCTGTATAAGTCTGATCCAGATTATGCTGTTCTTCGAATTTTTGGTTGCATCTGTTTTCCTTTTTTAGGTCATTCCAGAGCTAATAAATTATCTCCAAAGTCAGTCAAGTGTATGTTTATTGGATATAGTTCTTTTTCATAAAGGGTATAAGTGTTTTAATCCTATTTCTAAAAAGACACACATTTCTAGACATGTAGTATTTGATGAGGAAAACTTCTATCTTTCTGGGTCTCCTTCAGTATTATCCTCTGTTTCTAATCCAGCATTACCTAATTCTGTTGTATCTGAGTTGTCTTATGACACTGATCTAGGCTCTAACTCTACAGCTTCTGTTATCACTAGATCAAATAGTGGGATTTCCAAACAAAAACAATTTCTAGATCATATTTCTTATTCTGTTGTTAAACATCCCGTTCCTGGTAATTACTCCTCACTGTTGACCATTACTAATGAGCCAAAGAGTTACAAGGTGGCATCTCAGATCCCAAAATGGGTTTCTTTTATGAAGGAAGAGGTGACTGCTTTAGTTGAGAATGATACATGGGAGTATGTGCCTTCTGAGCTCTGGATGAATATCTTGGGATGTAAATGGATTTACAAGGTGAAATTAAAGGCTGATGGGACAATGGATAAATATAAGTATAGGTTAGTAGCTCAAGGGAATACTCAACTAGAAGGGATAGATTATTATGACACATTTAGTCCAGTAGTGAAATTTGTAACTGTGAGGATTGTACTTACTATTGCCATTACTCAGAACTGGTCTATCAGACAACTAGATGTGTTGAATGCTTTGTTACATGTCATTTAGAGGAGCCTGTCTATATGACACAGCCACAAGGGTTCATTCATCCATATTTTCCATCATATGTTTGTAAGTTGAAGAGAAGTTTATATGGTCTGAAACAAGTTCCACGGGCTTGGTTTCATGCTTTTAGTTCTTTTCTTATAACTTATGGCTTCTTGAAATCAGTTTCTGATAATTCTATGTTTGTTTACAATGTTAATTCTGGTATAATGATACTCTTAGTATATGTAGATGACATAATCTTGACTGGCAATTCTGATGCTTTAATGACTGAGTTGATACAAGCTATTCAGTCAAGATTTTTTATGAAGGATTTGGGCAGTTGAGTTATTTTATGGGTATTGAGGTTGTTCGAAAAACCTGATTCTTTGCTCTTAACTCAAAATAAGTATACTGTTGATTTGTTAACAAAGGCTCATATGTTAGAATGCAAACTATGTACAACTCCTGTAACAAAGGCCAATAGAGCCTCTATGCATGATGGAACTTTTCTCCCTGACCCTGCTGCATATAGAACAATAGTTGGGAGTCTACAATTCTTAACATTGATGAGACCTGATATCTCTTTTGCGGTTAATTATGTATCTCAGTTTATGAAGGCTCCTACTGAGGTACATATGCTGCTAGTAAAAAGGGTTCTAAGATATTTGAAGGGAAGTATTGGGGTTGGAATTACTATGAAGTCAGGTGATTTGCAGAGTCCGGGGGCTTTCTCTGATTCTGATTGGGCTGGTTGCCCTGACACGAGAAGATCCACTTCTGGGTTTGTAGTTTTTCTGGGTTCTTCTATAATTGCTTGGTCGTCCAAGAAACAACCGACATTTTCAAAGTCTTCAGCTGAGTCGGAATATAAATGCATTACTGTAGCTGCAGCAGAGATGCAATGGGTCTCTTATGTGCTGAAGGAATTGCATCTTCCTTTGTTAAAATCTGTTCATGTATATTGTGATAATACGAGTGCCATCTCATTGGCGACTAATCTCGTGTTTTATGTCAGGTCCAAATATATAGAGGTCCATTATCATGTTGCACGGGAACTGGTTGATTCAGGATTCTTGAAGCTTCATCATGTTGCTAGTGGGAAACAGTTGGCGGATGTGTTTACAAAGGGGTTCTGCAAGCCTCAGTTTCCATATCATTAGAAATGTTGTTTTGTTATCCTGTTATGTCTAGTAATGACATGGTTTCAGATTCTTTTGATTTGGCAATCACCTGAACATTTCTGTTATTGTTTTTCTTTATGATATTTCAAACTGTTTTTTGTTATCCTCTCAACAGTTTTAGGGGGTGTATTAGTGAGTCAGATGTTAGTCAATAAGAGTCAATAGGTCAAGTCTGTTAGGTGTGAGAAATGGTGGAGTACGGTTGTATCCCATCTAGTGGTTATAAATAAAGTCCTTGTTATCTGTAATAGAGCAGGTGGTCTGTATCAATTGAATACGTTTTGATTAATGTGAAATACTGACTTTTATTCTCAACGAGTTTCAATACTATTCTTTAATATCAGTGATAAGTTATATCACATTTTTTTTCCGCTATTAGTCGTCTATATAAGTGTTGTTTGTATTTTCTTTTGTTGAGAAGAATTGTATAAATCCTTTATAACTTTTCACTGTGATATCATCTAAGGAGAAACAAATTTTTTTTATTTCGATCTAAATTTATTCTCGAAATTTCTTCCCTGAAAGTTTTTCTTTTTTCTTTTGTTGTTATCTTCAACTTTAAATCTTCATCTCTTTATCTTATTATGGTGTCGTAGTGTAGTTGGTAAAAGGGTTTTAAAACCCAAAGCAGTTGTTACTGAACTTGCTAAGTAACAAAAGTCGTTAGTAGAATTTTGGAAGTTGTTACTTATCTTACGCGTAACAAAAGCTTATCGAGTTTTACATATATTATTGCTTGTCTCTATTGCTTTTAATTTTAATGGATCCGGACGATTTTTAGGTTGTTCAAGTGGCCAATTAAATTAATATATTGATGATTATTGTTGATACTTCACCTCTATTAGCCGGGCATGAAGTCGTGATTATCTATAGGTTTGGGGATTAAGCCCAATCTCTTATAAGAAATACTCATAAGAATACAAGGATAAGAAGGAATAAAGGAGAATGTTAAGGATATGATTGAAAATGACATTTTGGTAATACTATGGGATTTGAGATAATATATGTTAGAAGGAGGTAAAGATGGAAAATAGGAATAGTACTAAGATAAGGGGCTTTTCTCTCTTATATGGGAAATTGGGTTTTCTGTAGTTAAAAGGAGGCTCTCAGTAGTTTTTCACCTTTGACCCTAAAACATTTGGCGACTACAGTAGGAGTTTACTGTTTAAACCAGCGGCTCAATTCCCTCGAGCGCGTTATAACCTCCACGTCATCACCTCTGCGTCTGCCATGGCCGTTTCACTCCATCATCACTTGTTAAACTTCATCATCGATTGCTCCTCTCTTTTAAAACAATCATCTATTGTATTTTATATTCACTTTCAAGACTCCGCCTCTACCATAACCGCTCATCACCTCTGTACTCAGTGATTAGAGCGATAAGAAATGAGAAAAAAAAGTGTTGTGAATCGGCAGAGAAGAATCAATGAAACTCATCACCAACATCCGCATCTGCAGAGAAACTCGCCAACAATCGCTTAAAAAGATAAGTTTAATCTATCTCAATGATTCTATTTCAATTACCATTGCCAAATCTTTGGTTTGAAATCGATTTTCAGAAAAAATAATCTTAGGGTTTTGAAAACCCAAATCGACGATTTCATAAAAAAATTCTCGATAAATTTATGATCGGAGCTTAGATTTATAAACATTTCATTTCAATCTTGCTTCTGAGATCAAAATCTCGAAAAAGTTCAAGAAATATTTTCTAGGGTTTCTTAATCGAAAATCATGAAATTTCTCTATCTTTAGTCTCGATTAAAAATCGATTTTTAGATTTGTAATTAGCGTAACTGTATCTCTATTACCCATAATTTTGATTTGATTTTCATCGAATCACTGTTTTCGATCTCGTATTGATCTTATATGCTCAGTCAAAATTTGATATAATTGTTTATAACAAAATAACAGATGTAATTTGATCACAAGGTTTGAGCTATGTATCTAATCAAAAGCTATCTCTATTTCATTCTCAATTTGTATCATCCACGGAACCTCAAGTTGTGGTTGGTATAATTGAATCACAATGAAGCAGAACTAAACTATATCAAATGCTCTCATCTTTGTATGCGAAAAGATTGTTAAAGACGTTGGATAATCCCTAAACAGCTAGAGTTAAATTCTCTAAAATGCAATAACAAGCCCTAAAAGAGATAAGTGTTCACTATCTTTTTCAATTTATTTATTTTGATTGTTATATACATTGCACACCTTGAACAATGGTTTTATCTTAAGCATGATTTTTAATTGTCATCTGTGAATAATTGAACCATGAACTCTCTTTATTGCCTAAAAGCATGAGCTTAATCTCACATAATTGCAATGAAATTCTGCTTGGGTTCTAGGGAAAATTAAGTTGTCTTAATAATTCATGAGCGTTAATACCTCACTTCAGCTAAGAGCATGTTGAATCATAACTCAAATAATCTCAGATTTGTATCATCTTTAGTCTCTGCATGTGGGTTGTGAATGTTAATGTTTGGAGCTTATATGAATTTTTATGCTCAACTGACACGGTAAATTAGCTGCGCAAATGGCTCTGCTTGTAACTGAAGACATCATAAGTCATCTTTTGAGCTTCATCCGCGCTTCATGAACTGGATGTTTTAATTCACCTAATTGCTATGATTTGCTTATCCTGATTGGAATCTCTTAAGTATTTGTTGAACTTTAGTTGATCAGGTTGACAATGATCTTTTGCTTCTGACTGCATCTGAATGACATTTAATATTATACCTCCTGAACTTGAACATCATCCGTATGATCTTACAATAGATGTGTTGAACTCGCATGATCTCGTCGAGAGCATGATAAATATACCTTTCATTTATCCAATAAGAAGTACTACAATGTATAAATAGTTTGAGCTGGATAAACATTTAAATCTCATTTTTGTAATCTATGTTTTACATTTGCTATAAACTTCATTGAACTAGTACAACTTAATCTCAGACCTAATAGCTCACAAATATAAGTAAATGATGCATAATCCCTATATGTCACCCATAAGATTACTATCTGAACTTTTTAGCCTGTCACCTGTGAGCTGACTAATAATCTATATCTTTACTTGTCAATATGAACTAACCAATAATCTGAACTTTTATCTGTCACCTACGAGTTGGCATATTATCTGAGTTTATATGTCACCTATGAACTGACTACTATTATGAATCTTAAATGAGTCACCTATGAATTGACCTCTATCTGTTGTCTCTCTGTCACTTAGAGCTGAAAGTTTCCGGAACTGTTTATCTGCAACTTTAAAGCTTAACTCTCCAGTTAAGAATGTGTAGTTATGAACATCCCCAAGACCTACTTGCAGCCAGCCATACACAAGCGGCAGAAGTAAATGCTCATTCAAGATCTTGACCGCACCAATGCCACTCGACTACACCAACACTACTCGTGCCAATTTTATCTCGTACGGTCGTCGGTCCTTAAACTTTCACAACTGAAGACGCCTTTGTCTGACAAACTTGTTGGTTTGGTGATCTCAAAACTACTATTAGCAGATTTTAGCTTAGTGCTGCTGACTTCGCTCCAGTTATATATTTTGTTCTTGAACTTGTTTGTTGTTTCTAGTGTTATCTATTTTTCCTATTGGTACTATTCCCATTCCTGGTTGGAATCAATGATCAATTTAGCCATGGACCTAGGCGGTAATCTGGTAATGCACGCGTATTTGTTTTGTGGAACATTACATCCTTGACAATGTCGTAAGCGGGTCTCGCACTGGTAATATTATCTTTCAGTATATTTCTTACATTTCTATCTGTATATGTTGAAACAGTGTACCCTTATGGTTGATGGTTGAAACAAGTTGAGTCCAGATGAGTCAGGCCCAAATTAAACTCCACTGTACTCTATATTCATTCATTTTATTTCACGTTTTTTTTTTCATATCGTAACTCTACTTGTTTCTTATGGATGCATATTCTTGCCAAAACTGACTTTGTGAATATATCCATTACAAGACTCGATCATCATTTAGTCATCCATAATTTCAGTTGTGGAATCTTAACATGTAAGCATAATCTTAAGCATTCTTTACTCTGATGTAATATGCACGTTTATTATCATAGCATGTCATCACCAGTGCAAGTGGATTAACCACCTTTATGAGATTTTTAGAAATATGTTTGTACGTATCGGTAGAGTTTGTGGTCTTATAAGCAATTAAGTAGAAGTCAGGAGCAGGTGGCCATCAAAATGATTAGCCTCGTCATTATGAGTTCACGCGCCCACCTCATGCATTTATATTGAACCAAGAAGTGTGTAGAATGGCGCTATCTATTCGAATTCCATGACACATACATATGTCATCCAGTTGCATGGATAAATAACCATCTTACCAATCTGACTAAGTATGCATAGAGCGTCCAAAATCTCGTCGACATCCATATCATCTTGTCTTGATTTTTTTAAAATTGAATAGTGATAATACTGTTAGAATGAACGAGATATGCAATAAGACAACACCCAACACCAATGACTGCGGCAGTGAGAACGGTTTAAGCGGCTTCCACCCCAGTTCAGATAATTATGACTGCAGAGGTGGGAACGGCTTGAGCGGCCTTTATCTCTGTTCACCTAAATATGAATACGGCGGTGGGAACGGCTTAAGCGACCTCCATCCTAGTCCAAGACATATAACCAAACGGACACAAGAGCGGTAGAGGGCAAAGTGTCCCTGTTCGACCAAACAATTAAACACAAACGGTTACAAGAGCGGCGGAGGGCGAAGCGCCTTTCCTCGACCAAGCCAATATCCCACATCAAACGCTCACAAGAATGGCAGAGGTAAAAACGCCCATGTTCAACCAAACAACTAAGTACAAGCGGTCACAAGAGTGGCAAAGGATAAAATGCCCATGTTCGACCAAAAAACCAAGTATAAACGGCCACAAGAGCGGCAGAGGGAAAAATGCCCTTGTTCGACCAAGCAATTAAGTACAAACGGTCACAAGAGCGAAAAAAGGTAGAGTGCCCATGTGCAACCAAACAACTAAGTACAAATGGTCGAAAGGGCGAAAAAGGGAAAAGCGCCCCTGTTCGACAGAAAAACTAAGTACAAACGGTGTCGAACGACAGAGGGGAAATGTGCTCATGTTCGACCAAGCCAACACCTAACACTAATAAACACAAAATTTATGACTGCGACGGTGGGAATGGCTTAAGCGGCCTCCACCCTAGTCGAGACAATTATAACTACGACGGTGGGAATGACTTAAGCAGCCTCCATCCCAGTCTAGAAAATTATACGCTACTTCTACAAAAGTCAGAGCCACTCACTCCAAAGATAAATGAGCTGGCCTCGATGCCGAGCGATGCATGAAATGAGTCGGATCCGACGCCGAGCGAGATATGAAATGAGTCGGCCTTGATACCAAACGAGACGTGAAAGAAGCCCTCTCCTTCTGTTGCGAAGATAGGAATACTCCTTCCACAGAGAAGTCAGTTATCATGCGCTCCTTCGACAGAGAAATCAGAGCCGCTCATTCCATAGTGGAGTAAGAGTTACTCCTTCCATAGAGAAGTTAGTCATAATACTCTCCTTCCACAAAGAAATCAGAGATGCTCTTTCTAAAAGATATGAACTTTAAAAAATGAAATGAGTCGGCCTCGATACTGGGAAGGATATGAATTGATTCGACATCAATATCTAAGAAAAAAGAGATAAATGAGCCACCCTCAATACAAAGTAAGACATGAAAGAAACCAGCTCCTTCCAAAAAGAAATTGGAGCTACAATACGCTCATTCCACAATAAAACCGGAGTCGTTCTTCCCATAATGAAGGCAGAACTACCTCTTTCTACAGAGAAGTAAAGTTACACTCAATTGTGTTGTTTTCTTCTTCTCGAAAAAAGAAAGAAAAAAAAGGAATAACGAACACGCTTTGTCTCCATCACACAAATTCAAATATAAAATAGCAAAAGTCAAAGGACTCAAAGTGTTTTCATAATAAAACGTCCATAGTCATATGACGAGTCACAATACGCTTCTTCCACATAGAAGTTAGTCACATTACGCTCCTTCCATAGAGAAGTCAGAGTTGCTCCTTCCAAAAATCTATGAACTTTAAAATACGAAATGAGTCGGCCTCGACGCCGAGCGGAATATGAATATGCAATGAGCCGGCCTCGATGCTGAGCTTGAGATAAAATAAACCGGCCTCGATTCCGAGCGAGACACGAAGGGATCCGACCTCGATGTCGAGCAAGAAGCCACAACCGTTCCTTCCAAAGAGAAGTAAGAGATACTCCTTCGATAGTGAAGCTAGAGCCGCTCTTTCCACATAGAAGTCAGAGTCGCGCCTCTTATAATGAAAAAAAAAAACCGCTCTTTCCACACTCAATTGTGCTGCTCTCCCCATCAGAAAAAGAAAAAAAATAAGAGGGAGGGGGGAGGGATAGGCAAGCGGACTAGTAATATAAGCTCAAATAGAAAATAAGAAAAGTCAAAGGACTCAAAGTGTTTTCATAATAAAAACGTCCATAGTCATACGCCGAGTTAATAACACTTCATACGAAAATACACAAAGGCCTTTATATCACTAACACCAACTGCTCTTTATTAACTTCTCTACACTGGGGACTGAATGTCAAACCATGGCTCGAAAATTGAAAACCCAAATTAACTTGGGATAACACGATAACGCTTTTTTACCACCCGCTTTCTCAACGTTTAAACTTGTATGGCAAAGTGCTTCAAAAGGAATGGGTAGTAAAAAATATCCAACACACTGATTCTCAAAATAATTTTTTACATTACGAACTATTTAGTATTTAACTCATCCACGTAGTGGGTAATACCCTCCGACTAATACAACGAATATTCCTATAACGGTTAGTGCTAACATCAAATACAACCTACGAGCCTTAACACAACCATTCAGTGCGTCAACACTAGATAATATGTGTTCGATCGCTAAACCCATAAGAATCACATTCAATATCACTATAGTTATTACAATAGCCCTCCAGACCATGACCTCCATAGTCAAATAATCAACCTTTGAAAACGCGTTTTACAAAATCAAATTCAACTATAAGCAAGAAAAACTCATGCTTTTAGGAAGTAAAGAGTGTAACCCTATTAGCGCCATCATTTACAGATGCACGTTATGACGGTTGAACACCAACTTTCTTCTCACATGTAAAGCTACCCTCCGATTGGATGTCATGTCATACATCATCTACATGCGCCTCACATGGTGTATGTGAGTACGTTAAACATTAAATTAACCATGTATGATTTAATTGAACTGATGCAAAATCTATTCGTTTTGATTGATGGGGACTACATTATAGACCCGTTAATTCTATCTGAGTCTCCCGCCTATATCGCACATTGTGCTAAGGATACTCCGCTCCTACTTGCGTAAATCTAGCTACAACGTATTTAAGCGATACACATGCCTTGAGTAATATTTATCAACTAGTATGACTGTCAATGAGACTACGACTCCTCAAAAGTCAGGGGATTAATATTGATACCTGAAAAATGACTACTCATTCATAAGGGGAGTCACCTCTATTAGCCGGTCTTGAAGTTGTGATTATCTATAGGCTTAAGAACTAAGCCCAATCTCTTATAAGAAATACCCATAAGAATACAAGGATAAAGAAGAAATAAAGGAGAATGCTAAGGATAGGATTGGGAATGATATTTTGGTAATACTAGGGGATTTGAGAGGATATATGTTAGAAGGAGGTAAAAAAGGAAAGTCTATAAAAGGAATATAAATAGTACTAAGATAAGGGGGCTTTGCTCTCTCTTCTATGGGAAATTGGGTTTGATGTGGATATGAGGAGACTCTCACTAGTTTCTCACTTTTGAACGTAAAACAATTACATTACTGGCGGGTTATGTATATGTATAATTGATTATTTACACAAGCGGTAACTCGCAAAATTTGACAGAGAAATTTTGTTAAGTGATTGTGTGCCGAAAAAGAACTGGCTACCAAACCGAGCCTCCAAGTATTATACTACAATTAACTTAATTCACAAAAACGTAAAGCATTTTCCTAGGTTGCACCTTAAAAGCTTATTTTTAGTGGTTTAGTTACATATAATCCACTGGATAACATACTCTACTTGGTGAAATTAGAAATGTGGGGTTAGCTCTTACTATATATGTTTGGTAAAAATATGAGTTTAACAAGAGATACACATGTATGCTAGTTAACATGGGCGGAACTAGAGCCTGGCTTACCAAGGTTCAAGCCCTCCTCAAAAGTCCATATAAACGTTTATTTACAAGATTATTTTATTTTTAGAAAATTTTCAAGTCTTATTTTTAGGCATAAGTCCAGATAGAAATCTAGTCAAACCCATCCCTTTATAGACTCCTAATTCTGCCACTGCTACTTATGTAATGACCACAGATTTATTAACCGTCATCTTCTCATTGTTTAATCAATTACTTATTTTATTTGATTTTATCATTGCTTAACTAATTTAAATAACATCTTAAACGGACAACAGGAAAGTGCTGGAAGCAATCGTACTTGAGATGATGGATATTAAACAAAACAGAGTGAGGGTGCATTTTGGCAACTCAAAAAACTTTATTAGCAGTATTAAAAACGTAAAATATGTAAGCTTAGAGCATCTCCAATCGTCGATCAAATTGACGATCAAAGATTAAATTTGATCTTTGATCGCTCAATTTCTCCCACAGCCGTGCGATCAGATTTAGTATTTAATCGACGAAAACCACTGTTCAGGATTAAAAGTAATCGCTGATCGACGACTAAAACTTATAGTCGAGCGAAGCACTAGAGGTTCGCATGTGTACAAACGATGTCCCAGGATTTCGCTTAAAAACACGGGCGGGGAACTAGAATTTCGCCAGAGCAAGCGGGCTACCAATGCTTCGCTTCATGAGACGATATCCCAGAAACTCGCTTACACATAAGCGAAGTGGTAAGATTTCGCCCATTATCATGGATTTAGACAAGCGAAATGTTGGGATCTCGCTTGGGGTAGTGGGCGAAATGTTGGGAT
>JAJJMC010008768.1:1381947-1404874 GCA_023531435.1 Papaver californicum
GATCTCGCTTGGGGTAGTGGGCGAAATGTTGGGATCTCGCTTGGGGTTTTTTTTGGTAGGCGGTAGAGCAGCATCTCGCTTGGACCAGGCGAAGCTTTAGTTTCTCGTCCGTCTCCTCAAGCGATGAGTTAACATTTCGCATGAGTTAACATTTCGCTTACGTGAATGCGATATCCCAGTGTTTCGCTTGACTATCCATGGCTGTTTTTGAGACGGAATAAAGATCAAATTTTTTGATCTTTGATCATTTGATCTAGTCGTGTGACTGTGGATGCCCTTAATATCTCAAGGAGATAACTCTATGGCTAATGGTCAAACAAATTATAGTCGGCATCTCTCTGATTTTAAAAATTGGGATTCTAAATCCCCTTTTTTAATTTTTTTCTACTTTTATAAGACACAAAATTCGATCGGTTTTGTAACCTCAGGTTTATAACCTGTTTATGTATTAAAAAAACAAAAAAATTGGACTCGAATCCGACTTACTCATACACCACTGATGCGTGTAGTAGGAAGCTTAGGATTATATCATCATTGGTACGACACTCCATAGGGCTTCGCTGAGAAGTTAGGTGTTTTCATATGCAAAGGGTAAGTTAGTCTTTTTTCTAGCACTAGGTTATCCCTTATCATACTACCAGGGGCCTGGATTGATATAATCGAGTAACCCCCAAATTGGCTATCCCTTATACTAGTCCTATATCAGGTGTGTTTAGTGGATCACCCGATTGACATATTAGGTCGGGTATAAGATCCAAGTTAGAATCCAGATTGAACTATTTGAAGTAGTGCAGTAAAGTACTAAAGATCTTTAAATCCAGTTCCCTTTTAGTTTTTGTTCTAGAGCAAACAACAGAGAGAGAGAAAGGAATAAGTAAGAGATGGGAGGAGGAGGAGATGGACACAGCACGACCTACAAAGGGTTGACAATGCATCAACCAAAGCGATGGCATACTATTACTGGAAAGGGCATGTGTGCTCTCATGTGGTAACTCTCTCTTTCTCTCTATATACATTTTTCTTCAATTTCAGTAAACCCTAAATTAATTCATCTATTTGAATATCCCTAATCTGTGTTTTAGATTAGGGCATTTAACTGGTACTGATTTGTTTTATTTTAAGTTGGGAATAGGATTGGATTCGTTTCATTTCCTAGGGTTTGGAATTGATAGCACTAGAAAGGCTGTTCTTTAATTCATCTACTTTAGATTTAAGTTTGAGCATTTTTGTTCCTTATATGAATAAGTTTTCTGATTGAAGATATCAGGAAGAGTTTGATTATTGATATAATGATTGACACTGTTTTTCTGGGAATTCCTTCCCCTCTTTCGTGAACCTCATTGAGAAGCAGTTAATTTGGGAATTGGATTGAATTCATTTCATTTGTTAGGGTTTGAAATTGATAGGATTAGAAAGGCTATTCATAGATACAACGGATGCTTATACTTGATCTGAAACTGTATGCTGTTTGAGAGTTTACTGTGATAAAGGAAGAGACTGATCAGGTTATAGGTTGGAGAAGATTAGGTTAAAGGGATGGGATGTAGAAGCATTACAGAATTGTTTTGACCAATTAATCTGTTATATTACTTGTGTTTTTTTCCTATAAATTTTGGAACATAGTTGGGAAATTGTAGTTATTGCGTGGGTCTTCCTTTGAACAAGTTCCAAATATTAGCTTGAAGATATGGTGAACATTTGGAATGCCGTGTTTTGTACTGCACTCATGTGTATAAGGACTGACATGAAAATCAACTATCTTGTTTTTTCACTGGACCCTGCTTCACTTGAAGTTTTTCTGTCGGTGAATATATGTTGGTATAAGATTTCTTTAATTTGGATACGGCTAACGATGATGGTGGTGTATCTAAGAACTTTATTCAGTTGCTAAAGATTAGGAACTTCATTTGTTGATTATAGGTTGTTGTACCGGGGTAACAGCTTACATTTCATCGTTAGGTGTGCACACAGGACTTGCTAATTTAGTAGGTCTTACAGGCTTACAGCATGATCCGTTAGAAAGTTGTCATTTACCTGACATACATGTTTTGTTTCATTTGTCACGCTAGCAATTGTAATCATTCACTGAAATGACATGTTTATGTCTTTGTAGGTTTTGGATCATGTATAGGGCTAAGAAGGATGGCCCAGTAGTTTTGGTAAGCTTCTAAGCATTTCACACTTTCTATCTTCTGGTCCTTTCTATCTTCACCCATAGATTAACCTTCAACATCTTCTTGCTCTACAGGGTTGGAGACATCCTTGGGAGGGTCATGAAGATCACTCTCACGGGCATGGCCAAGGAAATGGACAGGGGCATGAGGTACTATTTCTAGTTACTTTCTAAGTCGTGCTTCAGTATTTGGTGCTATTGCAAAGTCATGTTACTCTGGCCAGTAATATTGGAGCTAAACTAGAAATAAAAATGTCGGGCTTCGTGATTTAAAAGGTTCTTCTTTATGAATGCACGAATTGCAAGCCAAGATTTACCCTCAGATAAAATCGTTGATAAATTTAGAAATATCAAGTTTAGGCTCTGCTCTTCTTGCAATTTTTTCTTAAGCTTTCTTCATTTTTCCAGGCTTCCCATTGAAAGTCTGTCAGAGAACACTGAAGCTGTTGTACCTGTTATATTGCCGAAGCAGCTGGTCATTCTTTACTTTCCTTGTACAAGTGTGATGAACATGCACATCATAATGAATAAAGAAAACATCCTATTTCCAGACATTTTAAATGTTTCTGTTGTCCAGTTTTTGGTTACTCAACAGATTTTTTGGCATGGGGTCTTATGTATTCTTATATCTACATTCATAGTTTGATTAAATTACATAAGATTCCAAAACTTTTGGCTGTTCAAGTAGGGTTTTGTGTGTTAGCAGTTAGCGGGTTAAATCGGGTTTTTTAACTTAAAATTGATCATAAAGCATTAAGCCAACCTCTTAATTGTATGAATCTCTTGCACATTCCTGTTATACAGAAATCTTTGACTACTCAGGTTGAGGGTGATTATACTTTTGCACAGATATTTTTCTCTCTTTCTTTAATAATGTTGCCTGCTGGGCTTCCCTAACCATGAAAGATGACAGGGCTGTCTAAGGACACGAGGGGATCAAATTTATCTAAGTAACGATCAAAGGGTAAATTGTGAGATTTTGTAATGAAACATAAGTACTGAACTTGTTTTGGTTGAAGTTCTCGTTTAAAATCACACTGTAGTTTCAGGTGTGTGATTTTGTAATGAATCTCAGGTGTTCAAGTAAACATGTTTCACTGTAGTTTGCCCATTTATGAGTATACCGCACAAGATTACGGATGCATTTACTTAAGGTCATATATTTGAAGTTGGGCAAGCACCACTGCCGCATGTCAGCAGTGGGGGCCAGGCCACCACCACGAAACCAAAATTGCTCCCTACATTTGACACTTGTATGTACTTGTGCAAGAACTCGGCCGGCATTTCTCTGCTGGTAGTTACAGGGTTTTGCCTACCTTCCCGAAACATATAAAGTATTAAAAGTGAAATCTCTGAAATTTAAGAATGGGTGAATTTAAAGTTTATATCGAAAACATTCCAAAATACTTATGTAACGGATATAAATATACTTATTAAATTATTTATATTTTTCAAGATAAAATTTAATAATAGAAAAGTGATGTGTTGTCCTCCCATAAACTTGTCATTTAGCTGAGGTGTTATATATCTTGATCCCAAGTAAAAGTCATCATAGTTGAGGTGATATAAAACTTAACGTAATGCATTTTTATGCTTCGGTATTTCACTTTTATGCTCCTGCATTTATATTATGGAATATATATACTCTCCCCATTTTAGTTTAGTTGTTATATTATGTTATTTTTTTTATCATAAATTGGTTGTTATAGTTTATATTTTCCATTTTTTTTAATTTATCCCTAAATTGGAATCAGTACCTAATTTAGATAAACGTGTGTGTTCAACTTTTTAGACAACTCTCTTAAATATGGAGGGAGTTTATCTTTTATTTTTTAACATTTTTTTTTTTTGAGTTGTTCCAGGTTATGAACTAAAAACTAGGGATTCTAAAAACTAGGAACAATACCAATCTAGGGTATTTGAAGGAAAAAACATTCTCTAAAAATCTTTATGATAAACCCTATTATAACAACTAACTAGGACGGAGGGAGTATATCCAAAGTTTTTTGATGTTTGGGATGCACCACAGTTGGCCTCCTCGCTATGCAAAATCTACGTAGATATTGGTGGGCTCAAAATCCTTTGTATTGACAGTTTTAATTTATAGCTCAAATTTATTTTATTTCGGTAATGATATTTCGTGCCCGCATTAGTGCCCTAGTATGGCGTGGTAAGCTTTGTTGTATATACCGATAAAGACGCACACCCCACAGTCACATCCAATTAATAAACTAAAAAATATTGTTTTTTCTTTTCTAATTAAAGTTTTCTCTCTCTAATTTTCCTTTTCTCCAGTTTTTTTTTCTGTTTCATTTACTCTTTACTACACTAACTAGCTAATCCTTCATTTTTTAGTATGAAATCATCACATGAACCAACATAGAAAAATAAATACAATAAATAAAAATTTCATTAGTCAACTAATCAAATATGTCACCTGGACAACACATAATCCATCCACCTTATCTTTAACCTGTTTGAGGATTTGTTACTCTCCATGGTGATTTACCCCTTTCGATAAAACTCAATTTTGTACTTATATCTTCATCTCTAATCTGATTCAACAATTCTTATTTTTTCTTTCTTTCTTTACCAACTGAATCGCATTGAAGAACATTATCATCATCGACATCAAGATAAATCAAAATTGGACAATCAGATTGATCAAAAACATCATAATTTTCCACATCAAGATGATGTGTATTACTCAAGATTCAAAAGGTAAGAAACCAATACCGGTGCTTGTGGAGAAATAGGAAACGAAAAAACTCACACGAATCTGAAAATCAAAATTGAGATTTGAACAAAATTTCCCTGGTCTTATTGCAATCCAGCATTTCCTTGAAAATTAGGGGAAAAACCAGTTTCACTGAGGAGATAAGATGAGAGACAATTTCATATTTTATGTGCAGTTAAAATTATAAATAAAATAAAAAATGAAATAATAACGACATGTATGACAGCTAGATAGCCACATAGGATTGGGCGTAGACTAGGGCATAGAATAGCATTTCCGTTTTATTTGGACGCAAATTTCTAGGTTTTATTTTATACGAAAATTTTGGAACGTTAGCTAGATTGACTATTTGTTTGTTTTGATATTTATGATGTTTTTACTGGTATTGTGACTTATTATGTGTTAGGGTTGTTGATGATGATATGGGAGTGATCGATGGTTTTGTTTTGTTTATTTTGTTCATAAAAGATATTGATATGACTGTAAACAAAGAAGTTGCTGGAGACATCTATCATGAGAATGAGAATTCAAAGAAACAAGTCAGGCATTTGTGTTGTGGCAAAGACATCTCGGTTTTAGAATAACTTATTGCTAAATATTCATCTCCATTTGTTTTCCATGTAAATAATGGTAAGATTTTATATGTAATTTTTTTAGTCTGATTCTTTAAAATTAAAAACTTAGACTCAGGAGGTAGCTTCCAATCCAACTTATTATCCTTCTCGTTCTGGTAAACCTGATTGTTGCCGTTATGCAAGAGGTCTTGTCGTAATGGAACCACATGTCGATTTAATCATCCAAAGAAGGTATAAAAATATTTTTTTAATCCCAAAAATCCAGTTTTTTGTGTTAGTTGCTTGTTGGATACTTTTAATTCTAAATATTCTTAGTCAAAGTCAGGTATTAATATTGTGAACCAGTTGAGCTCGTAGTTTTCTCATGTTTTTCAATGGTTGTTATTTGAATTGAATGTGTGAGATGTTTATGGTTCTTTTTATACAGGTTGTTCAACATAGAAGTAAACTTCCATGCAAGGTATATGTTGTTTTGGTAACCTAGAGCTGATCTCCTCATACACTTTTAAGACTTAAGTATTATCAAGTCGACAATGTTTACAGTTACAAAGCATATAATTCTTTTTGTTTTTGTTTTTGATTGTACGTCGCAATATTTTAGGACGGGTAATTGCTGACATGATCCAAAACGGATTCCACGTCACGTACCTAATTTCATGTCAATTATCTAGTGTTAATTCCGGGTCAGCTGTCTGGGTTAAAAAAACCTTTAATAGAATGAAACATTTATTGTAGTATCCGCATCCAAATTAGAGGTTTATTTTATCTTTTTTATTCCATGGGTATTTTGTAATTCTTGTAACAAGGTAATTATGTAACTTCGTTTTATTAGAGTTGCTTTTTGATACTGTAGAATCCTCAAATTTGCATATTTAATGTTCAAATTCATTAAACTAAAATAACTTGGATATGCATAGAAGAATATCAATCCATTTAGTCCCATTGGGGATGAGAGGTATCTAAAACTTTGAACTTGGATTCGGTTTTACTCTGAGAAAGATGATGGAGGGCTTTGTAACGAGGTCATATCCTTTTGAATCACCTAATTCTGAGGTTAAGAGCTCAATATATGGTTTAAATGGTGAAACATATCAAAATTAGGCCCCAAAATCCATTTTTAGGCCCATTACGGGTACACTAGGGTCCTAGACGAATTTCCACCCCAAAAACCCTATTTTTCTTAGGGGTTAGTCTCTAGATGGTGGGGTAGAGACATTGGGGAAAGAAAAAGGGAAGGAAAAGAAGAAAAAAAAAGGAAAAATAGGTGGAAAAAAAACATTATAGAGAATGAGAAAGAGATGAAGCTCGGGTTTTTGGAGAGGTGCCCTAAGAAGAATCAAGAGAAGTTTGTAGCTAATAAAGGTAAAGCGCTAAATCCTTTTCTCTTTATAATATAACTTTAGTTCGAACTTTAATACAGGTTTTTCGAGGTGTTAAACTATTTTCATCCAATTTAGTTAGATTTCTAATAACTTTTATACTCTTGTAACAATTAACTTATTAAGATGCCATTCCAAATACAATAACTTACTAAGATGTTAATTTCAATGAATGATTCTCTTTTATTTCATTACATGTAACTAAAACTAATTCAAGAGCCAAGAGATCTAGAGATCTAGAAAAAATACTAATAAACTATCTCAATTATTTGATGATTTAATCTATCATATATTCTCTTTTCTTCCAATCAAAGACATGGTTCGAACTATTGTTTTGTCTAAAGATAAAAAGATCTCTGGTTATCTATGTTTTTTCTTGTTTTTACTGAATGCCGATATCCTAGTACTGTTCCAAATGATGATATGGGTGAATTGCATATGGTAAAGGCTGAGTTCTCATAAGAGGATGTTGAGGAAGAAACTATTTCAACTTGGGAAAAACAGAAAGATATACTGGAAAAGGAAGATACCAAGAGGTTTATGGCTTTTTTGGATAGTGTATTATTGTCTGATGGTAACTATCTTCATCTCGCTAGAATTTTTTTTTGTCTCACTTGCGACAGTGGGCATTTTCGTCAACCAAAGTTAAATGATTGGGTCAATTTTGGTGTAAAACACCAATTAAAAAGCTCGTTAAACTGCTCAAGACCTATAGTGCTCCTTGTAAGCCTATCACTTGTGAATTATTGATTGCCTTGTATTTGTAGTACATTTATCTCTATTTCCCTTAATCATCATCAATTTCTTTTCCAAGACTTAAGAAACTTCGACTTTTCCATATTAAATTCAGTGATAAACGATTTATTCATCATCTCTTACTTGAGTGCCCTATTCGTACTGATTTACGTTTGACCAACTGTGTATAGAACAAGGTTTTAGGTATCTTATGTGTTTCACTTTCTTTGTTTGAGGTTTTCAGCATAATAGGTTTTCCAAAAAGTAGTGTAGAGAATCTCAAGATTATGTTTAACACACCAAGGCTACTGTCCTTCACGTACTTCGATTATCTGTAGAAGATTTTTTTTTGTAAATGAGAGCTCTTCTTCTTTAGTTGAAGATAGCCTTTGTTATAAGGTTATAGATGGTTACATGGAGAACATGTATAATTATTTATCTAAGTTTGTACATAAGGTGGTTGTTTATGCAAAAATATGTCTTACCTAAACACTTCACGTAGATGCTGATTGTGTTGATGTTGATGATCTCTGCAACCCTTTTCTCCACAAGAACAAAGTTAGGGGGGTACCTGTAAGAAACCCTTTAATATTTGTCTAAAACATCTTAATTAACATCAATTGATTATGCTTTCTTTACTATTTTTCTTATAAATTAGTGTATATAATGCTTTGTTTGTGTTTTATAGGTATATTGGAGTCATAAGAAGTAAAAAAGGGGAAACAAGAGCTTATGACATTGCTTTCAAAACATAACAAGGATGGAGGGCTTAATAGTATCAAAATGATAGAAATTAGGGGTGCACATGGTACGGTTCGGTTCGGTTCGGTTTTTAACCCAGCCATAACCGAAATCGATAATCTCGGTTTTTCAGTTTTGAAAACCGATGATTACCATTAAGCAATTCGGTTCGGTTCGGTTTTGAACCGACTTGGTTTCGGTTTTAAACCGGTCGGCTTTGATAAACCGACAATGGTAACGTTTTTCTAAGTCTTTCTTCTGTCAAAGTTTGGTGTCACCTTTGACTTAAGCACTAACAATCCATTGCATTCTCGATCAAATATGAAAAAAAAATTGAATCAATAAATTTACCATCACATACATACATGAATCAAATTCAACAATCACAATTACAAATTACAATTGCAAAGCTATCATGAATCTTTATCTAATGTAAGATGGTTTGTTTGGTATAATGTCAGCTAAGAATAAAGTTCATATATGAATCAAAGCAAGTGCTTTTGCTCAATAGATAAAAGCACACACCTGCTTCATTGAATCCAGGAGTGCCGCATGCAATTGTACTAACATTTACATCTTCAGCCAGTAATTTGTGTTGTATTTATAACTCTAATATCTCTTGACGCCATCGATATTATGCCCCAGACAAGAAAATAGAAAATGGGTTACAAACTGCAGGATAAAATTTATAAACTAACCAGGGGAGCTCATTAAAACATACCTCATTCTGTTCAAATCCATCCATTTCAACTAACTGATACAATGCTTTCTTTCTATGGTCTTTCCATTGTTTACGAGTAGACCCAACTGCATCTATTTTATCGATGAATATGATGCACGAAGCCTAGTAGTGAAGTTAAAAGATATAAAGAAGCTATCAACATTCAACACAAATATATCATCTAGCTGAATAAACAAATAGAAAACACAACATAACTTTTATTTTTCAAAAGGTGACATATCATCATAAGGAACAAGAATTGCACTTAGGAAGTTCCAGGACAAATACAGTGACAATGAAACAAAAATGAGGTTTATGAATATAGGGAACTAGAAAGACAACACCAAATACTAACTCATAACAACTTGAACCTTAGGTGATTACCAAGAATTCTGTTCAGTATTAAGGATTCTTTAGGTTCAACTATTAAGATCGAGACTGGCTTTTTTCTTTGCTGCTTGGAATAACACATGAACATGGCGAGCACCAACACCAACAAACCTGGAATTAAAAGGTAAAAATTGAAGTCAGAATTGCATACATATATAATATATGGCATTTTTGTAAGAAGACCAAAGATACAGGACTGCCAACTTACATTTCCTCAAATTCTGAACTTGCTTTGTAAAAAAAAAAGGTACTCCAACTTCTCCTGCAATAGCCTTCACACATCCAAACGAAAAACAAGAGGATATGAATTCACGGAAGAGAAGAAAAATGAATATAAAAACTAGAACCATCCAGAAAGCAAATACAGATAACCCATTACCTTGGAAAGCAGAGTTTTACCAGTCCCAGGAGCACCTATCAATAGGATTCCCTGAAAGCAGGAACCAAATAAAAAAGATAAAGGTTAAAGAAAGAGGGATGATAAACAAAGAAGCACAACCGCACCAAGCGTAAACTACAATATCACAAAGAAGTATCATGTTAATACATCTGAACATACCTTAGGCAGCTTTCCTCCAAGGCGTGTAAACTTCCCTGGGTTCTTGAGGTATTCCACCACTTCCTTAAGTTCTTATTTTGCATCATCACAACCTTTTGCGTTCTTGAATGTTTTTACGTTTTGTATCACAGTCAAGTATTTAGTAGGATACAGAAATGTGATGGCTATATACGTACACCAATAATAAGAAAGAATTGAAGCACCATTGTGATTCATAAGCATTTAGATTTTTTCATGTGATCTAGTTGAAACCCAAATTACTCGACAGAAAAGAACAAAATATAAAGAAAAAAAATAGCAAACTGAAGATTCGTGACAAGATCACAACACAAATTCCTTGCAGAGTGATAGTTAATAACATGCTTTGTACTTATACCTAGGTATGACTGTACACAAGCAATGACATCTTCTGAATATAATGGCCAACCTTAGCTAAGTCAAAAATCAAAAATAACCTTTACCCAGTATATATTAGTAACTAAAGTAAACTAACTAACCCTAATTTTCAAAAATTTCCAATTATTTTTAATTTTTATAAAACCTTAATTTTTCACATTTATAACATTCTAACACATAAAATCATAATCAAAGAAAATTAGGGATATAATATGATACGTCGTACCTACTGAGTTAACAAAACTCAATGATTTTTCCGCTCTAGCTTCTAAGGTTTCATTGGAGTGGTGGTGAATCTGGTGATTGTTTGACAGAAGAACTTAGAACTTGTTAAGCTTGATAGGAAAGAAGAAGAAGAAGAAGAAGAAGATGATCGAAGAAGAAGAAGATGATGATGAACTTGTTTCACCTCTGCCTCTGCCTACAATTACAAAATCGAAGAAGATGCGAAATGAGGGAGCCAAGGAGAAAGACTAGGGTAGGTAAGTTTTTTATTCAGATCCTACGGTCTGGTAGTGGTACGATTCGGTCCGATTTACCCGTTTTTTCGGTTTTTTGTGCACCCCTGATAGAAATACTAAAGGGAAGCTACATCACAACTCAAATTACTTTTGCTCGGGGCCACCAACTATCTTTATAATCTTGTACAGACAAAGATTAGAAAATTAGGTCGAAATTTCTCAAATCAGATTCAGCCCGAGCTGCTTCTTACTAAACCAAGAGCTACCGAGAACAACCAAGAGAGTTACGCCGGCAAAAGCTCATAAAGGCTGGTCGAGGGAATGAGTAGAAGTTTCAGACAAGGTTATGCAAGACAAAGACGAAGAATAGGTTGGTTTTTCCGTGAATAATGATTCCATGAATTCTGATGTCGTTATTAGAGAAGATTGATGCCATGAAATGAGCAAAAGAACAAAAAGAAAAGAAGAAGAATGGGTTGCAATTGAATGGAAGAATAAATGGATTTTGTGGATAGGAAATCAGATAGAAGATTGGATTTGAGTGCTGAGTTGAGAGAAGAAAAAGTGAAGCCCTGGAATTATTGCAGAAAGAAATTGATTGTTTGAATGCGTAATATTGCATGTGAATTGAAATGGGTTATCTTTGAATGTATGAACTCAGTTTGCAGGGAAGGAGAGAATTGGGTGTTAGAAACGCTAACAAGATGTTGCCTGAATTACCATATAATTATGCACTTGACGTGCTCGACTGATTGTCTGAACCACCATTTTAGTTCACCAGGTTTGCTATGGGACTGATGGGTGCTTGCTGAGGGCTTGCTACTTCTCTATCTATGGCCTATGAGTTGTGTTCAATGGGTTTAGGACAGGATCTGGAAACTAAGATGAATACGATAGTTTTGGGTAGGAGTTTGATTTGTATTTAGAAAGGGTTCAGCCGAGAAATCAAGACTGAAGACAAGCTATTGTCGTTGATTTCAAGAGATGGATGGTGATGATTGACTTATGAATTAGAGTTTTTTGCATGGTATTGAAGTCGCAGCAAGAAACTGAAGCTATAAAAGGGACTCAAGGCTACAACAAAAACACATCCCGTATACGCTCTCACACTGCATGCATCTCCAACAGAGAGGAGTTTTTCTCCTCTCCAAACCCCTTTTGATGAGATATTTTTATCGACTGCATCTCCAACAGAGAGGAGTTTTTCTCCTCTCCAAACCCCTTTAGATGAGATACTTTTATCGACCGTAAGAGCACGGCTATCGATGAGACAATAAGCACAGGTCATCTATAGGAATTTTAAAATTATTATATTTAGTTTTTAATTAATATGTTTATTAATAAATTGACTGGTGATTATGTTATAAAATTATAAAACATAGAAAATAAAAGTAAAAATAATTTTGTGTATAAATGGAAGAGAGCCTAGAGTGTCAAGATTCCAGCGATATTATGCACACTAGATGTATATAATTATTTTCTATAAACTTCTCACAATTATCTCAAGGCGATTTAGGATACAAAATACGTCTCGGAAAATAAATCTTTTAAATCAATTTTTATTTTCAAAATATTAATAATTTTCTCTACTTAAATGTTAGTTTCAAAATCGACATATAAATCGTGAATCAAGCACGAGGACATCTAAAGATCAATTATTATCATTACATAACGAAAATATAAGATGGCCAAGGAGAATTGTTATGGAAAACCAATTAAAACTTTCTAGCAAGCATAATAAGGTTTCCTCTTTAATCCTAGATGAGGATTTTAGCTATTCATGGCACAAGAACCTAGAGAAGAAACCATTTATTTATTAATTTGATAGAAATTTACAAGAAAAAACGGATCATAAGCGTCGCAGAATGAATAGATTTTTCTAACGACTTTACGACACCTTCTGTGTGTAATAGAATCTAAACTGTCGTTAGAACTGTAACATAAACTATCGCTAAAACTGGTTATTATGAAAGAAAAGTAATGTAAAGGGATACTTATAATTGAAATTAGAATATAAAATTATAACAAACACCATAAAATACAAGTAACCAATCTTCAAATAAAGCTTCTTCGACCTTTGGAGTAAGGAAGAAACAAAGAATTGAGGTTCTTCCCTTATAATACTTCAAATTTTTATCCAATTCTAATAAAAATTAGAAGATTAAAGAGGCATCTCTTACAAATTACAATTTATACCCAATTACAAATTCGAAATAACAAAGTGATGGAGGCTCTTCTCTAAATAAGGATCAAAGTTCTCACGCATCTTCTAAACAACACAAAACTTCACTAGCTAAAGTAGAGTTAGGGTTTTACAATAGTATTAGAGATAAAAGGATGTGCAAAGAAATAACCAAAAGAAAGGGGTAAAAAGGGAGAACAAGATAAAAAGGATAGACAAGGTATTTAATAAATACCATTATGCATCAAAAAGGTAATAGTGTTTAACGACAGTTCCTCCTCCTTGGTCTATTCTTCTTCTCCTCTAGAACCCTAAATGCACAAAAAAAATCGGATTTTTTTTCTTCCTCTCTGGCAGAAGCCAACCTCAACCATTGATCCTTTCGACTCCCTATTTATAATATAACAACCCAACAATCTCATTAACTCCTCCGAATCTTGATTATCTTCTCCAAATCTCAAGAATCATATCTCGGTGATTATTCCCTGATTTTCTTTCTTCTTTGTTCTGTTTGTATTAAATTCGAATCAAATTTTTACCATACTCTTTCATTTGAGAATAGTATCTTTGTCCTCTTAAAACTCGAGGATATCTTCTCTTTAACACAACCTGACCGAGAATTTTTATCCTCCCTATTTTAGTATTTTCACGAGATTTTGTTGCTTGATTTGGAGAGTTTGAACCGTGTAAAAAATTCTCATAAGTAGGCAAGAATATATTCTTGTAATATATCCTTAAAATTCTCCAAAATATCGAAATCAAATCTTCATAGTTTTCACGCAAACGAGAGAGTAAGTTTTTTCCGCCAATTTTGAATTTAAAAGATTTGGGTGCCCTTATCCGATCCTGAGGTGACTTTATCAATTCATGAGGTGTCCTTAACACTTTTATGGGGTACTTTTAACACTTTCAAACCATCCTTCCTACAATTGTTTATTCTTCCAAAAATACCTAACAATTTAGCAGGCGAGTGTTGTTTCGTGAGGGTTTACAAAGAGGTATCACAAAACCTTTTATTCCAACTTTTAATGTCACAAGTATCCGAAGAACTACAAGGACATAAAGTTTCTCCTCCAAATGCCAAGTAATCAGAAGTGCCCTAGAAAATACATGATAATACGCTTAATTAATGAGAGAGATATCCTGACGAGTTGAACCAATGCCAAAGATGTCTTCTGCAAGATGGACAACAGACTAATAGAGCAACCGAATAAGCATTTCGCCTCGGCTCTGCCTCACCATAGGAATTATGAATTTTCACTCAGAAAAACGATTATAAGGGTCACACCGGTGTGTAAGCAGGATTGAGGAGAGAATACTTACACACTATTGATGGTAGCGCTTTTACTAAAGATCTCAAACCAAAATCTTTTTCTGATGATCTCAAGGGAAAAAAAATCTGATGACTTCTTAGGAAATCAACCATAAATGAGGATGGGAACATACTCTCACCTTCTAGTCTCACAAATCTCTAATGGTGTTCAATAGAAACAACTCTGTCTTTAGTCTTCGGCTTCAACCCTTGATGATAAACCCTTGAAACTTGTATTACTTTATTCTTTGTCTTCGATCACTTGTTGTTTTGAAACTTTCTTTTTAATTTCTTCTTCTCCATGGTTTTTTCTAATGAAATTATTACGCAATTTTTTATAGAAAAATGAATAAGATTGATACAAGATAAGAAACAAACAAAAAATGAATGATACAAAACAAAAAATAAAACTTTAATTGCCAATGAAGAAGGATTTTTGCACTTGAATCTTTACAACCATCGGTACACAAATTCTTAAAAATTTACATCTTTTATCTTTGTCACTTTGAATATGTAATGATGTTTTTTTCCTTTATTGCTTGTGAACCTTGGATGTCTTCAAATTTTTCATAAATTGATGTTGTTCCGCTTGTTGATGATGCTGAGTTTCTATTGAGAAAGAGTTGTAATTTTTATGATTGAGACTACAAGATGAGGCTAGTTATGATGTCACCCTTATGGTGATAAGAATTTAACACTCAGAGATCAAAAAGTGTTGAAAGTGGTGTGAGGCTGAGTAGCTCATCATTCTACTCGGATTTTGTGTAGATGAAACACTCTAAGAGGAAAGTTGAAGGTCTAGTGCTTCACTCAATAGGGTAGTCTCCACTAATGATCTGTTAGTTCTGTATTTCTTCATTTCCCTCTGGCCTAATTGTCTGCAGCTTGGATGGTTGGGTCGGTCATGATTTTTCTCTCATAGGTTAAGAACACAAATGCAGTTTTCTCTAACAATTCCTATATCCATCTTTACAGGGAGGATCAAAATATAAACTTATTTAAAAGGCCATTACGTGTCTCTAAAAGTTTGAAATTGGTACATAAATTTTTCGAAAATCACCCCCCCTACCCCCAAACACATAAATTGAACATAGTCCTCGATGTTCAAAGGTAAATAAATGAAGCATAATCAAAAAGAAATAATGAACAAAGTAAAAGAGATATGGAAAGATATAAAAGGGATTGCTACTGCTCTATCCATGTCCTATGAGTTGTGTTCAATAGGTTTAGGACAAAATGTAGAAACTAACATGAATACGACAGTTTTAGGTAAGAGTTTGATTTGTATTTGGACAGGGTTCAACTGAGAAATCAGGGTTGAAGACAAGCTATTGTCGTTGATTTGAGGAGATGGATGGTGATGATTGGGTTCTGAGTTAGAGTTTGTTTGCGTGGTATTGAAGTCGCACCAAGAAATTGAAGTTATAAAAGGGACTCAAGGCTACAACAAAAACACATCCCATATACGCTCTCACACTGCCTGCATCTCCAACAGAGGGGACCTTTGCTCCTCTCCAACCCCTTATGATAGGATATTTTTATCGTAGACCGTAAAAGCACGACTGCCGATGAAATAAAAAAGCAAGCACGGTTGTCCATAGGGATTTTGAAATTGCTATTTCTAGTTTTTAATTAATTAATATGCTATTAAAAAAATGATTTGTGATTCTATTCTAAAATTATAAAACACCGAAAATAAAACTAAAATGATTTTGTATGCAAATGGAAGAGAGCCTAGGATGTCAAGATTCCACCGTTATTAGGCACACTAGAGGTATATAATTATTTTCTATAATCTTCTCACAATTATATCAAGACGATTTAGAACACAAAGTATGTCTCGGAAAATTAATAATTTTCTCTACTTAAATGGTGCTCAAAATAGATATATAAATCGTGAATCAAGCATGAGGACATGTAAAGATCAATTATTATCATTACACAACGAAAATATAAGCGCCAAGGATAATTGTTATAGAAAACCAATTAAAAATTTCTAGTAAGCATAATAAGGCTTCCTCTCTAGTCCTAGATGAGGATTTTAGCTATTCATGGCACAAGAAGCCCAAGAAACTAGAAAAGAAACCATGCATTTATTAATTTGATAGAAAATTATAAGAAAGAAAGGACCATTAGTGTCGCAGAATGAATAGAATTTTCTAACGACTTTACAACACCTTCCGTGTGTAACTGTCGCTGGGACTGTAGCAGAAACTGTCGCTAAAACTGGTTATTGTGAAAGGAAGGTAAATTTTTTTAACAACAATGCCTCCTCTGTGGTCTATTCTTATTTTTCTTCCTCTTCTTCGCCACAAGAACGCTAAGTGCAGAGAAAAAAATCGGATTTTTTTTATTCCGCTCTGGCGGAAGCCAGCCTCAACCATTGATCCTTTTGACTCCCTATTTATAATATAACAACCCACACTAGTACAAAAATGGGCTTGTTTGACAATTAAAAACTGCCACCGAAACATTTATGTGATAATTTTTGGAAAATAATTGCACTGCCACTAAAACCTCTGTTATGAAAGGTCTTAAAAAATTGTTACATAATCATGGCTACGAGATAACCGTTTCTTCGTGAACCTGTCATTATTGAGAACTTACAATAATATTTTATAAATGAAACTGTAATCAGAAACTCAAATTTTTGCACCAAGGTAGCAGTTTCTTCATAAAACTGTCATAGTTGACAACTTACCACGATATTTTTTAAATAAAATTGTCATTGTAAACCTTCTTCCATTACACATTTTCCTTGGAACTGTCATCGTACACTCATTTCATTAAAATATTTTTCATACAACTGTCATTGTATCATTAGATTTTTTGTGAGCTAATGTTATAGTTATTGATGATAGCTTAAATTGGAAATAGAGCTAAAAAAAACAATTATATTTCTTAAATACCCCGTATACAGAAATTCAAGGTTCAACAAAAACTTATACATCATAAGATGAGATAAAATAAATAAATTGTATCATTTTTTTCGTTACACCATAAAATATTTTCTGTACTCTAATGCTCTAAAGGAGCTTACACTAACTCAGATTTCTTGAACTCTAAAAGTAGCTATAGCTGTCTCTTTATTGGAGGTCTTGTTCTCTCCATAATTAGAAGAATTTGTATAATCACAACTATCAATGTAAACTTCTGAAGCAAAGTAGATAACATTTCCACATATTAAAAGTTCGCCAAAAATTATAGACACAATCCAAAACATTCCGAGACAAGAAAAGGGAACCGAATATCCTTCATCCTAACCCGCACCAATCTCGTGAACTCATAGTCATAGAAATGCGATGAAAAAGATTGTATGATGAATAATGCAACCCATGGATTCAACTTTTCAAGATGCAATAAAGAAAAGTGAAATATCACATTAATGAAACCATCTGTTTAACTGTTTTGTATTGCAGTCATTTATATTATATCCTAAGATGCTTAGATTGTGTCAAAGAAAAACTGAGGCTTACTTGAAACTAGATAATAAAGCAGCGGATGAACTGTTCTTCGAAAACAATATGTAGTTGCAGCCATGATAAAACTCCTAAAGCTAAGCTCTCACAGTTACCTGTACATATAGAAAAGAATCACATTACTCATATAATAGAGAGGCAATAGTTCTAAACATAATCTAAAACACAATCTCACAGTTACCTGTACATTGATCCAACATCCTGGGAGACAAAAAATGTCAGGGAGAATCTCGCTTCCCTTCTCAGATAATAATCAACTCAAGTTCTAAACTTATCTACTACAGCTCTATATCGTCAAACATATTTTTTACTAGGAATTCCTAAATACGATCAAATTTTTGACTCAATACTTGATTCACTGTTACTCCAGGTTTGAGTACTTCTGAGAAAAATATGTGAACCACTAGAGGAAGACTCATTCAGGACAGTCCTTCACCATTATGAAGAACCCAAATTCCATCTTGAACTTAACATACCAGAGGCATTAGCTCTCTGGGATATATCTCCGAGAACAATCCTTGAATATCAGAGAAGATTAATATACAAGTATAAAAACTAGATTAGATGATGAACTACAAAAATAACGCGTATGTTCTATACAATTTTCTTCCTTTTTTAATCACATAAAAGGAGATTTTTAAATGAACAACATATGTGTGACTTTATTATTTTTCCTTCACATTCTTTTATTTTGTTCGACAGATCTCTAACTGAATCAAAGTAAATATAATAAAACTGCACCAACTTATGTAACTACAAACAATTTTAGCAAAATTTAGCTAAGTACTAAAACACTAACGGTATTAGTACCTCATTCAACATAAAGAGGATCCAAGAAAGCCCATTTCAAAACTTGTTTGTACTGAGCCTTGTCCCATGTAAAGTTCAGTTCCATTCATCTCTTCATCAATCTCTTCCATCAATCTTTATGTTTCCTACATGTTTCCATCGCTATTTTCAACACCTAATTTTCAATAATGATAAAGTAAGACAGTAAGTTACTGGTCAGCAAAATAAGAGAAGTAATGAGTTAAAAACATTAACCAGCATAGAAAAGAAGAGAAGGACTAGTTTGTACTTTTTGAATTTTGACCGTATGTCCGTATCACTTCGATCTTGGTCTACTTCCCATAGCATGGGGATGTTCCATCTAACTAGTTATTGCATTTTCCATTCCGCAAAGGCGCGATGAATGGTTCAGAGCAACTACAGTGGGCAGATCATTCCCAAAGACTAAAGATTAAAAATTTTACTTTTTGGTCTGTCTCAAAAGCAGCGGATGAACGAGTAAATTTGATCGAGCGTTTATGTAAGGTAACGTATGTAATTGGACGGTTGTCTAAGGTAAAGTCTCAATAGACGGGCGTACGTCTAGGAATACGTTTAGATGGGGAGGACATTTGGTGAACGCTTGATGGAAGGCGTAACCGAAAAGAACGCCTGATAATAGACGCACCCTTAGACGCACGCCCCAGAGACAGACGCTCTCTTGGCCGAACGCCTGATGGGCGGAATAATAGCCAAACGCCCGTATTTTGTCTAACACGTGCAACTAGTACGTGGGAATGCTGAGACGGGCGAACGCTTAACATAACGCCTGGTTTATCAGGCGCTTCCCTAGACGAACGCGCGTCTCATCAGGCGGACGGCTGGGTGAACGCTTGATGGGTGAGCGATCTTTTGGTTACCCGCACAACTATCTTCTCCACTCCACACTTGCGTTTTCTCCCGAAGCCTCAAACAGAAACACATACGCACTCCAAAGGAGCCGCCTACCACTCAACCCACTTCTCCCTCCAAATCAAAAGCTAAACCTCAATTCAATTTAGCAAAACTTGGCAGATTTGATACAAGTAATCTAAAAGTTAGGATTATTTCAAAGAAAACAAGGTAATAAATTTAAACTTTCATATAAATTGTAATTGATTTCATAGGTTTAGATTATGATTTAGGTTAATGTTTTGTTAATTAAATTTGTATATATATGTTGTAAGATTATACATATGATTGTGAATAGATATATTAGAAATTGTAATTTTGGAATTGGGTATATTTCTAGTGTTTATTTCTAGGGTTTATGGAAGTTGTAAATTGGGTATAAAAATTGATGAGAATTTGTTGAATTGAAGTTAGAATTGATTAAGTTGTTGGTTAATTTGAGTTGGTTTGTGGTTAATTTTATGATTAATTGACATGATTGTCTTTCAAATTTGGGAATTAGGATTATTTATGTTTTATAATGAATGTTTATGGAATTATAGAATTGGGGAATTATGATTTTTTGTACAATTGATGATTTGATTAGTAGTGGACTATTTTGTGAATCATGAATTTTTTAATTTGGTTGATTTTTGTATGTTGGTACATTTGATTATCTAATTAGATACTTACTTTTGTAATGATAAAATTATTATTTTTGTGGATTTATTGATTAATGTTTAGTTTTATATTTGTGCATCGTAAGGATTACTCTTGATTTTGAAACTTGTATGTATTGTTTGCACAGATGTTGATCAGTGTGACGTCGAGATTCGTTGGTCGACAAAAAAAGAGGAACAAGAAGGCTAAAACTGTTGATGATCCAGAAGTAGACCCTAGTACTGAAGAAATAGTTGATGTTCTCGGGTTGACGAACTATACTGTTGTGGAAGACGCTCAGGGTCACGCGTCGACAAATATTACATATTCAACCGATACAAAGTTCAAGTATTTACATCATGGTTCCCTCAAATCGGTCATTCAGACCTATTCAGGTATTATTAAACACAACCCTATGGTGAAATACATTATTGAAAAGGCAGGATGGGACCTTTTACTTACCATGGATGTAGTAGATTTGTCACATGCTTTGATTGACTACATTGTTGAGCGTTTTGGGATACCACAAACACTTTTCACTTCTCCTTTGGTGAGATTGGGTTCACACCGCTTGATTGGGTAATGCTGACAGGATTCAGTACTGGTATTGGTAGTGATATTCCGTATGACTCGGCGAAGTACCAATTTGAATATGTCCGGGCGCATGTTTTTCCTGAAATTAAAGATAGTGAGGTTTGTAAAAGAGAACATATTCCCAACCAGTGGGTTTCAGATGCAATTACGGTTGTATTTTTTGAGCACATATTTTGAGCCCGGAACGTTGATTGCGGCTAACGATGATATGGCACTTGGTAGTAAAGTGGCCAGAGCCTTTTGTATGTATTTTTGGGTCAACTTTTCTTTTCAAATGCAAAAACTATATTGATGCTGGATGGTTAGCTGCTTTTGAGGATCTAAATGTAGTTGCCAATTATGACTGGGGTAGTGCTGCATTTGTAAAATTATATTCCGGACTCGCCGCTTTTGGCATGGGACAAAGGTCACTAGCCGGACCCTTCCAAATATTGGAGGTAAATTTCTTAGTCTAATTTTTATTTCTTTTAAATGTTTATTTCTTGCTAATTTATTTATTTCGTTGGTTGTCTTGATATTTTAGTTTTGGGGGTACGAATATATGGGTATATGTCGACCCAAGAACCCAGTGAAAGTGAAGCAGTGTGGCCTAGAAGTTATCGGTGGAAGGGTACATGAAGGAAGAGTATTGATATTGTTTGTTCAAGGACTTTTCTTAATCAGTTTTCCGTAGACGATGTGACCTGACAACCGTGGGAATCCGCGATCTTAGTCCTAGAAACTGATATTGGACGGAAAGCAGTAGAGCTCTCAGAGAAAAGGGTTATATTCATTTGGCTAGGCACTGCGAGTTGATAATTTATTTCCATAGGATTGTGTTTTATTTTCTTTAATTTAGTTTGTTGATAGTTATTTTCTTTTCACAGAATAATGTTTATCTCGGAGAACGGTGTTGGAGGCAATACCATGAAACATGAGGCGTTCCCAGCAACCCGCCTACTCGTATTAACAACCTGAACAATGACGAAGCTAACGAGATGAGGGAAAACGAAGTAGTCCCTGCAAGACAATTAGTGTGTGTTTTTACGTATGATTTGTATATGGAGTATTGGCGACATGTAACTAACTTGCAGAAATATGTCACCAAAGTCGATTGGGAGGTTGAAACATACGGGTATATTGATGACCGTATTAAACACAACATCCAAGAACCTGGTGAACATGTATCCCTTCCGCCTCAACAATAATTGTCATACATAAGTATACAACAAACCATTGTTGTTGTTTTTGAGTATATAATAATGGTTGAGAATGTGATTTAATTTTATTCATAACAGGTCGAAGCTTATGGTTTGGTTCAAGAATATGCTGATTTTACGCAAGAGTTTCGTAAGCTTACGTTAAATGAAACGAAGGAGAGGATGGAGTTTATCATGGAAAAATATGAAGAAATACGGGGTCTACAAAATCACAACACCAATTTGGAGTTACATCTTGCCCATTTTCGTCAACAACAACCAACCATTGGGTTTGACACTTTCTCTCAAACTTTGCCATCACAAATGTGGAATACCATAGGTCAGGGATCATCATCAACAATGCAATCAAGTAACTAAACATCCAGATCATTTTTGCCTTCATTTATGCCCCCGCGCTCGGCGTCCGGGAATCAAGATACGGATGAGTAGTAATTCATTTGCATTGAATTGTCAGTTGAACAAATATTTTTTCCTTGATATATCTTGTGTCAGATTTGAATTGTCATTTAAAAAGACTTTTGTTATATTTGCATTGTCTTTTACCTTCTTTGTGTTGTCATCTTCAAAGATATTAATAATCTTTCCTTTGTTCGGATTATCTGTTTTGTATTGTTATTTCAAAAAAAAAAATTATTTTTTTCCTTAGTCTTTTTTTCTGCTTGATCTTGTCTTGTCAACCGACACTTCTTATCTTTGATGCGTCTATTCACCCCACTTGCCTCAACTCTGTTATTTTTTAAAATACCAAGCGTGTTTAGTCATATCAACTCTCAAAGACTTATCTTAATATGTCTATAAATTGAACACTAAATTCTCAAAGTATACACACCAAAACTACAAACATCACCAACCAATGGCATACTATGAGAATAACAATCACTATTATGCTTCTTCTTCTTCTTCTTCTTCTTCTTCTTCTTCTTCTTCTTCTTCTTC
>JAJJMC010008768.1:1404884-1482913 GCA_023531435.1 Papaver californicum
TCTTCTTCTTCTTCTTCTTCTTCTTCTTCTTCTTCTTCTTCTTCTTCATCATCTGGTGATGACGATAACAATAGTTTGTACTCATCAGACGAAGATTTAGTTGCATTGAGCCAAAATAACCAAGCAGTCATTGCGGGGTTGATCGTTTCAAGTATGAACTGCCCACATACTCGTATCCAAATACCAAAAGAACGTGAGGCCGGTGCAAACTTCTCTGGAAAGATTACTTTTATAGAAACCCAATGTTTCCACCTAATGTTTTTCGTCGAAGATTTAGAATGCGGCGAGAATTGTTCAATCGTATTTTAGGATATGTCGTATCAGTAAATAATTATTTTGTTAAGATGCTGTTGGGATTCCTGGACTAACCCCTCATCAGAAAGTTACAACAACAATACGAATGTTAGCTTATGGATGTGCGGCCGATGCAATAGATGAGTACTTACGGATTGGAGAAACCACTGTTTTGGAAGCAACTCGTAGGTTTTGTAAGACGATTATGCATTTGTATGAGAAATAATATTTGCACACACCAACTGAGCGTGATGTTGAACTGCTTCTTATTGAGAACTAGGATGCTGGGTAGTGTTGATTGCATGCATTGAAAATGGGATAAATGCCCATCGACGGAATCAGGTACTTACACTGTGTACAAAGGGAGCGAAAGTATTATGCTGGAGACAATGGTGTCATATGATCTCTGGTTTTGGCATGTATTTTTTGGTATGCCTGGTTTTAACAATGATATTAATGTGATGAACCGTTCTTATATTTTTAAAAAGCTTATCAACGGGAAAGCACATCCTGTGAACTTTGTTGTGAACGTACATAAATATAATATGGGGTATTACCTTGGTGATGGAATATACCCAGAGATTGCTACTATTGTGATGTCTATTAAACATCCAAATTCCCAGAAGAAACAAAAAATTTCAGCAATGCAAGAGGGTTGCCGAAAAGACGTAGAGAGAGCCTTTGGGGTATTGCAAAATCGATTTGCCATTGTCAAGCAACCTGCAAGAATGTGGAATCCATACGTACTTGCATATATAATGAAAAATGTTATCATTTTACATAATATGATAGTGGATGATGAGCGTTTACCAGGTGATTGGCCACATGAATATGAACAACGCAGCCACAATGCACCGATAAATATTTCGAGACAAAACACTTCTGAACTTTCGAGAATGACAATTGAGCAACGCCGACGTGCAATACACAACAAAGATGCACAACGACTTCGTTACTTTGGGTAATGTACGTTCTTTCGTACTCGTGCTTTGTGATCGTAACCCACGATGTAACAATGGCAACATCTTCATCATTAGTGTATGGAGTTACCATATTTAGTGCTTCAAAGGGTCGGGTGAGAATGAGTTGGAAAATGAGAATGAGAATGAGATTGAAAGGGATAGGGGAGATTGAGAATGAAAGGGATAGGTGAGAATGAGAATCACCTTCAAAGGGATAGTTTCCTTTTATAGTGTTTAATTACCAACAACTAGTTTTTCAACAAAAAAAACCGTTGGGTTAGTCAACCATATTTTACAAATTCAAAATTTGCAATAACTGTTTCGAGGATTGGCATGATCAAAATTCAAAATTCAAAAGCAATATGACATCTATGTAAAATTGGACATAAGTGTGGGTATTTTTTGGTAAAGAGTCATCATTATAAATTTAGTGTGGTCATAGCCTCTAAAAAGGATCGTCAACCTGCTAAAAAAGACAATGAAGACGCCAAGATATCTCATTTTCGCAGGAGTCGCGGTTGCACTTAGCACGTGCAACAAGCCTTTAAACCATTATGTGGCCCCAACGGAAGAGTTATGTCTCGTGAGGATTTACAAAGATATATACCCACAAAACCTATAATCAAACCTTCAACGGGTCGTATGACGCCCTGGATGATGATCTAAACATCTTCGTAGAACAATCAACACAAAAGGGTTGTATTTTTTCCCATCACCCTTAAGATCTCGAAATGAGGTTGGTACCTGAAATATGAACCTTTCCATTTTCTCCATTCCTCCAGACATCTGGCAAAAACTTCATCATCAGTTTTATTCATAATTCTTCTTTCATTCACCTTAGCGGTTAAAGTGGAAAATTGTAGTACTGCCCTACCTATTTCCTGAAATCGACAAAAAAGGCATGCTCTGTTCCAGTTATTTGGGTTACCTGTTTTATTGCAAAAGTTAGCATGGATATGTTCTAACCATTCCATGTTCATTGAACCATGCATCCGACGTTCATGACCCTTTGTTGGATAATATAATACTATGTTTTGACATAGGGATAAATCTTCCTCTATGGTAAAATTCTCTGCATTAAGACTAAATTTTTCGTAAGCCATAATTATGAAAAGGAGAGATAAAAAATAATCTTTATATTAGGTTATTTGAAATGTGAAAGGTGTGGTTTTGAAATGGGAACGAAAGGTATAAATTGATTTATAGGTATATCAATACAAGCCAAAATATAATTGTTGATCAATGGTAACTAACTCTCAACGGCTACCTGGATAGGCGGTCGCCCAGATTTACGCCCCACAACCAGGCGGAGCTGTAGAAAAACGTTTGACGCAGGCGGAGCTGTAGAAAAACGTTTGACGCAGGCGGAGCTGTAGACAAACGCTCACAATTAGGCGGAGACGTATATGCACGCTTGATTTGGGTGTTGATTTGGTTAACGCCTCTCATTGGGCGTGCTCCTACTGTAACGCTCCGGTGGACGCAAGGTTGGGTGAACGCTTCATCAGACGGACTTTTGGTGAACGCCCGTAAAATGAAACGTAACTCTAACATTACGCCTGGAACGAGAAGGATATCTAGCGAAACGCCTAGCCCGAGACGGTCTTCTAGCGCAACGCTCGACTATAAGTCGTTTGGTCCAGTTCTCAGACCATTTTGGTCATGAATTACCAAAAGTGGACCAAAAAATATTTTTACTCACCCCATTAATCTTCATTTTGGACAAACCAAGCCTATTTTTAATTATTGATCTGTCATTTAATCAACCCACTGTGGTTGCTCTCAGAGGCCTTGAGTCATCACTATATCGACGATTTTTCAAGCTAAAGCAAGAAAAGAAGTTTGTGTTGCGCATTATTTTCAATAGCATTATTGAATGCTTATCCTTTTAACATTGACTGGCGACTGATACATATTTTAGTTGAATAAAGTATTAGGTAGCTCAACTACTATCAAATGAAACTTCAAAGAGAAAATCAAACCAATAGGTTCACCATTTTTGTTACGTTATAGAACCATAACCCCACAATCACGAGAAAACTGTAGGTTTCTTTTCTTAATAGGCACCTGAATGACCCAAAATTCCATAATATTCTACACCTACTTGTACTTGGAATAAAGTCATTGATGGAGGTTACATGGTGAAAAATAAAGGAGAACGTTCACTGTCTAACTTAGTTTTTTAAGACGTTCCTGAATTTTGTTTCTTTTCTAGGTTTGTGTATCAGTATATTTCAACACTTCTTGTTTGCTATCTACCGAATTGGATATTAACAACTTACAAGATTTACTTGAGGAGTGATATTTATATTAGATACTTCAGAAAAACTTACCCCAAAATAGGGTCCTTCGTTAACGAGGAAAAGGTTCATCTGTCAAACATAGCACAAAAAAAAAAACATTTGTGAGTTTGTGCTACTTTGTTGCATTTCTATTCTGTTGTAAATATTATTCTAAACAAGATAAGAATATCACTGTGATAGACACATTTTTGTATCTGATTTGTCCTTAATTATCTATATTATTGATGCTCATTTGGTACTTATTTTGGTATTTTGTGTGTTTTTAGGTATTTTTGGGAAAGAAACGTTTGTGGAAACGTTGACCTTAAAAGTTGATAAAGGCACCCAGGTAAATTGATAAAGACACACATATAGTTGATAATGGCACCCTTCTTATTTGTTCAAAAAAGAGAAAATGGCGGGAGAATTATTCTTACGTGTGAAGGGAGTTTGTTGAGAAACTAGAAAGCGAATTTTATGGGATAACAAGTGGATTTTGATATACCAAAGTGAAGAAACATTATGAACAAATGAAAACACGTCAGAAGGAGTAATTCAGGCCGAGAAAATAGCTTGAAAACCCTTGCGGATTCATACGGATTTATTGAGAGAATATTTGGGTATTTATCGAGTAAGGATTAGTTCTTAGGGTTTACTAGACCTATAAATAGCGAAAAGAAGGAAGAAAAATTATAGGGGTAGTCGGCCGGAAAAATTCAGCGTGAAAAACAAACACATCTGTTCGAGAGAAGAAGAAGTTGCAACAGAAGGGAAGTGTTGCAAATAGAGTTCATAATTAATACCTTTAGCAACAGAAGAACAGAACCAGAGACCGTGACAATTTTCAGTCTGAAACGCTTATTTCCGTCTCAAATTCCATGTATCAATTATTTTCAATTCTTTTCTTCTTCTTAAGCCTTTTTGACCTATGTTTATATCTTTTGAGAGTGTTTTGAGCATGATGAGTTATACCCCATCACTAGGATAATGGAGGAAGCCATATTTCATGAATGAATGGTAACTATTTTTGATTCTTTACGACTTTTGCATTGGTTTTAATTGATTTATGATTTTTTCTAATTAGTTGTGATTTTGTCTGATGGTGTATGCTGGGACTTAAGAGCTTTTGATGCGTCATGCTTACGATTTACCTTTAATGTTTAAGAAATATTCTTTTGGCAAAGAAACAGAGTTAATAAAAGAGCGATAATTGATGAGAATCATTGTAGAAGTCACTCAGAAGTGATTTTGGTAGAATCCAGAGTCCCAATTCTGCATAACATGTTAAAATATTTTAATTATTTTCTAGTTTAAATCAAAATTAGGCATAAAACGAATCTTCACAAGTCTCAGTGAACGAACTATTTTTTACCACTTTTCTAAAACGATCAAGTTTTTTGCGCCGCTGCTGAGGATTTGTTTTTAGGTTAGGGTTTTAGATTTATTTTTGTTTTTAGGTTTAGTTTTATTTTTAGATTTTTACTCTTTTGTTCTATTTTACGTTTTTGGGTATTTGTCTATTTGCTACAGGTTTTGGATCAAAAGAAAGTTGAGCCAAAGATTTTGGTGATTAATTAAAGACTTGAAGTCAAAGGCAAAGAGAAAAGAACAGGAAAACGAGACAAGATTTTATTTTTAGGGTTTGTTTTTTTTAATTTTAGAAATTGTATTAGGGTTTTTATTTTTGTAATTCAATTTTTTTTTTTCTTTGGACACTTTTGGACTTTATTTTTGGACGCTGGGCTTTTTATTATTTTTAAACCCTACGGAATAGTAGTATTAAATATAAATTGCACAGGGAAGGACGACAATTACGATATTGTCTCAGCCCCTTGGGTTCGTACACTAACACAGGAGTCAGTGGCCCGAGTCGACTTCAACAGTTTATCGCCCGTCTGGAATAGGAGGTAAAACTCGATCAACCCACGAATCTCTGCTAGTGGGTTTACTGTATTCATTCGTTTGCATATATATTGAGAAATGAATACGAACTTTAATTTCTAGTAAAGGGGAAGAACTGGCCATACAATATAAGGGTTTGGATTTCATCAATGTATCCTTCTTGTCCGCTTTAGGAACACGTTACCAAACGTAAACCTAAACCTAAAATTTGACTATAAAAAGACCGATAGGATAACAAGCTTATTGGAAAATCTATCAAAAGGATTGTATTGGTTACTTTGTTATCTCAACTCAAGGATCAGGAAGGTTAATTTAAGTTGATTCGTGCCACCTTGTAACCCAAGGAAACGTTTTCCAAAGAGGTAGGGTTATCCAAGATCCTTAGAGCTTATCTTGCCTCTCACAATTAACTTACTTTATTCGGATCGGTCCGAGAGGTTTGCTAAAACTGTAACTAGTTGCCTTTTGGAAGAATATAAGTTGTCTAGAAACAATCTAAGTGGAGCCATCATGCTTTTTGTTTGCTAGATTCAATAGGTTTGATTTAGTCGAGTCAGCCTTGTTTGTGCTTGTTTAGAATTCATTTCCAGTTAGGATGTCGAACTGGTATTATGATAACCATCACAATGAATATCTGATTGAGTTTCAAAATGGACATTATTATTACTATGACCATAGTGTGGATAGTGGTTGGGACCATCACCAATCTTTTGAAGGTTATGGCTCATACCGTGGTGGTCCCAATTACTATTCGTACGCGTACCAATCATGTGAACGGGAAAATAAGCAAAATGCGAGTTCTTCGTCTTTGGAAGATATCCTCAAGCAGTTGCAATCTAGGACTCCTTATGATCCAAGTGTTTCTCTAGAAGAGTCCCTCAAGCAGTTAACTGAGTCGACACATAAGTTTGACTTATTTGTGAATGAAACAACTGCAAAATGAGTATTGCTCGAAATGATCTTAATTTCCAATATAGTGTATTCAATACTACCCTTGAAAATGAGGATAGTTATTCACATAATCAAGATGACGAGGTTAGAATTGGTAACACTACTTGTTTAGATGAGGTTTGACCATCTTCATGTTATTATCACGATGATTATGATGAGGATAATGCAGTTGAAGAATCTAAAATATGTAGGTATAGTGATCAGGAAATTGTCACTCTGATTGCGCTTCATGATGGTATTGTTATTTCTGGTTCAAATCCTAATAATTTTAATGATTATTCACCTATTCAAAAGGAAGAGGATTTGACTAGAGATACCACTGTTTTAGACGATGTAGTATTTCCTTGTTACGAAGCCGATGATAGTTTAGAGGAACGGGTTTATCCTGAGAATACTGTTTTGGAGTCCAACGATTTAGAAACAATAGTCTTAGATAGATAAGATAGACTCGTAGTGATTTTAAATATGCGTGAGGATGCACCTCCTGATTATAACTTAGAAGAAGCAATTGACCATTTTCAGGAATATGACGATCTAGAAATTAACGAAATTGTGACTAGTCTATCCAAGGACACTGGAAAATTCTAAGTTTTTGGGTGATTATCATTATCCATGTGCTTTACCTTTGACTCTTATAAAGATCCCTCACTTGGGACTTTATATATGTGCCTTTACCATTTTACAAGATTATCTTCATACACCTCTTACTTTCTTCTTGGTTTCCGTCCATTCTCACCCTATGTCCCACAAACACAAGCCACTAACAAGAAGCCTGCTCACATCGTGTTCGGTGCTACCTTCTTTTTAGAAACCATAATCATTCTTTTCTCTCAATTTAAGCACCAAGCCAACAACACCTTCCACTGTTCCGTCAACTCCACCTGCTAACTTTCTTTCTTTCATTTTTCTATTACTCTCGCAGTAGCAACATAAATATGATGGGACTATCAAAAGAAAAGAGCTACCCTCAAACCTGGTTTTTTCAAAGAATAAATCACTGTGAACAAAAATAACCGAGTCAAAGGGTTCTCTAGGGATGGGAACGGAAACTATAGGAGAAACATGCACATATTTATAGATGTCACGAGAAGCAAAGTAGTCCAACAAAATTTTGAAGCACACACATCTGATCCTAAACTAGGAACCCTTTAAAAAGTTGAGTTAACAAATCCAGGAGAAGTGACACATAATATGGGTTTGGAATCCTCTATCTTGTCCTCTTGTGAGTAAGTCGACAAACCCTTTAAAATCTTTAGTGTTACATTTTTGTCTGTGTCCTTGGAAAATTATATCGATTCTCCTAAGTCATAGGAAAAACATGTACTATCATTACTCTCATGTAAAACCCTTGAGAGCCACACATCATCATTGTCTATATCTAAGTGACCTGTAGGAATCTCACAATTCACATGATTAGAAGGTATATCAATTTGCACATCTACTGTCTCTGAGTCGTTAAACTCGACAATGGTATCCCCTATATAAACAGTTTCCTCTAAATCATCATCATCAGCTGAATAGTTAGTCAAATAATCATCATTATAATCCAGAGTGGGACAAGATATATCGAATTCAAATTTCATAATAGTGTCTCTCTTCCTATAATCACAAGTGCCAAGTTCATCATCATTCTCAAAGCATAAAGATTCATCATTCATTACGGTTTCATTATTAATATCATGAGAAAAATCAGAAATTATATCCTCAGTAAGACCACAATCATTTACCGACTGCGTTAGTTGAACAATCGATGAATCAGTTTGTTTAGCAAGTTGATTACAATAAGCATAGGTTTTACTCAATTCAGCAAAAAATACCCACTAGCTTTGGTCCGTTCAACAATCTCATTGTTGACGCGATCAAGCAAAGATGGTGGAGACGAGTCACAGTAGAATGGATGTTCTTCCTCATACTGTGACTGAGAAGCATATGAATAATAATTGGAGCAGTAAAATATGGCTCACAACCTGGGTACGGTTGGTAATAATCATAACCTTCACAACGTTTGCAATGATCAAAACCGTGAGAATAATTCCAATCATTATTTACATATCTTCTCTCATGGGTTCTTGATTAAGTGAATTTCTACAACCATATTTTCTAATTGTTTCAGTAAATAACTCTTTTTCTGACTCTTCTTTCTGAAACTTTTTGGTTGGATGAGTTCCAAAATGCCTGAAATGATGTCATTTCACTAGATACCACATACACAAAGAAAAATAAAAACAAAACTTTATACAAAATAAAATTGGTGCAAATTCAGGAAGTAAATAAACAAGCAATCACTAATTCATTCATTCCATAAATCACACCACAAAAGAAAACAAAAAAAAAATACAAATTTACTCCTGCCCTTATAATTGGAACGCAAGAGTTCAAAGAACTCAACTAAGTATTTTCCCACTTCGAAAAGCAGTAATATTACCTCGTATCAACATTCACAATTTAGGATAACGGGCGTCCATCCGGTCCAAATCGTTCAATATATAACTTACAAGCCAGAAACACGTGAGTATTTTGCAGCAGACGAATGTTGTTGAGCTAGACGACTAGGAGAAACCCCAAAAAGTACCTCAAACAAAATTCTAAGATACTAAACTAGTCAAAAAGAACCAAAAATCCTGAAGATAAAATAAAAATAAAAATATTGTACAAAAGAATAAATAAAAACATAAACTACAATTGGAAAATCAAAAATACTAATTACAATATTCTACAACCGCTCCCCGGCAACGGCGCCAAAAATTGATAGGATTTGGAAAGCCCTATTTAAATAAACCGCAATCGCACGGTATCTACAATATAGAAGCGGCAAATACGGGTCGAACCCACAGGGAGCGGGGACAATACTGTAATCAATATCTCTAATTAACTAACCAGAAACATTTTTGGGATTTTTAGAACTAAGAATGAGATAAAAAAAATTAAACTAAACTAATAAAGTAAATACATTGGGAGAATCGGTAACCAGGGTTTTTAGTATCCACCACTATTTCTATTCAATTACTGAAATGAAACATAACTCTGAATATTTATCTATTGTTCGTTCTATCGACATCACATATTCTATGTATAGAGTAACAAAATATCATTGGGACACCCTAAGCATGGCGCATTAAAAGCTCTAAGTCTCAGCATACACCATCAAATTGCGTTAGCGAGAAAATTATATGAAACTAAATATTGACACACAAACAGTACTTGCAATTCTAAGCATACCCCATCAAAGAAATTAACCAAGCATGAAATATCAAATAATAATACAAATATATTTGTGACCCAATTTATTACGCGCATAGGTTACTGTATTGTACGGAACCGGTAAAGCAACAACTCATATTATCATTAAATCAATAAATGGTATTCGAGAATTAATTATATTCAACTCATAATAGTCTATACTAAATAATTCAATTTAATTGGTCTAAACTCCAAATGATTTCAACATAAAATCCTAGTTCTAAAATCAATTAAAACATGACAATAGTTTTTCATAACCCATAAAAAAATATAATAAAAATAGAGAGAAAGAAGGTTAAACCAAACTTCACCAGCCGTCTCACCCAGGCACACTCACAGCCGCTAACTCTTTTCTTCTCTGCGTCCAGAAACTCCTCCTGAACAAAATGATTACGGTTTCTAAAGAGAAGGTAGCATCGAACACGGTATGAGCAGGCTTTTTGTTAGTGGCTTGTGGTTGTGGGACATAGGATGAGAATGGACGGAAACCAAGAAAAGAATAAGAGGTGAGAAAGAAAGTCAGTTGAACCTTTTATATAGAAGTCCAATGGTCACTAAATATTAATTCCGACTTTAAATTTGATTTAATAAGCCAAAAGATAGAGGAGGATATTTAGGGCTGCACAGGAACCGACCCAAAACACCGTACCCGCCTGAATCCGACAAAACCGCTGGTTTTAAAACCGAATTGGCCCGCTACGGGTTGGTATACGGTTTTAAAAATTCAAAACCCGATCACCACGGGTCGGTTTACGGGTTTAGTGTAGCACCCGCCCGAACCTGCCCGTTTAACCCGTTTATTTTGAGCCGTTGATTGAGATTTAATCATAACCATCCATATATCATAAAAAGTTAAAAGCTTAACCTAATCTCTATTCCTTCATTCTCTCTCTTCAGTTTTCTTCTCCGCCTTCACGGCTTTACTTCCGTCTTCAGAGAATCAAAGGCGATCAGGCGACTGAAGTGCTAATATAGTAATACTTCTCAACTTTTGAATCAGAAGAGATCTAGCGCTTGAACGTTACTTTCGAGAATTAACTTTTGTTTTTGCTAGGGTTTGTTTGGTGAAATTTGGTTTTTCTTTCAAAGAATTCTTTACTGATTCATAGAAACAAGATTTTAAGGTAATGTTAATTTCAACTAGTTTTTTTTTTATGGTTGCTAAGATTTGATTAAAAGCAGTTGTTTTTTTTTTTACATTATTTTATCGAATTCCTACAGCAACTACTTAAGGATGACGAGTTCTACAGGATAAGGCTACCATGACCATCCAATGTGTTGAGTCCTCCTAGAAAAGATTATATTGTTTCATCTGTAAAAGCAGTAAGTTATCAATATCTCTTAGTTTTATCTTTTTCTAGATAAGCTAATTGTTTTGGATACTCTTGTTTTGTTGCCGCTCTTGCTTTAATATCTTTGTACTTCATAACTTTTAAATGAAACTGCCACGTTCTAAAACTCAAATAATTTGATTTTCATATTGAGATTACATTGAAGGGGACCTCATTTTAGTAAAGTGGGTATATGGTTTAGGTTCTTCCCATGTTGTCATGGTTCACAGTAACTCATTTACTGTATTTTGGGTTGTTAATGTAGATTGTGCAAGTTTCATTTTTGGATTGTTATTGGTTGTTAATGTAGAACCCCCATTACTTTGACTTGTTTAAGATTGGAAAAGCCATTGTGTGTTGTCACATGAACTTCTAAGATAACGATATAGATTCAACTCCATACAAATGATAAGAAAGCATAGAAAATAAATTAATCCTTATTTTTGTGGCTAGTGTATATCCATTATCCCTTGTATAATTGTATTTGTTATTGTATTTTGACGATGTTTGGTGTTTTTTTTTGTTTCTTAGGAGGCTTAATGGGTGATTCATCAACTCAATCATACATATCCAGGAGTGCAGCTTTGAACTTTGATCCTATCTGTTTTGAATTCCATTTTAAGTGACTTTATATGTGTTTTTTTAATGCCAGTTTGAACTTCATTATTTGAGAGTTAATATTGTCTGTTTTTTTTTGTTGTTGTCTTAATTCCATAATAATGTCCGTTTATTGTGTTTTACTGCCTTTTTTTTCCTTTTTTTTTTCTTGTTTTTAGTGTCTATTTTTAGTGTTTTTGCTGCCAGTTTTTTTCTGTCTGCCACGGATTAACCCGTGAAATAAACCGAACCCGTCCGACCCGTCTCGGACTGAAAGCGACCCGACCCACCTGTGAACGGCTTGGTATACGGTTTTGAATATCAAAATCCGCTTATAGATGGGTTGGTAGTTGGTTTTACCCCAAAATCAACCCACCCGCACATTGTGCAGCACTAAGGATATTTATTGATATGTTTCTTGGAGTTCGGGGTGGAATGCTTTGGGTTTTGGGGTTTTACTTTTGACGGTTGAACAGAGAGGAGAGAAAGGGTTATATTCTTTTCTCTCATTTTAAGCACCAAGCCAACACCACCTTCCACTGTTCCGTCAACTCCACCTGCTAGCTTTCTTTCTTTCGTTTTTCTATCAGCAACCCCACTTCACTTTCTTCTTTCTGGCCAAACGGAAGACTAAAGCTGACGCCTGCCTTTTCTTTACTCTTTTCCATTCGTAGTTCACTGGATCGTCAACCAACAACTTTGCAAAGAAGTTTTTCCTTCATTAACTTCACCCCAAAAGTCCACACCACCTCGTGCTTATATTAATTTGCATGTGGCATTTCCTTTGGCTTAGGTCCATTCAGTCCATCCATTAGTAATTTGACCCATTTAACTATATTTATTTATAACTTCAAATTTTACATAAGATACCTTTAAAAGCATAAAAATAATAAATTAATATAAAATTAATTTTCATTTATACGGAGAGGCTCGACAAAAATAAATCTACACAGTTGAATATATTACAAATCATGTAAATATAAATATGTTTTCTGTCAAAACTAAAAATTGATTATTTAAACAATCATAAACACAAATTTCATATTAAATAAAGAAGACGGTGGAGCGTAACCAAGTAATTGTTTAGAAAACTATAATCATTTAAGTGTACTAATATTTACAAATAAAATTATATTTCAAAGTCATTCAAATATAATTGGAATAGAAGACAGTCTGCAATCGTATTAGATGTACAAATACAAAAAAGTGATGCTATATTGAAACTATCTAATTAACAATAAGATTAACATACCAAACAAATCTAAGTACGATAACAACCAAGCTTTACAAACAAACAAATCTAAATAGATTCATATAAAGTTGCATTATGTGCGTTTTCGCAAGCAGCTCAGTGGAACATTCCTAGTGCATTATTTTTAAATGTTATACGTATTGCTTCCAACTCCTCAATCTTTTTTTTTTCTATAAACAACCAAAGCACCAACTCAGTGTCGATATTGGTTCTTGCAGGTGCATATTGTTCTTAGAGGTTTTCTATTAAATTCAAGATTTTTACAACCTAAGAAAAGGGTACCATGTGGACTGAGGACGCCGACACAGGTTATATACTTGCATACCTTTCATGTTTAGGCTAGTGGACATGTTTTCTGTAAGATCAAGTCAAACATTGCAGATTTTTGTATGCGTATTTGTGGGTCAATGGTCATAATGTATACAAATATTTGGTACTTTCATCTACATTCTAGCAACATAGCAAACATTTAATGTGTGTTTCTCAATTCATTTTTGTACATAAAATGGTTCAAGCAATACCCAAAGTTCCTATAAAACCCTTTTTACATATTTGGAGAGTCTTATGATGGGATATATGTGCCTGCTTTGGCTTCTGAAGTTATGAAGGGTAATCAACTAAGTCAAAGCACGACTTGTGGACTGTTCAAATCCGGATTTAGGACTACTGATGCACAGTAATTAACTAAGTCAAAGCACAATTTGTAGAGTGATCAAATACAGATACAAGACTATTGTTGCTACTTGAAATGAACTATACTACTGAAATCTTCCTAGTAGAGAATCAAAGTCAAAATTTTATATCAAACTCAAACCAGCCCGCGGCAAAACCTAGTGACAAAACCCTAGAGATTAAACATTCATAGATTTGCTAACTTAGGGATGCAAGTTAATTCAAAACTGGAAACACATTATTGTATTACCTTGATTTGTTCTTACGAAGACCTTTCCCATTATTTGCCTATTGCTTATAGTTGTTTCAGTTTAGTAGTTACATGGTTGAGAAATTAAACAGCTGCTTTGATGTAGAAAGATCTTGGGATAATGTATGACAAGTGTGTATTTTTCTATTTTACAGGAAATTACAAGCTAAAGAGATCAGAAAGATACTGTAAACAAAATGTGATAAATTATTGGATGCACAATAGGTTGCTACGGTAACAGTTTATAAGATTTGCAGTTTGATTGAAATAAGATATGTTGTATTTGTATTCTCGAAGAGAAATAAAATATGTTATCGTTTTGCTTATTTGTAATATCGTGCTTCAATAGTGTGTTTAAATGTATCAATAATTTTATTTTTCTTCAGTGCAATCAATAAGCACTAGTGGATCCCAATGTCAAAACCAATTAAAATGATCTAGTTCTTTATTGCTATGTACTCAATATATGTTGACAGTTGATAATGTTAAAGTAACCAATTTTTTTTTCAGTACGTCACATATGTTATGTTGATAATCATAAATTTTATGCACCATTGTTTTTAGAATATTTGGCATCCTTACAAAAGAAAATCGGTATTTTTATAACTTGAACAATGTAATTACCGGCCTATGGAGTTTTCTGAACAACTTATGCAGTGCAACACAACTGCACTCAAATATTCTATTTAATCAATTGCACATTCAAAATGTATATCAAAAAAATTCAGCCGGGTTATTTAGTTTTTTCAGTACATCAAATACATATTGTTGTATTACACTGTAATAACCAACTACGATGCCAAAACAAGTGATAAATATATAGAAATCACAAACCTAGTTAGTATTTTGCCGAATAATTCGGACCCGAACTGAAACGCATACTACACACGTACGAATCGAACCCGTATGCAACTCATGTATTTTATGTCACGAATAATTCGTGCATCATTTAAACGCATACTACACACGTACGAATCGAACCCGTATGCAACTCATGTATTTTATGTCACGAATAATTCGTGCATCATACGGAAACGCGAGTTATTGGGGCACTTAATGCGGCCAGCTATCTAACCAACTAATAACCAATTAATTTCTACCTTTAAACTCGTTATTGGTTTAAGCAGGAGGATTTTTTCCAAAAATCCTAGTGTTATGAGTCGAACCCATGACTACTAACATAGTAGAAGTAGTACCAACCACCGTAGTACATCATTTGTTGTTGTTTTTGTTGCATATATTTTACATATATATATTAAATTTAAATCGTAATCTTTTTTCTACTAAGAAAAATCTATTCTTTGTACGTCAAATTTTATGTGCCGGATTCATATATCTAAAACAAATCATACACGTACATATGTTGTTCCGAAAGACGTACTGTCGAATCACGAATCGTTGACCGTATTTTTGACCAAATTTAATTTCTACGAATGCAAATAATACTCGTACATTTGTCAAATTCCGAATCGCTGACTAGGATCACAAAATCCAACCATTGTTTTTCCAGTACAATACATACGTACTGCTGGATCATGCTGTAAAATACAACTACATCGTCAATATAACTATTAAATCTATGAATATAAGAAAATTTAACCAACCCTTTGCAGTACAACATATATGTATTGCCAGATTAAAATGTAAAATATCAACTTCAATGTCAAAATAAGCGCTGAGCCTATGAAAATAAGAAAACATAATCAATTTTTGCAGTACAACATATATGTACCGTTGTATTATAATGTAATAATCAACTGCAATGTCAAAATAAGTGATGAATTTATGTAAATCATAAAATCCAACTAGTTTTTTCAGTACAACATATATGTACTGCTTGAGCATGCTAAAAAAATCATCTGCAATGTCAAAATAAGTGTTGAGCCTCTGAAAATAAGAAAATTTAACCAACTTTTTCAATACAACATATATGTATCGTTGGATTATATTGTAATAACCAACTAAGGTGTCAAGATATGTGATGAACCTTTGGAAATAACATATCCAACCAGTTTTTTTCAGTACATCATATATGTATTGCGGATCAAACTGTCAAAGTTTTTTTTTCTTCATCTAGTTTTTGTGTAGGATCACTTCTTCTATTGTATTACTTTGTTTTGTAGTATTTTATCCTCTTCAATCTTGTTCTCAACATTATTCAACCAAGATCTATGTAAATACCGTTAGAAATATTGTATATAAAAAAAAAAACAGAAGAGAAACCCTAATTGTGCACATATCAATGAAAGAAACAATAGATTTGAAGATGGTTGCAACTTCCCGTTCATTCTTTGCGATGTATTTAAAGAATTTCAGTCTTGGATCTCACAGATTAGTATAAGAGATGAGGATTTATTTTGGAGGGAGAGAGAAAATTTATTTTCTTAGATTTTATCAGCGCACATATGAAAGGTAGGGGTAATCGAGTAATTTGATATTTATAAACCCCGGGATAAGTTTATTACCAGTTGGTGATAGACACATTTTTTGTGTCTAATTTGTCTCAATTTTATATATTTCTAGTGCTCATTTTTATACTAATTGTGTTATTTTATGTGTATGTGGGTATTTTTGGAAAATAAACATTTGTGGAAAAATCAGGTCAAAAAGTAACAAAAGGCACCCAGAAAATTACTAATGGCACCCAACTCAGTTGTTAAAGGCACCCAACTCTTGGATTGGGACACCCTCTTCTTTATTTCAAAAATACAGAAATTGGTGGGAAATCTAATCTTCTCATCTGCGGAAGGATTTGATTTAGATTTTTTTGGGTATCTTCAAGGCTTTAAGACACGAGATAATCTTGTCATATTTGGGAGAGATATAACTGAAAAGGAAACTCAAAAACATACAAAAATATCGGTGAAATTCAAAATTCAGGGAGAAAAATAAAAATAAACGCGTGAAAATATGGGATTCCCATCCTTGTCACATCTGATTTTGTCCCTATCTTATCAGGACAGCTAAGACAACGAAAAGGAAACAAGATAATCGAGCTTGGAAGGAAATCAGATCGTGAGATATGATAATAATGGCCGATATTTATTTTTATTTAAAAGAGAATATTTTGAAGATTAGAGTCAAGATAATTGAGTTGTGTATGTGTTATATTATAAATAGAGGTTCGAACAGAGAGTTTGAGAGAGTTTTATAGAGCTAGAAACGAAGAAAAAATCAAGTTGTAGAATCTTTGTTGCTGCTACAAAGAGAAAAACTCTAAGAACATAGTCAGTTTGCAACGATTATTTTGAATTAGCAACACTCGTTTTGTAACAATGAATCTGAAACGCCTTTGCAACGTTGTAAATTCCCAGTTTTATTACTTTTCCTCTTTTTTATCTTTGTAAACACTTTTTGAGCTATGAATCAATACTTTGGGCGTGTTTCCAACATGAGGAGCTACACCATTGTTGAGGAGACAAAGGAAGTTATTTTTCCAATAAAAAAATGGTATATTCTTATTAATTTAATTTTTGTAATTCTTTGATGATTAATATCTTTGGTTAAAAAATTGATTCAATGATTTTCGTTAAGCAATTGTGATTTCTTTTGATGGGACATACTTAGCCTAGGGTTTTTGACGTTTCATGCTTTCGATTTACAGTTGGTATTCTAAAAATCTACTTGTTGTTATATTTTAGAATCAAATTGAATTAAATTACTTTGAAAATTGAAAAATAGTGGAATCTTAGACTCAGTATTCTCTTAATGTTTGTTTGAGTTTTGCTATTTTTAGTCTTAGAAATTAGGTTTAAAACCAAATATTCACAAGTTTTGAACGAATCCTTTTCATATCACATCTACAACAGGAGAAATGTCATTTCGTGGTTCGATCATGAATTATTTTTGGGCATATCGTATCTTCTAAGGGTATAGAGGTAGACAAAGCCAAAGTTGACCTTTATTAAGAAATTACAGTTTCCCAAAATCGTGAGAGACATTAGGTCATTCTTAGGGCATGCGGGTTTTTATCGTCGATTCATTAAAGATTTTAGCTTGATTTCTAGATCTCTTTGCAATTTGCTTGCAAAAGATGTTAAGTTTGTCTTTGATGATGCTTGTTTAGAGGCTTTCGAGAAGCTTAAGACTTTGCTCACTACCACTCTCATAGTCCACACACCTAACTAGAACCTACCTTTTGAGAACATGTGTGATGCTTCAGATTATACCATTTGTGTTGTTTTAGGATAGCGGCAAAGCAAATTATTGCATGTGATTTACTATGCCATAAAAACCATAAATGACGCCAACTGAACTATACCACCACAGAGAAGGAATTACTAGTCACTGTTTTTTCCTTAGACAAGTTTAGATCCTATCTCTTAGGTTCTAAGGTCATAGTCTTTACTGATCATGCTGTTTTGAAGTACCTTCTGTCTAACAAGGATACTAAACCTAGATTGATTATATGGATAATTTTGTTACAATAATTTTCTCTAAAAATTAGAGACAAAAAAAGGTGCAGAAAACGAAGTAGAAGACCACTTGTCTAGGCTTATTATTGATTTCCCTGATGAACAACTTTTCTTTGTTTCCCAATTAACTTGGTTTGCAAATATAGTGAATTATCTTGTTACTGGTTGAATGCCTCAACATTGGGGTAAACAAAATCGTTCTAGGTTTTCATCTGAGGTAAACCATTTCTTTTGGGATAATCCTTATTTTTTTAAGTATTGTCCAGAGCAGATTATTAGTAGATGTATACCTGAGAGCGACCAATCCAGTATTATTTCCTTTTGTCATGATAATGCTTGTGGAGGTTACTTTAGTGCTAAGAAGATTGCTTCTAAGATATTGCAATGTGGATTCTACTGGCCTTTATTATTTAAAGACACCACAATTACTGTGTTGCTTGTGAGCGTTGGTGGAAGTTATGAATTATTTACCGTGGAAATATGATGCCTTTGAACCCAATTTTAGTTATTGAGGTCTTTGATGTGTGGGGCATTGATTTTATGGGTCCTTTTTATATTTATTTTGGTTATTGTTACATCCTTGTCGCTGTAGACTATGTCTCTGAGTGGGTTGAGTCGATTTCGTGTAAAACAAACGACCATAAAGCTGTGGTCCAGTTTTTGAATAATAACATATTTGCAAGTTTTGGTACACCATGATCTATAATTAGTGGTGGAGGGTCACACTTTTGTAATCGACCGTTTAAGCTTTTGATGAAGAAATATGGTATTACCTACAAAGTAGCTACCCCATATCACCCACAAACTAGTTGTCAAGTAGAGGTTCCCAACAGGTTAATAAAACTTATTTTAGAGAAGACAGTTAATCCTAATAGGAAAGACTGGTCTTTGAGTCTTACTGATGCCTTATTTGGCTTACTGTACTGTGTTTAATACCCCCATTGGAATGTCACCTTATCGTCTATTTTTTGGCAAGGCATTCACCTTCCCATCGAGTTAGAACGTAGAGCATATTGGGCTATAAAGCAATTTATTTTTTCGCTTGAAAAGGCAGGAGCTCACAGGAAACTCCAGCTCAATGAGTTGCAAGAAATTCAAAGAGATGCATACGATAGTGCTAAGGAGTATAAGAACAAAATTAAACTTATGGATGATAAAAGTATTTTAAAAAAGTCATTTTCTCCAGGTCAAAAAGTTCTTCTGTATGATACTCGTTTGCATGTTTTCCCCAGGAAGTTACGCTCTCGGTGGACCGGTTCTTTTGTTGTCCGTACTGTTTATCCTCATGGTGCTATTGAAATTGAGACTCAAGATGGTAGAAGTCATTTCAAGGTTAACTGTCAGAGATTTGAACCATTTTTAGAGCCTTTTCCTACATGTGATGTTGAGGAGGTCCTTCTGGAGGACCCTGCTTACCTTGATTGACCGTCAAGGTTGTTGTTGTAAATTAATAAGTTTTTCGTAGGTTTTTGTTTTTATTCTCCAGAGAAAGATTGTTACGCTTCACCCAGGTACTATCTTTCTGACTTATCTCTTTATTCCTCTTGTTACTTATATTTTTGGTATTGCACTTTAATTTGAGTTGTTATCTTCTTGCTCATGATATTGACTGCCTTCATAGGCTACGCACTGCCTTGGGGACATATTAGCTTCTGGGGAGCTACTGCCATTACAAGCTTGGTTAGTGCCATACTTGTAGTCGGAGACACTATAGTGACTTGGCTTTGGGGTGGTTTCTCTATGGATAAGACAACCTTAAATCGATTCTTTAGTCTTTATCACTTACTCCCTTTCATATTAGTAGGTGCCAGTATTGTTCATTTGGCCGCATTGCATCAATATGGATCAAACAATCCTTTAGGTGTACATGCTGAAATGGATAAGATTGCCTTCTATCCTTATTTTTATGTTAAGGATCTAGTAGGGTGGGTAGCTTTTGCTATCTTCTTCTCTGTTTGGATATTTTATGCTCCTAATGTCTTGGGGCATCCAGACAATTACATACATGCTAATCCAATATCCACTCCAGCTCATATTGTGCCTGAATGGTATTTCCTACCGGTCTATGCAATCCTTCGCAGTATTCCTGATAAAGCAGGAGGTGTAGCCGTAATAACACTCGTTTCCATCTGCCTGTTAGCTCTACCTTTTATGAAGAGTCTCTATGTGCTTAGTTCAAGTTTTCGCACCATTTATAAAGGACTTTTTTGGTTGCTTTTGGCGGATCGTTGCTTGCTAGGTTGGATCGGTTGTCAGCCAGTGGAGCCACCATTCATGACTATTGGGAAAATCTCACCTCTTCTTTTTGACTAAGGAAGCCACCAGTACTATCTGGAGCGTGTAAAGGATGTGCGCTCCCATTCGCATCATTTGTAGATCCGCGGCTACCGTAGCTAGGGCTTGTGCCTTCCGTTGTTGAGCTAACGTTCTTTCTCTTTCGTCTGTAGTTGTTCTTCATACCAACTCGAAGACCAACAAATGTATATGAAGATTGTGCTAATAGATAGTTGTATTTTTGACCAGATTAATTTCGGCTAACCTGTGAACAACGCTAAGGAATCTCTCCCAACTGGAGACTCTAGTGAAGAAGGCGATCAACTACTTGTGTTCTTTAGTTCTTTCTTGTATGAAAAACTGATTGTATAGACAATTAGATCTCTAGATGCAATTTCCAAAGGTACTTTATTACCAAGATCCTCTTTAACATACCTTAATTACCTCTATTTTCTCACTCAAATCCCAACAAAAATAATAGGTAATAAAGTTTGAGGGTAAGGGAGAAACTTTTAGTTCAATAATAAAACTCCAAAATTTAGAAATTTGTCAACAATTTAGGATGACATTGACCATTCTAAGTAGATGGAAACAAACTTCTTGATTGTAGGAGTTGAGGGACCCATCTAAATGGTCTATTCATAAAAGGGCATAGCTCAAGTGTTAGAAATAACATGATAGTCGTCACCATATCTTGGAGTCATCACCATATTACGTTCTATTTTTGCAACCTTTTGTGTTTCTTTAAGTGATTAGGTGGGACACTAGTATCGCCTTGTTGTCACCAGGATGAAGTAGAATTATTGAGATCAAGCCATTATTTTAATTGAACTTGGCCAATTTAAAAAGAAAATAACACTTGGATAGCAATATGTGTGTGTTATCCCTGTCTCCGTCGCCTAAGAAAGCGTGGAACACAGTATCCATGGGAACTATCATGTAATCTGCTAACAAGGAGCATGCACTTAGATTCAAAAGATCCAACCATGTTGTCGAAGAAAAAAAATAAAAACAATTTAAAAAAAAATAATTAAAAATAATGTAAAAAAAATAATCGACCAATCAGGTCCCTGTATATACCAGCTGAGTTGATACTAGAATTAGGATTCAAACCAGTGGGTGCGTATCTCGATCCATTAGTGTTCATCCTGGCGCAATGTTCATAAAGATATTCTGGGAAACATCGTTCACCTTAGTCAACATGCGTACAATTCTATCTCCATATCCATCTTCTTAATCTATTCATGTGATTGTGGTTTGTTAGATTTCGAGTATCGTGGTCCATTGTACGACTTTCTGAGTAGAGCTTTTTTTTCTTTTATATTTAATACGCTTGAGTAGAACTCGTGTACAACAATTGGATAAAAACAGGGTAATTCTACCCATAGCCAAAGAATTTTGTAGCCAACTAAATAGCATGTTTAGTGTCTATCCTCAATCCCCCACAAGTAGTTAAAATTTTGAGTAACAGGTTTTGTGGGTATATCTCTTGTAAACCCTCACGAGACAAAACTCGTCCACTAGGGACACATAGGGGTTTAAAGGCTTGTTGCACACACTAAGTGCAATCGCGATGCCTACGACAGTGAGTTAGGATTTTTATTTTATAGATTAGATTTGCTCGAGGACTAGCAAATAATAATTTGGGGTATTTAATAGACACATTTTTTATGTCTAATTTGTCTCAATTCTATATATTGCTAGTGCTCATTTTTTGTGTTATTTTATGTGTATGTAGGTATTTTTGGGAAATAAACATTTGCGAAAAAAAATCGGCTCAAAAAGTGATAAAGGCACCCAGAAAATTACTAAAGGCACCCAACTCAATTGTTAAAGGAACCCAACTCTTGGATTGGACACCATCTTCCTTATTTCAAAAATACATAAATTAGCGAGAAATCAAATCTTCTCATCTGCAAAAGGATTTGATTTAGATCTTTGGGATATCCTCAAGGCTTTAAGACACGAGATACTCTTGCCATATTTGGGAGAGACGTACCTCAAAAGGAAACTCGTAAACTTACAAAAATCCCGATGAAATTCAAAATTCAGGGAGAAAGAAAATAATACACGCGTGAAAATATGGGACTCTCATCCTTGTCACGTTTGATTTTGTTTCTATCTTATTAGGATAGCTAAGACAATGAAAAGGAAATAAGATAATCAAGCTTGGAAGGAAATCAGATCGTGAGATATAATAATAACGGTCGAGATTGATTTGTATTTAAAAAAGAATATTTTGAAGATTCGAGTGAAGATAATTGAGTTGTATAAATAGAGGGTCGAACGAAGAGTTTGGGGAGAGTTTTAGAGAGTTAGAAACGAAGAAAAAATCAAGTTGCAGAATCTTTGCTGCTGCTGCTGCAAAGAGAAGAACTCGAAGAACATAAGGCTGCACAAAATTGCCGTTCTTCTCTGAGAGTTTGTCACAGTCAGTTTACAACGATTATTTTGAATCTGCAATACTCGTTTTGTAACAGTGAATCTGAAACGCCTATACAACGTTGCAAATTCCCGATTTTATTACTTTTTTTTTTTATCTTTGTAAACACTTTTTGAGGTACGAATCAATACTTTGAGCGTGTTTCCAACATGAGAGCTAAACCCCATTGTTGAGGCGACAGATGAAGCTATTTTTCCAATAAAAAAATGGTATATTCTTATTAATTTAATTTTTATATTCTTTTAAGATTAATTGCTTTAGTTAAAAAATTGATTCAATGATTTTCCTTAAGCAATTGTATTTCGTTTTGATGGGACATGCTTAGCCTAGGGTTTTTGATGTTTCATGCTTTCGTTTTACAATTGTTATTCTAAAAATCTACTTGTTGTAAGAATCAAATTGATATGAATTGGAAAATAGTGGAATCTTAGCCTCAGTATTCTCTTAACTTTTGTTTGAGTTTTGTTATTTTTAGTATTGGAAATTAGGTTTAAAACAAAATCTTCACAGGTCTTGAACGAATCATTCTTTCACATCTACAACCACATTAATTGGACCATACTATAACTATTTATTTGGACCTTGGATCAAATGATAATTTTCCTCAGAAATTGACTAAAGCCGAAATTATTACAATTATGGAACCATGCCAAAATTATTTTGGACACAAATTAGGCCAAGTCCTATGCACTTACTAAATGGTGTGGTTTGTCCATTTTGAGCTACTAAAAACCTCCCAAATGGAAAAATCGGCTGGGCAAATCGTCAAGTTTGGTAGTTTGCATGATGCGTGTCGTAAGTGCAATAAATTACTCAAGATAGTTTCCAATAATTAACTAGTAATATAGCAGTAGTAAGGATCGTTCCCGCAGAGATGTGTAATTGATAAGTTATTTACATTAGCAAAACTAGAATAAATACCAAAAAGGAGGGTTAGTGAATTAATTAACTAAAAATAACAATAAAGAAAATAATAAGAAAGAAAGAAGATTAGGGAGTCCTTCATTGTTACCAAATGTTGACTTGATTGGTATATTTATGTATCTTTCGTCAGAATCATTCATTACCAACCATAAAATAGAAGGTACGCTTTACCGGATAACATGTACGCTTAGTCACATGATTCTGTCCAAATGATCCGCTTTGAGGTACGCTTACAAGGTGTAACTCGATCGAATGCTTCAAGATTTGTGAATTTAGGTTTGATCCTAGTAGTTAGACTCAGTACGCTCGGTCCACTTGCTAGTGTTTTTTTCACATACGATTGCTCCACAAAATCCCTCTGTAAGGTCCCACGTTCTCTACTTGTGTAGGAGATGATCGATAATTACGGATCTCCCAACTCTCTACTAACATTTGAATGATCAATATAATAATCCAATTGTACACTTGAACAATTTATAAATCAATCATAAACCCTAGATTTAATGGAAAACAAACGATAAGATGATTAAAACTCCGAATGGATTTGTATAACTAATAAAGCTTCATGTTTAGAACATGAAATTCATCCTTAATCAACAAAAGGATTAACTACTCATATTAGAAGGAATAAGAAGATGAAGAAGAATTGTGGTTTCCCCCCAAAGGGGTAAACCTTAGGTTTTTTATCTAGAAGTTGTGGTATGAGAGGTAGAGTATATGAGATTACTTCCTAGATGTAGAATATATCTTGTTTGAGCCTTAGAAGTCTTCTTTTATAGCCTTCAATTTTTGGGTATCAAGTATCCTCTCATTCTAGGGTTTAGAATCCTTCCAGGACCGTGTTTTCCTTGTTTAGAAGTCCAAAACGCGTGCCCAACTTACAAAATTCAGAATGGTCCTGTTTGCAAACCTCTGTGAGCTAAATCTTCAATTTATGTTGTTTTGCTCATAACTTCTTCGTCCGATGCCAGAATAACCTTATTATTTTTGTGTTCTCTTTGTTTCTTCGTCCTCTTCAAGATGCTATTAAGAAATCCTGATTTTCGATGAGTTGAACTTGGTCTTTGGCCCGTCTTCACTTGTAATGCTTTACTTCCTTGCTCATTCTAGCACTTTGTAGCTCATTTTTGGATGATTCACCTAATATGACACATAAGATAGAAAACAAGAATAAGTAATATGCAAGAATTATAGATTAAACAAGTATGGATTTGACACTAGAAACATGTGATTTTAGCACTTATCATTGCACAGCGCGTCAAAGTCTCGACGAAGGCTCGACGGAGACTATATCCCCAACCGGTTCTCTCATGTTATGGTCCTAGGTGAACCCCCTATAGATACCCAATTTCAAACTCAACTCAACTCACACCTTATCTACACCTCAATCTCTCACGCACATTTGTGTTAATCTAAATAAAACATTCCAGTTTTAATCTAAAATAAAACAAAAAACTGTTGTAAATTAATTCTTTGGTGGATTCCACCACTCTTACACCACCACCTTATCATCTCCCCTTCCACCTATTCACATCTTTCACTTCTTGGTAACCCCCACATTTAGTGTAGTAACTTAGGTTTAATACCTTAGTTATGAGAATGCATTCCATTACTTCCTAATGTTAATGCTATCTTTATCATCCTCTCTTGTATTAGCCTATAAATTGAGGCTCATTCCTTTGTAATGTATACTAAGATCTAGTAATGAGAAATTCTCTCTTCTTCTCTCTATATTTCTTTTGCGCAATAGTTCATCTTTTGATTTAGTTTATAACACGTTATCATCACGCTCTGTTAATGAGCTAATGTTTTTTTTTTTCAAATAATCTAGTAAGATCGAAATTGCCTATATTTTTTTTTTCAAGGTTCGTCAATTGACCACGATGATGATCAAATTTCTATTGTGATGAATCTTACACAATAAGGTAAAATACTATATATCTTTTTTCTTGTTTTTAAGAAAAACTAAAATCAAAATCTTTTACTTTATATTCATGAGTTGACAAACTTTTGGTTTTCATAAGATGAAGATTTAGTTGAATATAGTAATATATTCACAGCTACTATTTGTTTAGACAAATAATCGATTCATGCGTATACATATGTATACCATGTATTAGTTAAAATTGCACATTTGTGAATTATATCATATATATATGAGTTTTTATTTTGTCGATGGATTATTATCTATTTATTTTATTTTATTTTATATCGCTTTAAGGTACCAATAATTGCGGATTGCATCATTACAAAGAGGAAAGGTTGTATCCTTGAAGGATAGCACAACTTTAACTTTTCCTCCTCAATGATAATCTCCTGTATTAAAAAAAAAAAAAAAGATTGTTCCACCTGAAGTTGAAACTCAGTGTGACACAATATGGACAAAAGAAGTTCACTCGGTTAATCGGTCGGTCCCTGAAGTGACCCGTAACAAAGTGACGTCATGTCTCTATCCGCGGTTCCTGAAGTAACATGACCCTGATGTTAAGACAATTTTATTTTACAAATAATGTGTCCACGTGTACACTGGCAATGAATATTTTGTCAAACCTGAAGATGACGAAATTGATATTTAAATTATGTTGGTACTGTATCTGTGTATGTTCTTTATTTATTTTGATTTTTGTTTATTTTAATTATTGGTCTTGAAAAAAAAAAAGGATTCCAGAAGCAATCCATGGGATGTTATTAACTCAAGAAGTAGTCTAACATGCAAATTATAAATTTTTGTAGCAATCCAAATTATTGTGGGTTCCCGCAGTAATCCATAAATATAGACTCCAGAAGTGGTCTATGAAATTTTTTGGATTTCAGGTATCCATAAAATTTTGGGTTCCCGAAGTAGCCCATAGTTACTAAATACTTTTGTTAATGGTTTTATTATTTTTCTCTCGTCAATCTATACTTTTGTTAATGGTTTTATTATCCAAACTCAAAATATATGTCATATTCTTTGCTACAAGAGCACAATTTTTTCAGCATTAAACGTTTCCGACATATTGATTTATTAGTACCAATCAAGTGGAATTTCCCGCTCAAATTTTGGTAGACGTACCAATACAAGAGCATATGACTATCGTTTATAATAAATGCTAATCAGGGTGCACACTGATAAAGTATACGCTGTCAAATTTTAATTACATATATGAGCATGGGTGATTTAAATTATTAATTGTACTATTATGATGAACAATCCGAAAAAAAAAAAGTTTTTCGGATGACCTACTGGATCCAAGGGCACTCACCCATAATATATTTTGCATGAATAATACTAGATGTGATGAGACTTCCCGCCGTTAGAAGGGAGGAAAGCAGTCGTTATAAGAACGTCATGAATTGGTCTCATCATAATTCTTGCACCAATTCGGTATAAGGTGGAGAAGTTATTCATTCATTATGATATGCTTGAAGCATTTTATTCTTACAAGAAGAATAATTAAAACTCATTTGTTGTTGCACGTATTTTGGCATTAGTTTATGTCCCTGCAGGGCATGCCATGAGTTAACAATAATTGAGTCGTCTAGAACTCATCTGAATTGTTGATGTTCCTTGATAGAGGAAGCCAATCACGCTGGATCAAAATAATGCTCCTGGGGAGGCTATTGATAATGTTCTCAATGAGACTATTTAACTACGATCTTTAATTACCGAGCCATATTTATCTCCTAAAGAGGAATTCATTCCTAAGTGGACAAGTGGTGTCGATATTAAAGAATGATTTTTATACGCATACATAATCGTAGTTATTGTCAAACATGTATTCAGAGTAGCGACAACCATACATGTATTATAGACAAAATCTTTTTTCGCAGAGAAACTGCCGTGAAGTATCGACAATATGTATGGTTGACTAATATGGGTGAAAAGCATCCATATTTGGTTTTCCTCCTACTAATAAACATTTTTGGACATAAATAAAAATTGTGAACCCGGAAGGTTACACGTTTGATGCTTAATAAGTTTGCATGAAAGTGAGACGAGAGGAACAAGGACGCTAATTGCACAGCGCCACTCGTGGCATCTAATTTCTACAGACACTTGAGATTTGTGAAATTACATCCTCTACTCTTAAATGATTTGAAAATACCCAATACTTTGATAAGTATTGTGTACCCCGTTGATAGATGAATTTTAAGGGAAACTATTATTTTCCAGTTTACATGTCATAGTCTGACATAATTGTTTGTTATCGAAGATAATGTTCGTGTAAACTTCTAAAAGATTATCACAGGTTATACTTCCTTATTGAAAGAATTCAAGATAAAAGATCTTGGAATCATGTATCAAACTTATTAAGCATTATAATGGTCAATGATTTTTGAGCAAAGACAATTCAACTTGAGATTTGAAATTAAGTTATGGCAACATAAAGGTCTCGATTACCAACAAAAAAAAATTTGAGCTGAAAATGGTTGCTGATTAGCTACTTGTGGTAAATCAACTGAGATATCTTCTTTCTGCTGGAGGATATATTGGACTTTACGAGTTGTACTCTTTTTTCTTAGTCAAGGTTTTTGTCCAACTGGGTTTTCCTTCTCAAGGTTTTAACGAGGCAATATATATATGTCCAACTCATTTTCTTAATCTATCTACAGTTGTACTCTTTTTTCTTAGTCAAGGTTTTTTTCTTCTGGGTTTTCCCGACAAGGTTTTGATGAGGCAACGAACTTGAAGAAATTTGCTTAAAGAGATATTCGAAGACATTATTGAAGACAAACTTATATCTTGTTTGGAACAAAGACGGTCAGTGATTCTACTTGAAGATCAACATTATGTAATCAGTCTTTCTATACTTCTTTGGGTGCACATCATCAGGGGGAGAACATCAGTATTGTGTGATGGAAATTTATGCGTGTTGTACTCTTTTTCCTTCGCTTGGTTTTGTCCCAATGGGTTTTCCTAGCAGGGTTTTAATGAGGCAATATTTGACGCGTCCAACACCATGATATGATTTGTACTCTTTTTCCTTCGTCTAGGTTTTATCACTTTTGGGTTTTCCTGGCAAGGTTTTAACGAGGCAATATCATAATAGAGTGGTGTTATCCAAGGGGGAGTGTTGTAAATTAATTCTTTGGTGGATTCCACCACTCTTACACCTCTCTTATACCACCACCTTATCATCTCCCCTTCCACCTCTTCACATCTTTCACTTCTTGGTAACCCCCACATTTAGTGTAATAACTTAGGTTTAATACCTTAGTTATGAGAATGCATTCCATTACTTCTAATGTTAATGCTATCTTTATCATCCTCTCTTGTATTAGCCTACAAATTGAGGCTCATTCTTTTGTAATGTATACTAAGATCTAGTAATGAGAAATTCTCTCTTCTTCTCTCTATATTTCTTTTGTGCAATAGTTCATCTTTTGATTTAATTTATAACAATAACTTCATTTTTTCTGCAAAATGGCTTTTAATTCTAAAAATGTCCGTGGTTCAAAATTTACAATTGCCAAAGATGAAAGCATTTGCATAAATTATGTTCATTTCACATAAGATAACATCAATGGTGCATCTCAAGCAGACAACACCTTGTGGGATAACATATTTCAGAAATTTAAAGAGGAAACAATGAACATCAATGATCGTGATCCAGATGGGTTGTGTAGTCACTTCGCTAAAATTTATAAACAAATGACCAAATATGTTGCTCATGTCATCCAAGTTACTCTTTCTTTACCACTGAGTGGTGAAGTTGCAGTGGTTATGGTAAATTATATAAAATGTCCACTTTTCTTTAAAAAAATATAACTTTGTATGATCTTTACTAAATTTATTTTTGTGAAATACATGAACGAGGTGTCAAGCGGAATGGCACCATAAACACGGTTCTGGATTTGAACATGAAACTTGTTATACCATCTTAAAAGTGTTGCCCAAATTTAATCCAACGTTTTTATCAACTATGCAGCAAGTTCCTGAATGATCACCATATTCAGCTGGTACCTCTACACCAAATTCAAGTCTCATTTCACCATTTTCTTCACCGGATAACTCAGGAAATCCACAACCTAATTTCGATCTCAATGCAGCTAATAACAACAAACGAAAAGGTTTAGGAAGAACCGCAATAAAATTTACTAGAAAATTAGCCCAAAAAGGAGGAGGGTCCGAAAATTTTAACATGACCGAGTTTATGAGTCACCAACGGACATCTGATAAACAAAAATTAGTTAAAAAAAACGTTTTTTCGCAAGAGCAATTTGTTAGCCATTAGAACAATTGCAACCCCAAAACTCAGATTAGGAAGAAAAAGATGATGATGATAATGAAGATCGGAGGTTCAAGTCCTTGATTAATGTAACAGTTAGTTAGTTTAATAATTAAAATGTAATTTTTTTAAATCATTATTATTAAGATGTAATAGCTAGTTATTAGTTGAAATAAAATAACTGGTTATTTCAATGAAGTTATGTTTTTTTTCATTACTTGAAATACACATTACATAAAGCAAAGGGAAACAACGCAAACAAATTAACAGTACAAACAAATTAATTATTCAAACGGGTTATGAAGAACCCCTTAAGGATGTGGAAACAAACTTCGTATTTGAAATTCTTTTTTTTTCCATCTTCGTCATTCCCAGAAAGATCTCACACCAATCTCATTACCGGTTTCACCCCTAAGTCGATATCGATTGACAATCCAAACTAAAGCTATAAATTCTATTATTACTTGTTGATTTATTTGTTGAAATCGTACAAACAACATTGCTATATTTCGGTTATAATGGTTACCGGTGTCAGCGTAAAAGTTTTCATAAATGCTCATCCAATAACTCTGACTCATTTAACCATTTTGTCGTCGTTCTGCACGTCTGGCCGGATAACACACTACATAGTTTCCACAAAGAGATGAATCTTCTTCATGAGCAAACTTAGGTTAAGCCATTTTTTCAGGAAATTAAAGTGATATTAGACTGATGAGATTAGATTGAGAGGGTATGTATAAATTTTTTATGGGAGGTGTGATTTATCTTTGGAATAAGTAGATATATATATATATATATATATATAGGGGATAAAAAATTATCGTCGCACTCCATGTTATCCATATTACCAATGGTTAGAAAAAATTGTCGTTGCACTCCACGTCATCATGTTGCTAGAGGCTAGAAAAAATTAGAACTTGCACTCCACGTCATTCAAGTAAATATTACACGGAAAATAAAAACTTGTAATAAATTATTTGAAAATCCAGGGCATACATTGCTTAAAATTAGTACATAAACTAAAATTGTAAAACATCAAATCAAACGTAACTTCAAGTACGACCGATCTTCCAAACTCGGGCCAAAGATTCGCGTTCAGGTATTTTTTTAACCAGTCGTACAAATTTACATCTTAAATGTAATTAGTCGTTTAATGATAGTTCCTTGCAGGTACCCCTTTCGATGGTTGAACCTCATGCTTCAAATATTCATAAGGATGGTTAGTCCAATCCATATTATGTCAGGTTTCTTGAATTACTTTTTTATGCATAATGATGCACGTCCGCATAGTCTTATGCATTTCACAAGAACTTAAACCACGGTATGATCCATAAATGATATTGAACTTCCGCTTCAGAATTCCAAAAGGCCATTCCACATCATTTTTTCAAAGCCATTTGTTTGTTGTTAAAATACCTAATTGCGCGCTCCACATCACCTGCGAGGGGCTGACAGTACGCTTGAACTAAGTTAGACTATTTAGAGTAAATTACATCCTCTAGATAATACCCGTGAGTGTATTGGTTCCTATTGATATTAAACCTTATTGGGGCAAATTCCATACTTGAGTTCTTCGAACAAAGGTGACTTGTGCAGAACATTTATGTCAATTTGTGAACCAGACAGACCAAAATAAGCATGTCATATCCAACAATCATAAGAAACATCAACTTCCAAAATAACAGTTGGTTTTGGGTATGTTGATGATAGATTTTTGACAATGGAGAAAATTGTTATTGCCTTTGCTCAGCTGCAGAGAATAAAATAAATACGTATGAACTTTCTGACCCGACATCAGAATTATGTATACATACTTTCGTCTTACATTACCCAAGAGAATTGAGAATGCGCATTCAAGCTCATGACCACATTAATCTTGTAGCTCTGTTATGTATGCGCCCACAAAATTTCAGGGCTTTACTCGGATAAACCCTCGTTATTTTATGTCCATCTATGCAAACCATCTGCATTAATTAGAACGTGTTGATTATGCAAAATTATGAACATTCAGAATGAGCCTCGATGTATACCATCTAAATACATAGTCGTATCGAATAATATATCAAGTTGCAAACTTTCATGACTGAATTCCTTGAATATGTTCTGTACGCATTACATAAAAAAAAGATCATAGCCACATTGTCAGTATCAGCACCAACGCTACTAGCGGAAACACTAGCGCTAGCACTAACACCAGCGTGGCTAGCATTGCTGGTAATAACACTAACACCAGCGCCAATGCTGCCAATGTCATCCCTCAGCACCAACCTTTTCTCCCGCATGCCAATGACACCTATATGAGCTACTAGCACAATTTACATGTTGTAAACATACCACAAATATGCCACGACCATGCCGCTGCGTTGGCATAAACTTATTGGCAATACTATCTTACGAAAAACTCTCAAATTACTCACATGCTTTGAGTCCATGACTCCATTAACTCCTACGAGAAATCAAAACATATTACATGGGGGAATTCTTCATGTGGTTTTGGTCTGGTGGTTTATAGCAACATGCGGTGTGGCAACACCCCATGATAAGAAAGTTACGAAGTGCTGGTGACGGTTATGATAGTTAAGAGATGATGAAGTAACGGTTTCCAAAAACTTTCCAAACATAATGCGCGTAACTACACCATTATCTCCACAATCTCCATCTCTCCATCTCCTCACTACCTCCACTACTTACGAGGAAAGAAGTGTGTCTTCCTAGCTACTATAAATAGTCTATTTAACCTATTCATAAAGACAAAAAAAGCTTAACATTCTCACAAGCTCTGTTATTCTTCGTAGTTCAACACACTTTACACACAATTCAATACCACTGATTTACTCAACTTTTTCTGATTCCCTCCCCTAAGATCAACCAATTTTCTCTCCTTGTGACTGAAGCAGGACGGAACAACTACTTTTGTGGTTTAGGCTTGTCCTGTATGATTTTGATTTCCAAACCTAAAAAAAGTACTTTTGCAGTACATTGTTTTGCCTATGATCAATTAATTTTTAGGTACTAACAGGGTAATGGCCTTTATATTGACCGACCCAATACATAGGACATCCCTGCCACACCCAATACATGCAGTCAAGACTCCCTACCATTCCTGGAAATCCCCTATCTTGTTTTTTTTTTTTATATTTCTCAGACAGCTGCCTATATTGGTTTTCATAAATACGTTGGACCAAAATGATTAATCATTACTTCGCAAAACAAAGAAAGATACTTGTATGAAGTTTTTTTTCCCATACGAAGGTACTCATCGTTAGAATCAGTTGGACGACCGTACCTAGAATCCTTAGGGCCAAGGTAACCTTTTGTTCCGGACTATGTCCTCTAATATTCAATGCATCAAATTAGTAACTAAATTTAGATTTTACTCGACAAAGCTCTTCAATAATCTTTATCAAAAAGTGTCGGGTATGTGTAATCGACGTTGGAAATCTTGATCATAGTACACGCAACCAACATTGAAATAATTGTATATTAGCTTTTGGTGGTACTTCCCGCCCACGATACACATATCTTCTTGTGAATACTTCATTTGGCTCAAGAGCTCTTGGTATTCGTCACGATGATTCTCTCACCATCATAATGTTGGTAAGTTCTCTATCTTCATCAGACTCATCTTCTATTTGTTGCAACACCTGAACATAAGTTCGTTGTTATATTTTAAACCGATCCATAATAAGTTTATCCTTTTCCTCAGAAAAATCCATTGACTGTGAAGTTAAAAGTAAAATAAGTTAAGAAATCTATTGACTTATTTTAGAAATAGGTAGAGAAGAATAAAATTGTTGTGGTATGCATAGTGGTATAAAATTTGGCCGTTTTACCTAAAAGTAGCCGTTGGCAGCCTACTGTCTATCGAGCGAAAGAGACTTTATCGCTCATCGGATTACCCATAATGGGACGGCTAGTTTGCTCAACCACTTGGCTAGGCAAACTAACCAAATGGTGTATAGGACTTGGCCCTGGGAACTTCCAAATCTAGTCTTAAATCTAACGTCTTACATACAAGGGAAAAATCTCACGGCTAGCAATCATTCTAATCTTATCATATAAAAAGGAAAAGATGAAAACACTCACTTCTGTTGGAAACCCTACTTATCAGCGAGAAATCCTCATCGAAGAAGAAGAACAAAGGTAAGAATTTAGGGTTTCTAAACTCTTCAGTTGGTTTAGTTGTTGTTATTCCCAATTCATATGGATGGACGAAGGTACTTTTCCGATTAGATTTAGGTGTTTGAGTCAATTAAGATATGAAAATCTCATGATTGTGCGTTTTGCAAATTTAGAGTTGTCGTCTTGGGTTATCTGAATTTTATAAGTGTGTGTTATCGATCGATTTGAACCTAGAGATCTTCTCGCTCACTCATTCATCGATGTTTCTTTGATTCCAGGATTTGCTGTGGTTGTGGTGGTAGAAGGAGAAGAAGTTGCTTTATGATTCATTTAGAAACTGCAAAATTACAAGTAAGAGTTCCTTATCATACTGCTGATGACAATGTCTTAAGAATTTGTACTGCGAATTGGAACCTATAATTTGGTTTTGTCTATGGTAGCGTTTTTTTTTTGTTTTTCTCGAAGTTGCTTAGCATATTTAGCCATGGTCCTTTGTTGTCTGTGCAACATTAGTCAGAATCAATCTAGAGTAATGTTTTGAGGCAATGTAGATTTAAGAATTTGGATTGTGGATTGGCACTCATGTAATGGAGAGTTTGAGTTGTCTTCCTTTTGTAGAATGTATGCTGTGATTTAATCTTTATCATTGAACATGAAATACTGATTTAAGAAGCTACTTGGGTGTAAATCAACTGGCTATTTCATTTGTTTTTATGTGTTTATAGGGCGATGGATTTACTGTGACCTGTTTTCTTGCACCAGGAATTTGTTTTTAAAAGCGACATTTTTAGAAGGAAAGTTTTAATTAGCAATCATGGCGACTTTTGGGAAACCCGAGAATGCTTTGAAGCGTGCTGAAGGTTAGTTTCATGTTTTATATATTGAAATTATGGCTAGCTTTTTAGTTTTAACTCTGCTAACTTTTTGTTTAATTTTCTTTATGGGTGAATCCAGAGTTGATTCATGTTGGGCAGATGCAAGCAGCCTTGCAAGTACTGCATGATGTAATCACTTCAAAGAGGTATCGTGCATGGCAGAAAACACTTGAACGTATAATGTTCAAGTATGTTGAGCTCTGTGTGGAGATGAGAAGGGGTCGGTTTGCAAAGGATGGACTGATTCAGTACCGGATTGTATGCCAACAAGTTAATGTTGGTTCGCTGGAAGAGGTGATCAAACACTTTTTGCATCTTTCAACTGAGAAAGCTGAGAATGCAAAGACCCAGGCAGAGGCTTTAGAAGAAGCTCTGGACATTGATGACTTGGAAGCTGATAAGAGGCCTGAAGACTTGATGCTGAGCTATGTTGGTGGAGAGAAGGGGAAGGATAGATCTGACCGCGAGCTTGTTACTCCATGGTTCAAGTTTCTGTGGGAGACCTACAGAACGGTTCTTGAAATTCTCCGCAACAACTCTAAACTAGAAGCGCTCTACGCGGTAAGCCATCTGATATTTTTATCAGGTTTGATTCTTTATTTGCTCTAGGATTACCTCTTAGTCTAGCGTGGTGTAGGCTGAAGCTTGTTATAACTCGATTTATCGCATGGAATTTGGAATGGGATGTATGGAGCTCAAATCACCTTAAGTTTTCATGTTAATGAAGCATCCTATCAATTTTGCTATTAAGTTCAAACCACCTTAAGTTTTCAACCGCTTCTTATCTACTTAGCATTTTTCATTCTTAATGAAGTTGAGTTTAGGATCTGACTTATATTTCTCTCAACTTCATAGATGACTGCCCACCGAGCCTTCCAGTTTTGTAAGCAGTACAAGAGAACAACTGAATTTCGTAGACTTTGCGAAATAATCAGAAATCATCTTGCAAATCTTAACAAATACAAGGACCAGAGAGACAGACCTGACTTGTTGTTACCAGAAAGCTTACAACTCTACCAAGATACAAGGTTTGAGCAGCTTAAGGTTGCAACGGAGCTGGAACTTTGGCAGGTATGTGGAGAATTCTTAGTTTCATAATCCAAGTATTTGAGTGGAGCAAACTACATTAATTCCATATCTAATTTTTGCTATGTGATCCTGTGCAGGAAGCTTTTCGTTCTGTGGAAGACATTCATGGTTTGATGTGCATGGTAAAGAAAACTCCCAAGCCATCCTTGCTGGTCGTTTATTATGCCAAGCTGACAGAGATATTCCGGGTTTCGGACAGTCAACTTTATAATGCCTATGCATGGTCCAAACTTTTCTCGCTTCAGAAAAGTTACAATAGGAACTTAACCCAGAAGGATTTGCAGCTAATCGCATCCTCTGTTGTATTAGCTGCACTTTCAGTGACTCCCTATGATCGTGGTTATGGTGCATCACATTTGGAGCTTGAGAATGAAAAGGAGCGCAATTTGAGAATGGCCAACCTTATAGCTTTTAGTCTTGACCCTAAACGTGATAGCAGAGAAGTGGTAAATTACTTTTTCACCTGTTTCATTTTCTTTATCTATATAGTTTTTTAAGTTGCTTATGATGTCTAATGGTCTCTTTTCAGCTTTCAAGGTCAGCGCTTCTCTCGGAACTGGTAAATTTTGAATCTTGGATTCTTATTTATTTTATTTAAATGTATTCATCTTAGATGCCGTTTCCGATAGACTATTTTATTTCTAAGATTCAGTAATTTAGTCAGAACCATTGTCCTCTTTTTTTCTAATTTCCTGTAGGTCTCTAAAGGTGTGTTGGCTTGTGCATCACCGGAAGTTAAAGAGCTTTACAATCTTCTAGAACATGAATTTCTACCCCTGGATCTTTCTTCAAGAGTTCAGCCATTGTTAGGCAGTATTGCCAATGTTGAAGGCAAGATTTCGTCTGCATCTTCTGTTCCAGAAGTGCAACTTTCATATTATGTTCCTGCTCTTGAAAAGCTTGCTACCTTGCGGTTGCTTCAGCAGGTAATGATGCTTATATTTCTTTGACGACTCAAGGACCAACGACACACCAACCAGCAAGTGTAGATTTTACATCTGTTCCCTTCATTTTTGTTCACCCTTCTGATGTTTTTCATGTTTTCTTTGTTGGTTTTTGCAATTCAGGTATCACAGGTTTATCAGACGATGAGGATTGAGGTCTTGTCCAAGATGATTCCTTTTTTTGATTTTTCGGTTGTTGAAAAGGTTTCAGTTGATGCCATCAAATCGAATTTCATTGCGATGAAGGTCGATCATCAGAAAGGAGCAGTTCTCTTTGGTAGTTTGGTAAGTTAAGCTGCAGCTTAAGAAGCTTTTCTGTTAAGTAAAAGTATAACACCAAGGAACCACTACTGCTTTACTTTTAGTCGCACAGATAGAACACCTAGGAAGAGAAAGGCACAAGATATCTAGACTTGTACTCTGTATATCAGATTGTTAGTTTACGTTATGTACTTACCTTTTCCTTCTTCAGGACCTTGAGTCTGACACGCTTCAGGGCCACCTGACCCTTCTTGCTGAGTCCTTGAATAAAGCAAGAGGGCTGATTTATCCTCCGGTTAAGAAGGCATCAACACTAGGCGATGCTCTTCCAGGTTTAGCAGAGGTGGTCAATAAGGAGCACAAGAAGCTTCTTGCTAGAAAGTCAATTATTGAAAAGCGCAAAGAAGTACAAGAACGCCAGTTGTTGGAAATGGTAAGGCTGTTCTTTTGTTTGTGCAGTATATATGTACCCTGTCAGATGCAAACCAGATTCTAAATCAACTTTATATCATCATTTTTTGTTCTTTGGAGGAACTCGAGGAAGAGACAAAAAGGCAAAAGATTCAGCAAGTCACTGTGGAGGCAGAAAAGATCAGGCTTGCAAGAGAATCTTATGAGAGGGAGCAACAAAGAATTAAGAGAGAGCAAGAAGAGAAGGAGTTAAATGATGCAAAGGCTTTAATTAGCAATGTTGATAAGAAAAAGAAGGGGAAGAAGACTGCCATAGAAGGAGCCACTAAACAACAAATAATTGATATGGCTATACAAGAGCAACTGAAAGAGAGACAGGAATTGGAGAAGAGGCTTCAAAAACTTGCGAAAACCATGGATCATATGGAACGAGCAAGGAGAGAAGAGGAAGCTCCTCTTATTGATGCTGCATTTCAGCAACGTCTAGTGGAGGGAAAAGTTGCCCACGAGCGAGACCAGCAGGTATATTTTGTATATTGTATGATTATTCGATGCTGTGAATTTCATCATAATGTGCATTATTACCATTTCTATATATACTCCATTTAAGAACGGCATGCCTTTCACTCTGTAGCTTTCTTTTAAATTGATACTTCAGCTTCAGCCTTCCATTCGTTTTTTTCTACCTACTTGGGTTCTCTCTTTTCATCCTAGATCAGGATTTTTGAGTAGTATCAAAAGAAAACTTAGCCTAGCCACAATGTATTGGTTGCTCTATCCTGAACCCTCTTAGGCTCGACCAATTGCCTCATCTTCTCATTACAACCTGATTTTGTTTGTGCTCATTGAGTTATGGCGCTTCATGTTCTTCCACAGCAAGAGATTGAACTGAGCAGGGAACGACATGTTGGAGACCTTCAGGAGAAGAATAGGCTCTCAAGGATGTTGGAGAATAAGGTAATTTAAGTAATAAACTTTTACATTTTTCAACATAGTAGGCACAACTCTAACTGGTAAGAAGGCCAACTTGAATTTAAATGTCTCTGGCATTGCTGATCTCATTTTTATTTGTTGCAGAACATTCTCCAGTCTAGAATCATCTCTCGTCGTCAATCTGAGTTTGACAGATTGCAGAGGGAGAGGGATGAACGTATTGCTAAAGTACTTCAGGATCGCAGGGAGATTAGAGAAAAGCAGAGGAAGCTGATACTTTACTTGAGGTCTGAGGAGGAGAGACAGAAGAAATTGGAGGAAGAAGAAGCTCTTCGAAAGCAGCAAGGTACCAGCTTTATTTGATTTTTGACTTTGTCAATTCCAGTTTTTGTATGCATTAGTGTAGATGAGCTTACCTCCCATGTGTGGTTCTCGAGGTGGATTTTCTTTTTCTTTACAATCTGGTATTTATTTGGGGTTTACAGAGGCCGAAAGGAAAAAGAAAGAAGAATTAGAGAGAAAGGCCAAGTTGGACGAGCTGGTTGAGAAGCAGAGGCAAAGAGAGGCCGAAGCAGAGGAGAGGGAAAGAAAGGAAAGAGAGGCTCAGTTTAATAGAGCACCACCTGTTCATGCTGCTGCTGCTCCGGCTGCTGTTTCAGGTGCACCTGGGGCTACTGCTCCAGCACCTGCAAGATATGTACCTAGGTTCATGAGGGCACAATCTGGAGCTGCTGCGGTAACACCCCCTGAATCTGACCGATGGGGTTCAAAACAAGAAGATCAGCGTCAACCTGCAACTGATAGGTGGCACACTGATCGAACTGATGATCGTAGGCCATCAGCAGCATCTGGGAGCATTGATCGAACTGATGACCGTAGGCCATCAGCAGCATCTGGGAGCACTGAACGAACTGAGGGTCGTAGGCCATCAGCATCATCTGGGAGTACCGGAAAATGGGTTCCCCCAAATAGACGTGTTTGAGCTGAATCTTCGGAAAATGGGTTCCCCCAAATAGACGCGTTTGAGCTGAATCTTGACCCTCTGTATTGAGAATGTTCGCTGTTTTCATCTGAGTGGGAATGTTTTGTTGTCTTTGCGGCTTAACTAAAAAGATTTGTCATAGAGAATTTTGTTTCTGTTACTGCTGCTGTCCCTAATACTACATATGTGGGTACTAGTCTTTTTATTCTTGTTATCATAAAAGCGGGGTAAATCTATCAAGATAATGATTAAAGTTTGAACAAATTCAGGGGTTGTTATGATATATATTTTTGTATTCTTTTGCAATCTATTTTTACCATGTTTCAGTAGCGGTATTGTGGTGGTACCTATACCTTAATGAAGTACATATTCCATCAAATAAAAAGAGTGCGTTTGCACAACTTCAAACTTTTTTGATGTTCACTTATTAGGTCAGGCGTTTCAAAATCCTGTTTATTTATTTTCTTAAGACCGCGTTATTCTACTGTGTTCAAGTGCTTCTTGTTAGACTTTTTATATGGTTTCTGAACCAAATTATGTTTAGACTAAGCTAATGTATGTTTAGTGTATGCTAATATCTGTTTTGTTTACGCTGCTAGATAAGTTTAAAAACTAGCTTGACATATCCTATAAGGTGTCCTTTGTAGTTATTTTCCAACTCATGATGAAAATGTTGGAATGACATGTGACAAGTATGAATAGGACTCACTTCTAACCTCAGAAGTTGATGATAAGTTATGAAACTTATTAGTGACGTAGTGTTATGTTTGTTCTATTTCTTTACTCCCTCCGTTCAAGTTATAAAGACGGGAGTTCTTATTTTTGGTTGTCCATTTAGATAGACACAATTTTATTTCCTAGATAGTTTTTCCGTATATACCCTTGTTAATTATACTAATATTATACTAAAATGATTTAATATTTCTAGTTTTCATCAAAAGGGGAGGGGTAATATAGGAAAAAATAGAGATTTTTATAACTCCCATATTTTTTTTCTTAATCTAATACAAACTAGTTTTTCGCCTATATAACTTGGACGGAGGGAGTATTATTCAATCTGTTTTGGGTGTGTATCATACGTAGTGTTCTTGTTATCTATGGTGTTATTTATGTGCAATCTTGAATATGCTAATCTAGGTTCAAATATGATTTTAATATATTGTTAGTTTTATATGAAGTTTAGTACTAAAACATAGAGGTTATTGAGCTGAGATTCAAACACTTCTAACATATTCATTTTTATTAAGAAACATCACCAGTTGATCTAATCATAAAAATCATAACACCAGTTGTTAATTTAATCATAGGAAAATTGGGAAAATGCTCCGTATTGGCATGCCCCGTCGGGAAAATGCTCTACCAAAAAAAAGTTATAGGAAAATGCCCCACCATTATATTTTCCATCCATATAGTGTTAAATGGTCAAACTGTGCACACGTGACTTTTTACACGTGTGGGCCTTAAGATGAGATTACCCTTACTTTTGGATTTCACCATGTGTCCTAGGGTTAGATTTGGACGGTTAAAGATGTGAAATGAGATTATTACAATAGTACCAATACCTTTTCTAAATATTACCTCTGTATCCTTGTGTAAAATTTTCGCCACGTATCAGCACAAATGAATGAACGGCTATAGATGCGAGAGAGTGTGATAACCTTATCTACCTTATCATTTCAATAAATTACTTTTGTATCCTATCCACCGATTGTGCCACGTGTCAATAAAAACTAGATGAGCGATTGATGATGATGTTTTTTTTTACTGTTCTCAAAACAATAACATACCCACTACAAGTTTTGTCTCTAAAAAGAGACACAATTAACATCAGTACCAAAACATAAAATGTCACAAGTTTAAACAACACCACAATCCATAAAAACATCATAATCAAAAAAAAGAAAAACTTAAACATCATAAGGAACCTTAGCCTTTTTTGGTCTTTTGGGAGAGGGTTGCGCACTGTTGAATGATTGTTTAAAGTTAACAGTCACACTTAAACCTGAACCTGAACCTACCTTGAAATTTTGCTTCACCTTTATACTTCCAGTGGATCCATTTTCTTTCTTTGCTTTCTTCTTTCTCCCAGCAGCTGCAGCTGCAGAAGAAGAAGTAGTGGTTGTTGCAGTCTTTTTTGAAGAGGCATTTGTATGTGCAGTTGAAGTAGATGCTGCAAATTTCTTCCTAATCCTCTTTGGAACTGCAACTTTCTGAACAAATGAATCACCTTCAAAATGGCACTCAGTTCTTGAGCCTTTCTTCTTAGTGTTAGATCCAACTTCCCCACATTTACAAGTAGATTTGTTGTGATTATTTCCACCACAGTTGGAACATTTTCTAGGCTTCTTGTGTGATTCCATCTCTGTCCAAGACCTCTTCCTATTCACACAAGGTCTTCCTGGTTCTCTCAATAACTCTGGATGTATGATATGAATATGTGGTTGTAGAAGATAAATAAAGATAGAGGAGACATAAATGTCAGTCCCTTTCTACTCACAACCTTAGGCTTCAAATCTTTTAGAAAAGTATACCAGTTTTCCTTAGTCTCATTCCTGCAAATGCATATTGCAAGTGGGAAAACACCATTATCACCATCCAATGCAGTGGCTGCAAGCAACACACCACCAAATTTTCCAGTTAAGTGACACCCATCCAACCCTATAACTGGCCTACATCCAGTATTAAATCCTTGTAACTGTGCATGGAATGATATTGTGACACTTTCAAATCTATTGCCTTTCTCATCTATGGAATAGGTGAAGTTGGCAATACTCCCTGGGTTCAAATCTTTAACCATTTCACAAAGACTTGGAACAAGGGTATAAGATTGTTCACGACTTCCATTTTGTTCTTGAAGTAGGAGCACCTGCAAGTAAAAAAATATGAGTTATAAAGAATTAAACAAAGAAAAATTTAAAAACATATATAAAAAAACTTCAACTACATACCCTTGCTTCACAAGCAACCCAATAAGGGATATCTATATTATGGTAACCCCATATTAAGTAGTTCTGTATCTGTTTACGCTTTGGAATCTCTTCAGAAGGTTTCATTGTCTTCTTCAAATATTCAGCAACAAATGTAGAGTTGTATTTAGGATTTTTATTTGGTTCCACATTACCAGTGCATGTGTGCTCCAGGTTGCATTTCCTAACAGTGAACGTTTCTTCATTTAATAACTTTCTTGCATTCACTTCCCACTTACACCCTTCACTATGCTTATTCTTGCAGTCTGCATACACTCTATGTGGTTCTGACTTCCTCAACTTGTATATAATATGCTCCAACACTGCATACTACCTTAAATGCTTTATGAAAGCCTGTTTATCTTGAAAAGCCATCCCTTTTTCCAATTCACCAGAAACAACTCAGGAATTTCTTCATTCCGCATTGTCAAATCAATTGGGTCATTTGTATATTGGCCAAACTGGAATTGCCATGCAACTTGCTCATTTTAAGTTAACTCAATTGGAACTCTCTTAACATTAGGCTATTCAACAGTATCATTCACTTTAACTGTATTCCTATCATCTTCAACTGCAGGCCCACCATCTTCAACATCATAAGCCTCATCAGACTCACCATCTTCATCCCAGGCTTCTTTATTTGCAAGATACCCACTTATCTATTCTTCATAAGCTTTTCTCTCTTCTTCATCTTCACTATCAACATACTTAAAATATGGATCATCATCTAGATGACATTCACCCAGATATTCATTTGGTAGGTTGACTTGGTCTTCAGCAACATAAGCATCTTCAACTATGCTAGCTTGAGTAGATGCTTGTTTCAAGAACTCTTCATCATCATCCATATGTTTCTTACCATTACTTACACTGTCTTGTTGATTTTTATCAAAAACACTAGCTTGTGTATTTAAAATCTTACATTCATCATCAAACACTAGCCTTACAGGTCTTGTAACCTTGGACTTTCCCTTGTTCTTTCTAGCTGTCTCTTCTAACCTTGGACTCTTTCTAGTCATCACCTTAGCTTTAGAAACTGGAGTCTTTTGTTTACCACTACTTCCAGACAAATCAATACCACTAATTCCAGAAAAATCACCACCATCAAGCACAAATAAATCTAAAGAAACATACCCTTGCTCATCTGCCACAATATTTCTCCACATTTCAAAAAACAGATAATCATTTTTAAGTTGAACATTGTCCCCTGTAATTATTGATGGAAGCAACACACCAATTACCATAAATATAAACCTTAACATCTGCTTAAACTTATCAAATGTAATAGTTTCACCATCAACATTATAACAATACAACAACTTTCCATCATGCACCCCATTCTTCACCCTTAAACAAAAATCTAATTTCTTAATAACCCTGATGCAAATAAAAAACCCCTAATTAAATCATAATTATATAAAGAAAATCATTAAAAAACATTTAAACATACTAATTGTACATTCAATTGTAATTATAAACCCTTATTTCAGCATTAGAAACCCTATTTGCAATTTTCCCCAAATCAGAAAAAAAACTCTAATCAAATCATAATTACATAAGAAAAAAAAATCATTCAAAAGCGTCAAAACTTATTAATACAACTTTCAATAGTAACTATAAACCCTAATTTCACCATTAGAAACCCTAATTTTCTTTTCCCAAATCAGAAAAAAAACCTAAGTGCAATCGAAGCGTAATAAATCAAATTCATATGAACGATTCAGTAAAGCAAAAAAAATAGAAGTGGGTTTCATAAAACTTACAGTTTATGCTCCTCCATATCTTCGATTCTTCTTCGTATAGATTTCAGTCAGTTTTGTTCTTCGTTTCTCTGCTTTCTTCTCTTCTTCTTCTTCACCTCGTTAATAAGAAACTCACAACCACACAAAACTTTTGATGATCTCGTCACCTTGATTCATCTCCATTCATCTTCTTCTTTGAATCTTCTCGCCTAGTTTCAGTCCCTTCTGTTTATGGTAAGATAGAGAAACGAAGAAGATGAAGTCGATATTAACAAGAGGGAACATGTGGTCACCTTTGGGTAAAACATGGTCGAGATTTAGCCGTCCAAATTACACGTGTCGCAACACGAACAAGATATAAAGTGTAGTAAAACAGTAATTTTGTATAATGCTGATATCTCATCCGAGGAGATATTGACCAGTCAATATCACGATATTGACTACATGGATGAAAAATATAACGGTAAAATATTTTTCATAATTTTTTTTTATCTGGGCATTTTTTCGACAGAACATACCAATACAAGACATATTTTTTCAATTTTCCCTTTAATCATTAAACTTGCAAAATAATGTAGGTAGGTAGATAGGTAGGTGTGTTGCATAGTGCAATTTAAGTCAACAATAATAAGAACACTTTCCTTCCTGACCACGGGTTCTCGGAGCTTCAGAAAATGGGTACCTGCCTTAAATGTTGACGACCCCTCTTTCTCTCCTTCCTCCCTCTTTTGCATTAGTATTTCTTATATTAAAATGTTTGTTGTCCGGGATAATTTTGGTTGTCATTTCATATTCAGAAAACTTAAAATAAGATCTTACATAGATACTTTTGCTGCCAATTGTTCTTCACCTAACCAATTTGGGTCATTTAAAATTACCATCCCAAGTGGGAGAGTTTAAAGGTTTTTAATGTATGTAAATCTATAGGGATTTGGAGGAAATGTGGGTGAGTCTCGGGAATTTGGGTGGATTTTGGAGTTTTACGTTTAGGTTGTTTTTCTATCTAACAAAACTCCCTATGAAAATCTTTTCTTTTTTGAGAAATTTTTTCCAAATACAAAAATTTCATCAAACTTCCTCAAATTTCCGCAAATTATAAAATCCCTCTAGGATTTTACGGCTAACAGGGATTATAAGAGATTTTAAGCAAATTTCTCGTGATTAACAAGGGATTTTGAGGTATTTTGATAAACTCCCTAGATATCTTCCACCACTATTCTGTTATTAAAGGATTTTAATAAACTCTCGCACGATTAACACTAACAGGAGAATTGCCATCTTGGACTTTCCCACAACTAACCCCCTTAATCAGTGTTAGTTGGTTTCCAGTTTAGATCTTGTTATCTGCTCTTGAGAAAGATAAATCAGAATTCCGAGCGTTTATATTGCAGTATCATATTCGACAGACTTTTGCCAGCATAATATTGCCTGCAAGAAGAATGTCAGTAAGGTTGTTCACGCATTTCTTGCTCTTTAGCGAATAGAGACCTCTTTTTTTCTCTTTGATCAAGACACTAGCAAATGGGGAACTGGCAACTGAGTTTTTGATCTATTTTTATCATATCCCATACTAATGCCAGACTACGGGAACCATGCCAGAAATGAAAAACAACAAGAACTCAGACAAAAAAACAGGTAGGATTCAGAAAAATTCTCCAAGATTTAGCAAAGCTTGAAGGACTGAAAGGGAAAATCTCATTCATAACTTAATAAAATCTTCTCCATTGCGAGTAACAAAGAGAAAAGAGTAATGTACTGTGTTCCCAACTAGAAACACAACTACCTAACAGTGTTCAGAATTGGAGGCCATGTTCCCGCGCTGCATCAGCAAGGGCTTTAATGCGTCCATGATATGGGTAACCACCACGATCAAAAGCGACCTTGACGATTCCTTTCTCTAGACAGGACTTGGCGATGATTTCTCCTACCTTCTTTGCCACTTCCTGTTGTAAAAGACATTCATCTAGTGAGTTATTTGACACCTTAAAAGTATCAATTCCTTAAGGGAGAAAACAAAAACACATCCAGCGCTATCATAGAACTCTTAGAGGACTGGAGACAAAGAAGCCTCCTTGACACAACAATAACAAATGGTCTCCTCTAGTTGGAGTAAACTAGGGTCTAACCAATGCATGAAACTCATCCAGACAGAATGCTATCAATGTACATACTAGAAAACGCAATGCGGAAACTAAATTGGCTGGTCTCCTTGATAATTGTAATCAGTGTACTTACAATGGTGGGTCCAGCAGTAAAATCCAACTGCTCAGAGATGGCCTTCTGCATCGTCGACGCGGAAGCAAGGGTATGCATTTTAGAGTCATCTATGACCTGAGCATATAGATGCTGGTTGGAACGAAAAACAGATAATCTTGGTCTCTCTGGTGTCCCTTCAACCTGATGGGAGAACATAAAAACAACAACAACAACACATATATCATCACCACAATAAACCCTACAAACCACTCAAAACAATTAATCAAACATGTCAAAGATGTTATGAAAAAAAATGAAATTAGACAAAGATTTAAGCAAAACCAAATTAGCCCCACACATTAAAAAGGTTGAAACTCCACAATTCAAAAATGAGAAAAAGAAGAAAGCGTGAAAATGTGGACCTTCTTTCTAATACGAACATGTCGAGCTTGTCTATCTTCTCTTCTAGTTCTAGTCTTAGCTTCAATTGTTACAGCAGCTCCAAATGCTAAAGATGGTGATGATGACTTGGGACGGAAATTGCTTAACTGGTGTGATTGTGAAGAAACAAATGCACTCTGAGCAAATGATAGAGACGACGCCATTGTTGTAAATTTGTAATCTCTTCTTCTTCTTCTTATTAAACCCCACTTTATCTTATCCTTTTCTCAGTTCCTGTTTGTGCATTTACCACATGGGCCTTGAGGCCCAACATTACTCACCTCAAGTCAAGTAAAACGAACGTTCTATCCGAGCGGCATTTATCACCCAACCCGCCGGCCCGAAACAATCCATCTTACCGTTTGCGGGTGGGTGCCCAAATTGTGCCTTAATGCATTGATAATTTGATAGAATGGATTCTGCATTGATAGTTTGATCTAATGGATTTTGGATTCGCACGTGTGTGGTAGTTTAAAATCCGTTAGACATCCATACTCATTAGTTTTGTGTGATTTTAAAAGATATGGTCAACTACAATAGAATTTAAATCACTCTGCTTTAGTTTAAACTGTTAAATACATGTATATGTATATGTTTAAGAATATATTTAATTTATTATGATATTTTGTTCAGTAAAACATGTAGTAGCGTTAATAATCAGAAGTTGAACTATATTTAAATTGTATTTCTTAGTTCTATCTTATTCTTTATATCTAAGAAGAATGTCCATTTGCATCCAATCAACTCATCCGCCCATGTATTTGATATTTGTTTGTTTATTTTTAAGCTAAGTTTTATGGACAAAAGTATTGAGAACGACTATTAAGACAAACTTAGCATTTATGCTCTTGTGTAGTGGTGTAGGTTAACACTACTGTGTAGTGTAGGTTAGGCGTTTCTGTTATAACAGAAAATGTTATTAATTTCTGTTGTTTGTACTCGTGTGTTTCACACACTCTTTGTACTTTTCTGTTGCTAGATATAGTCGACGTATACTCATATGAGTATATAAACACCACTCTGACATTTCACTGAATTGTAGAGATTATTATCTCCCTTTTCTCTTTGTAAGAGTACCATCAACCCATTCTCATTGTTATAATGGTATCAAACTGGTAAAGCTTCAAGCATCTTGATCCTGGTTCAGGAACATTTTCATTTCTTGTTAAAAATTAGCATCATGGTTCTTCTGCTAGTGTTGGTGGTATCTCTTACTCATTGTTTGATTCAGATTTCTGGTTATTCAATAGTTCTTTTGTTTTTATTTACTTTCTTGATTTCAAATCTTCATTAAATCATCAGATCCAGTTGTTATCATCTTGATCTTTCTTTTCTCTACTTCGTACATCAATTTCTTGATCTTATGATTCTAATTTATGATGGATCTTCGAATCTCGACTATTCCTCTTAATACAATCACTAACATCATACCTTTAAAACTAAAAGATGCTAACTATCTTACTTGGAATTCATGATGTTACTATCGTTTCAAAAGTTTCAAGTAATGAAGTATATTGATGGCCCATTTCCATGTCCAAGACAGTATACCACAAGAGCTAATGTTAACAATGATAGTGTGAATCCTTTGTATAATTCTTGGCAAACAGTAGATTCAACATTGATCTTGTGGATTTAATCAATAATTTCTGATTCAGTAATCTACTATGTTGTTGGATCTAGTACTTATGCAGGTCTATGGAATACTATTACTACCATATTCTATCATACTTCAACAACTCATGCGATTCAATTGCGTGCAAAACTTCAAAATATCAACATTAATAGATAATAACATCTTTTCTTGCTGAAATTAAGAAATTACAAGATTATTTTGATGCAGCTGGATGTCTTGTATCTGACAATAAACTTGTGGTTAGTATTCTATCTAGTCTATCTTCCGATTATGCCTCTATTGCAACTTCAATTCACATTAGATCTGCATCAGGAACTGCTCAAGAATTACATAATTTGCTGATGAGTGAAGAAATTGTGGTTAATTCAACCAGATCTAACATTGAAGCTAAGGATTTTTCTACTTACATTTCAACACCGTAGAGGAGATTTAAGAGGTGGTACTTCTACAGGGGGGATATAAAGGCAGGGTGGTAGATAGAGGTGTCAAAAAGGCCAGGACGGCCCAAGACAGGATTAGCCTGGCCTGTATAACCAGGTCAAATCTCGGCTTGGCCTGTAATCAGATAGGCTAGGCTGGGTCCCAGGCTAAAAAAAACCCATACTGGGCTCAACATTTCGGCTTTTTAGCCTGCCATGACCATGCCTGCTTTAGCGTAGGCCTATATAAGCCTGCCAATCTAGGCTTACTATGGCCTGTGTACATAGAGATATGAGTATATTATTTTAAAAAATTAAGATGTGGTGGTAGGGTGGCTTTAACCCACGTTTTAAACATTTTTGAGAGGAATCTGTTGCCACTAATCTATATAAGGCTTTATGCTTATTGTTGAAATTCATATTAATTTAGTAGTCGATATTACATCTTAGGTATTAATTTGGGATTTTTATATATGACACATAAGTATAAAAACAGACATATATAAATTGTTTCTAAACTAAGACTATAGACCATATTGCCATACTCGAGTTTCAAAATTTGATCTTCCTAATAAATTTTTATATTTAGTTGTTTAATTTTCGTGATTTTTTTTTTCTTTTCTTTTTTCTTTGATTGACTCAATCAATATTGGAAAATCATAGATTTTTCATAATTTATAGTAAGAATGCATCACATGTCATGCATTTTCTTTTTCATAATTATAGCTAATTAAGTGTTTCTTCATTTTTACATTCACATCAATTAATGGTTTTATCTCATTGTTAATTAAATGTTTCCTCAGTCTTAGTATTTAAAATTTAATAAACAACTTTATCACATTACCTAGTTAGAAATTAAATTTGGAATAAAATATTCTCGTAGTAATCTTATGAAATTTATATAGTGACACTTAAACTTAAACACAAAGCAACGACCATCAATTTGTTACATCAGATGGTTAGTATAATGGACAACGTGAGTTCGAGTCTTGTCATACATTTCATTTTTTAAACTTTAAGAAAACTAACTAATAGCAATGTAACATGCTAACCAGGCCTGACTCAGGCCAAATTGGGCTCCCTTACAGGCGTTTCAGACCATGCCGGCTTGGTCTGCTCAAATGGTAAGGCTAACCCTGGCCAAGCCACAGGCCCAGGCTGGGCCGACCAAAGGCAGACTAGGCCAGGCCGTCCGACCTGTTTTACACCTCTAGTGGTAGATACCCAAACCTTGCTTTATTTCCAAGAAATATCTCTTTCAAGGGATTAGCTGTATCTGAGAAACATATTTATCATATTTGTCAAATTCCAGGTCACACTGCTATGACCTGTAATCGCAGGATGAATTTTTCATATCAAAGAAGACAACCTCCACCAAACTTAAGTGCAGTGCTAGCTGCAACAGATGTTTTTGATAAGGAGTGGAATGCTGACAGTGGAGCCAACAATCATATTACTTCTGATCCTCCATCTTTCACGGAATCTATACCTTTTGAGGGTTATGAAGAGATCACAACTGCTAGTGGATAAGATATGCATGCATATCACTCATCTAGGTACTTCCAGCAAATAATAAACAACTCCACACCTCATGCTTTCACTGCTATACTCAATAACAACATAACTCTAAATAGGAGATTTGGCCATCCATCTTTTCAAACTCTTCAGAAATTGTGTAATATTCTACACATTCCTAGTGTGTCTAATAAACCACTTTTCTGTAATCAATGTAAACTTTGTAGAAGTCAAAAACTTCCATTTCATATATATTGTACTTATGCATCACAACCTCTGGAGTTATTGCATATGGACCTATGGGGTCCTTGTCATTTTGTTTCTGTGTCAGGGTCTTTATACTATGCTAATGTAGTTGATGAGTACTCTAATTTCTTTTGGATCTTTCCATTAATAAAACAAAATCTAACTTCAAAAATGTTTTATTTCATTTGTTACTTACATTGAAAACATGCTATCTTTATTTGTCAAATGTATTAGAAATGACGGTGGTGGTGGGTTTATTAATAACCTTCTTCAAGATTTTCTTCAATCAAGAGGTATCAAACATGAGTTATGTGATGGAATGGAAATTTTCACCTCTACTGGGTCGGGATTCGACCCAATTGGAAAGCACAAACCTCTAGCGACATCACTCAGAGGAAACAAGGTTGAACCTTTTCTTTGTGTGAAAAAGAGAAAAAAGTTAACATCAATTATCAAACATGAACAAGACTAGTAAAGTTTAATCAAAAATATACACTGAATAATTAACTCAAAATTTATAATCTAAATAAAAAAGTCGTGGCATAATTACTACTAACCGAAAACATTCTAAAATTTGTGTATAATACAACTATCTCATACTAACAAGGTTAATGTAAAACAAACAAGAGTAAATATAAAGCTTAGTTCAAAATCTAGAAACCAAGAAACTATTAATTATGTATGAACTAATAAGTAAAAATCTGAAGAAAAACTTTATACATAAGAGTGATTACTATATAACAAGAGATAACCGAATAAAACTAATCACAACATAACTCCGTTTTTATAGCCTATGATATATATATATATATATATATATATATATAGATATATAAAGACAACAACATATACCAATATTGTGTCCATAGCTCCACTACCGTAAGCTTTTATGATTACTGCACCAAGCTAGCTTTGGACTCTGTGGGAAAAACAAAACAAAACAAAACAAAAGGGTGAGCCACAGCCCAATAGGGGATACGATGATAATCGAGTAATGCCACAAGATAAGTGCAACAATAGAACATTAAACTAAAATCTGAAAAATTCATTATTTTTTTTGAAATATTCATAAGTTGCCATTTATTAAATATCAAATAAAATTACTCTATTATTATGGCCAGTTTTAATGTCAGAGTAGTCAGATACTAACTACCGTTACAACTAACGGTCTTCCAGATAGCCACCCATAGGTGATAGACACATTTTTGTGTCTAATTTGATATCATTTCTCTATTTTGTTAGTACTTATTTTGTACTTATTATGGTATTTTATGATTTGTAGATGTTTTTGGTGAGATAAACTTCTGTGTAAAAATTGGCTCGAAAAGTGATGTTTGCACTCCCAGATTTTTTTTTTTACTAAAGGCACCCATGAAATGTGTTAAAGGTACCCCCAGTTGGATAAGAGAACCCTAAGTTAATAAAGGCACCCCTACCATGGATAGGGGCACTCCATCTTCTTCACAGATGAATAACATTTTTGGCGGGATTTTTTTTTTTTGACATTACGATTTTTTCTGAAAGTGATTTGTGAAAGATTCTTTGAGATGTTCTCGAAGAATTGGATTGGTACTATCCTGTTAAGACAAAACATGATTGGTAATGTGCTTAAATTCGAAAAAGGGAAGATATATTCACGATTTGAAGAAAACATGGAAAGAAATATTCTGGGGATTTATGTGTGATAGTTACATGGATATTTCCTCCTTAATTTTACGAGTTTATCTCAATCTTAGACGAGTATTTCGTATGTTTGGAGTGTGTCAGCAGCAATCAGACGCGTGAAGGAGTTAAACAACGAGATTATTTCCCGTAGCTAGCATAAAAGATTTTTAAAAATCTCGGGAGTCATTGAGGGCCTGTGGTGTATTATATGTTGTTGGAGGTGATTAGAAAGGACACAAAGAGTTTGTGGAAGTTTAGAGAAGGAAAAACAAGAAATCAGAGTTGTAGAAAAGATTTTTCTGCTGCTACGAGAAGAAGAACTCGAAGAACATAAGTCTGCACGCAACAGTCGTTTATTCCAAGAAGTATCATTTATTTCAAAAGTTTTGTAATGTTGAATCTGCAACGTGTAATTTGAATCGGCATCACTTGCTCTGTAACAGTGAATCTAGAAAGGTTTATAAACGTTACGAATTTCCAAATTTAATATTTTTCTCTATTTTTCATCATTTGCAAACAATTTGAGCTATGAAATATTATTTTGAGCGTGTTTCCAACATGAGGAGCTAAACCCCATTGCTGAGGCGATAGAGGGAGCTATTTACCCAATGAAAAAGTTGTATTCTTAATTATTTAATTTGTGCAATCCTTTTATTATGATTATTTGCATTAAATAAAAATTGATTGAATGATTTTTGTTAATTAGTTGTGTTTTCTCTTGATGATGCATGCTTAGTCTAGGACTTTTGATGCTTCATAATTGCGACTTACAATTGATATTTTGAAAATTTACTTGTTATACTATTTTTTAAATTGAATTTATGAATAATATCACTTTGAAAATTGGTAAATGGTAGAATCTTAGCCTCAGTATTCCCTTAATTTTTATATCACTTTCGATTTAGTTTTTTTCAGTTTAGTATTAAAAATCAGATCTTCACAAGTCTTAAATGAATCTTTTCTTATCACATCTACGACCACATCAGTAGGTGGGAGCCAATTAAGGCCCGACAGTCATAAAAAGTAGTGTCCACTAGTTTCCAAATCAACTTATCGCAAAGGAAACGTCCACAATTCAAGTTATGAAAACCTCGTGAATCCATAACTAAAAACTTACACAATTATAAGTATTGGCAGCAATCTCAAAACTTGATTAGAAAATCGTTTTCACGAGCGTAAAATTAGGTTCAAAACATTCGACGTACCAGCTTCCATCTCCCCTCACCGTCGTTCAGAAAAAATGTTTGACCCTATACAGTTCATAATTACATAAGATTATCTTGGCGTTGCAATTACCTAAAACGACTATATATTTTGTTCACAAAAAGTATTTAACCTATTTTTTTTTCTCTCATACATACACTCCACTCTCTCATACGCATACACTTCCACCAGTGAACAACATCATCTAAATGAAACCTGCATTTAACATTGTACAAATGAAAGTCTAATGAACAACATCTTCTAAATGAAACAAATAATTAAACTTACCAACCAATATAAGCCTTATAGAATCTCTAAGAATGTATATTGAATATTAATACACAAAAATGATGGAACATGGTTCAAATTTAACATTTTTTGGCTCAAAATGACAAAAGAGAACCTAATTGAGCAAACCGAAGCAAGAATATGATAACCACTAGAAATAATTGAACTTAACAACCAATACAAGGCTTAAAAAAGTCTCTAAGAATGTATATTAAATATTAATACACAAAAGTGAATTCAGTTGGTTCAAACTTAACATATTTTGGTTTGAAATGGCAAAAGAGAACCTTCCTGAGCAAACCGAAGCAAGAATATGATAACCACCACAAATAATTGAACTTAACAACTAATACAAGGATTAACAAGTCTCTAAGAAGGTATATTGAAGATTAATACACAAAAGTGAAGGAAAATAGTTCAAAATTAACATTTTTTTGTTTAAAATTACAAAAGAGAACCTTATTGAGCAAACCGAAGAAAGAACATGATAACCGCCACAAATAAATGAACTTAACAACCAATACTAGGCTTAACAAGTCCCTAAGAATGTATATTGAAGATTAATACATAAAAGTGAAAGAAATTTGTTCAAATTTATCATATTTTGGTTCGAAATGAAAAAAGTGCATTATTGAGCGAATTGAAGCAAGAATATGATAAACACTATAAACGACCAATACAAGCCTTAAAAATCCCCTAAGAATGTATGTTACATATATATACACAAAAGTGAAGGACAATTGTTCAAACTAAACATATTTTGGTTATTCGAAATGAGAAAGAGGAGCCTTATAGAACAAACCAAGGCAAGAACATGATAACAACAATAAATAATTGGACTTAACAACCAATATAATCCTTAATGAATCTCTAAGAATGTATACTAAAGATTAATACATAAAAGTGAATGAAATTGGTTCAAATTTTACATATTGTGGTTTGAAATGACAAAAGAGAACCGTATTTAGCAAACCGAAGCAAGAACATGATAACAATCACAAATAATTAAACTTACCAACTAATATAAGCCTTATCGAATATCTAAGAATGTATATTGAATACTAATACACAAAAATGAAGGACAATGGTTCAGATTTAACAATTTTTGGCTCGAAATGACAAAAGAGACCCTAATTTAGCAAACCGAAGCAAGAATATGATAACTACTAGACATAATTGAACTTAACAATCAATACAAGGATTAACAAGTCCCTAAGAATGTATATTGAAGATTAATACACAAAAGTGAAGAAAAATAGTTCAAATTTTACCTTTTGTTGTTTAAATTTACAAAAGAGAACCTTAATGAGCAAACCGAAGAAAGAACATGAGAACCCCCACAAATAAATGAACCTAACCACCAATGCTAGGCTTATCAAGTCTCTAAGAATGTATATTGAAGATTAATACATAAATGTGAAAGAAATTTGTTCAAATTTATCATATTTTGGATCGAAATGAAAAAAGTGCATTATTGAGCGAATTGAAGAAAGAATATGATAAACACCATAAACGACCAATACAAGCCTTAAAAAGCCTCTAAGAATGTATGTTACATATAGATACAAAAAAGTGAAGGACAAATGTTCAAATTAAACATATTTTGGTTATTCAAAATGAGAAAGAAGAGCCTTATTGAACAAACCAAGGCAAGAACATGATAACAACCACAAATAATCGGACTTAACAACCAGTATACGCCTTACTAAATCTCTAATAAAGTATACTAATGATTAATACATAAAAGTGAATAAAATTGGTTCAAATTTTTACATATTGTGGTTTGAAATGACAAAAGAGAACCTTATTGAGCAAACCGAAGTAGGAGATGTTTAATAGTAATGCTCTGGTGCAGGACACGATTGACGAGAAAAAGAGCATTCTGGAACCAGCAGGAGCTCTGGCGAAGAAGCATACTGCAAGTATTATGGCCTCAAGGGAAAAAACGCTGTGGCCATAACGAGCGGTGCAAACATGGATATACAAAAACTACACCTGATAACTAAAAGATGAGAAATTTGATTAAGAATTCAGAGATTGTTGGAAAGTTGTAACTTTTGATTCTATTTTCTTTTTCTTTTGTACAACAAACGTGGTTAGAAGCCTTCTATTGCATTGAGACATTTAAGGTTTGTCCATTGATCTGGAAGTGAAGGTGGATCATTAATGGTTGCAATATCATGTATTTTATGTTTCTATATATCTAACCACATCTGATCAATCCCGACTTAACATGGTGACTTAGTTCGGCATAAACAGTAGATAGACTAATACACACGTCCATCCTCCGCATGAAATTCAACTGACACTGTTTTGCATAGGTGAAAGATTGAAATAATTTTACTCGTACATGTGCATCTCTGGTACATTACATCATGGGGTATAAAAAGATTAAAAAAAAAAGTAAAACATGGATCTTGAAGATTTTAAGGTAAACAATCATATGGAATTTTCATAATTCATTAATAAAAAGTAAAATAGGTCATCATAAGAGTGGTAACAGATTTCTAAAAATAATTCATAATGTCTTCGCATAAATAAATAAAACATCCTCTTCCTGTTAGTATCTCCTTTCATCCTTCTCTTTCACTTTCTTTATCCTGTTCTTCAAGAAATTAGAGATCCAGTGAAGTGAAAGACGAAAGATGCAATGGAACCCAACAAAAGAAAAGCTGAAGAGGAGAATTCCTTACTGGAAGACAACAAAAATGAACATCTTGAGAGAAAAAGTCATAATGCGAATTACTTGTTATTGTTGCTGCTATCGAACCACCACTTGCTTCTGCCATTGCCGGTGACGAGAATCACAAATAGACGAGAGAACTGCTGTTGTTTATTTTTAGGGTTTCGTTCTCTATTCAGATGAGGGAGGCGAAAATGGGCAACAAAAATGGAAGCAGCAGTAGAAAACCATACTACCTATTAATAGACAGCAATAGTTTCTGTCAGAAAAGTATTCTTACACCTTGGTTACACCGAGTGTAGGATACAAACTAGTACAGCTAGCAAGGCATATGTTAGTGTATATTGTCTGTTAGGATGTGCATGTTAGCATCATTAAATGCCAACAGAAAGTGTACGTTATCCTGGTGTATAAATTGTCAGATGAAAGAAACAAGTCACAAGATTGTTCTCTGATATTTTCTGCTTTTTGTTCTTGATTTTAATGACATTTTCTCTCATTCTTGATCATCAAAATCACTCTCAATTCTGAGTTCTTTCATGGTATCAGAGCTAGTGCTCTTTTTTTTTTCTTTTGAACATATTCTATCTAGATCTATATCTACACAGTTTGTTTCTTTACAACTTTATGATCTGTGAATTCACTCCAACAATGGAGAATCCAACAGCAACATCAATGGCAAAAATACCATTAAATCAGTTAACAAGTCTAACAACTCTCAAGCTTAAAGAAGATAACTACGACACCTGGAAACATCTCATACTTCCAGTACTCAAGAAATTCAAGGTTATGAAATATCTGGATGGAACATTTCTGTGTCCAGAAAAGTATACAAATGCAAGAAATCAAAACAATGGAATAGAGAATCCATTATACCAAGACTGGATTGATGAGGACTCAACCATTATACTGTGGCTGAACAACACAATTTCAGACTCAGTCATAGCCTATTTTGCAAATTCAGAAACATCTCATCAACTATGGAAAAGCATAGAAGAAAGGTTTGCAAGAATCTCTTAAACACATTCAATACATCTGAGAACAAAACTCCTTGCACTTAAACAAGGTAATAAGACAATCTCAAGCTTAATTGATGATATCAAAGCATTAGCAGATCAATTGGCAGCAGCAGGAGAACCAATCTCAGATAAAGAAATAGTAGTTGTTACACTTGCTGCATTACATTCTGATTACATCCCTTTTGCAACTGCAATGAGACGCAGGTATCCTCCTGTATCTAGTATAGAACTTCACAATAATATTTTAAGTGAAGAAATAGTAATCACTCAAAGAAACAATGCTCAAATGGAGAACAATTCCAGTCAAGCATTTCTGGCACCATATTCACAGCAAAAATCTCAATTTAGGAATAATTCAAGATTTTCTGGTTCTCAAGCTTCACATGATACTTACAATAACAATTCAAGAAACTTCAACAGTTCAAGACCAGGATATGTAAACAGTGGCAGAAGAAACTTTAATTCTTTTGGAAGGGGATCTTACCACAATTCAAGATTCAATAATTCATACTCAACTAATCCTGTCACATGTCAAATATGTGGTAGAATAGGTCATACTGCCTTATCTTGCAGAGATAGGCTAATTACTCATCACAATGAAACAAAAACACAAGGCTTATCTGCAATGTTTGCAAACCAACACCTACATGAACACAATCCATGGTTTGCAGATACAGGTGCAACAAATCACATCACACCAGACAAAAATGAAGTACAACATTTTTCATCATACACTGGATCCAACAAAGTAACTACTGCTAATGGAGAAGGTATGTGTATATCTCATTCTGGCTCTTCTTTAAAGACAGGCAATGGCTATTCATTTACTCTGTCCAATATGTTAGTTGTTCCTAGTGCCACTAAAAACCTTTTATCTGTGCATAAGTTCACAAAAGACAATAATTGCTCTTTAACCTTTACATCTACTGGCTTCTTTGTCAAGGATCTATCAACTGGGAGGATCTTACTACAAGGACCACACAACAATGGCTTGTATCCCATTCAGTTCTTGACACCATCATTCTTACAAGCAAATTCAGCACTTCAATCATCTGTATCATCAGAAACATGGCATCAAAGATTAGCTCATCCATCTTTCAAGACTTTACAATGTGTCTCTAAAGTCTTGTACCTTCCTAACATTGTCAAAAATCCAATTTCATGTTTAGAATGTTCTCAAGGTAGATCACACAAATTACCTTTTCAAAAATCAATAAATTCTAGCAGGTTTCCTTTAAAACTGCTACATATGGATCTTTGGGGTCCATGTTCTGTAATCTCATTAGCTGGCTACAAATATTATGTAGTAATAATAGATGATTTTACAAGATTTTGTTGGTTCTATCCTCTATTTGATAAATCTGAGTTGAAGCAAATCTTCTATGATTTTAAGACATACATAGAAAATCAAATCAACTATAAAATAAAAAGCATAAGAACAGATGGAGGAGGTGAATTTTTTCATCAGCAACTTAAGACTTTCTTGAAAATGCATGGCATCCAACATGAATTCTCCTGCCCACATACACCTGAGCAGAATGGATTGGCAGAAGTGAAGCATAGGCACATATTAGATATTGGCAGAACTTTTCTCATACAATCTGGTCTTAATGATATTTACTGGGTAGAAGCCTTCTCAACAGCAAACTATATCATCAACAGGTTACCTACAAAGTCAATTCATTACATGTCACCATATGAAAAGCTACTTCATAAAAAACCAGACTATACACTGTTAAGGTCCTTTGGCTCACTGTGTTTTCCCTGGCTCAGACCATATGCAGCAACCAAGTTGTCACCAAGAAGCATACCATGCATCTTCATATGCTATGCTATGAATCAAAAAGGCTACAAGTGTCTTGATCCATCAACAGGGAAAGTATATATTTCAAGACATGTTCAATTCAAAGAAAATATTTTTCCAATAAGAAAACCTACTACTTTACTACCTACCATCACATTTCTATCACCAACTACAGACTTATCTACAACATCTGTACCCTGTCCTGTCACATCATCTCAGAACACTCAAACAACAATTTCTCTAGCTCACTCATCTTCTAAATGTCCAATTATCAGTAATCATTATTCTATGACAACCAGAGGAAAATTAGGAATTCAAAAGCCAAAGGTATATTCAACAAGGTATACTCACCCAACTGCAATGCAAGCACTGCTCACCACCTCAACTCCAACATGCTTTACTCAAGCACACAAGGATCCTAAATGGAGAATAACAATGGAAGAAGAGTATACTGCACTAGAAAATGCAAGAACTTGGTCAAAAGTGCCATATAATACATCCATGAATCTAATTGGTTGTAAATGGGTCTTTAGAATCAAGTATAGGTCTGATGGTTCTATAGACAGATACAAGGCAAGATTAGTAGCAAAGGGGTACAATCAGAAGGAGGGGATGGATTACACAGAAACATTTAGTCCAGTTGCAAAGTCAAGCACCATCAGAGTTCTACTAGCAATGGCAGCTCAATTTGATTGGCATATTACTCAATTGGATGTGAGTAATGCCTTTCTACATAGAGAGATAGATGAAAATATATACATGACACAACCAACTGGTTTTGTAGATAAAGCTAAACCAAATTATATCTGCAAACTCAATAAATCTCTCTATGGGTTAAAACAAGCACCAAGGGCTTGGTATGCAAAACTTCAACAAGTGTTGTTGTCATATGATTTTACACTGTCAACAGCTGATGCTTCTTTATTCATTCAGAAGCAAGGGAATAGACTAACATACATTTTAGTCTATGTGGATGACATTTTGATTACAGGAAACTCATTAACTCATTGTCAGGATGTCATCTACAAACTTCAACAACATTTTCCAATATAGAATATGGGTGCTCTCCATTACTTCCTTGGTCTTGAAATTAAAAGAAATATGTCAGGCATCTTCCTTTCTCAAACAAAATATGCTATAGATTTAATAGAAAAGCATGAAATGGGTGGAGCAAAGCCATGTGCATCACCAGTACCAGCTGCAACAGCAAAGACACAAGAACTGGGTCCAATTCTGACAGACCCAACAAAATACAGGTCTCTAGTTGGAGCACTCCAGTACCTGACATGGACAAGGCCTGAGATAACATTTGCAGTCAATCAAGTATGTCAGGCAATGCACCAGCCACATCTGACACACTTTACTGCAGCAAAAAGAATCCTAAGATATATTAAAGGTACTCTAGATTATGGAATTCATTTCAAGAAGGGAGAACTTAACATAACTGCCTTCACAGATGCTGATTGGGCAGGGGATGCATTAACAAGAAGGAGTACAGGGGGTTACTCAATTTACATTGGCACTAATCCAGTATCTTGGTCAAGCAAGAAACAGGCAACAGTTGCAAGATCATCTACAGAGGCAGAATATAGAAGCCTAGCCAACACAGCTGCTGAAATCCAATGGCTTCAAAAGTTACTGTCAGAAATGTATGTGCACTTACAAACAACACCAACAATACTATGTGACAATGTCAGTGCAATCTCCTACACCAACAATCCAGTGTTTCACACAAGAATGAAACACCTTTCTGTGGACTATAATTTTGTGAAGGAATTGGTCTCTACAAACACATTGCAAATCAAGTACATTCCAACAGAAGATCAAATAGCTGATATCTTTACCAAAGGGTTCTCATGACCAAGGTTTATTCAGCTAAGAAACAAACTAAATGTCCAGTCAGTGTCTGCCCATTTTAGTTTGAGGGGCAATAATAGACAGCAATAGTTTCTGTCAGAAAAGTATTCTTACACCTTGGTTACACCGAGTGTAGGATACAAACTAGTACAGCTAGCAAGGCATATGTTAGTGTATATTGTCTGTTAGGATGTGCACGTTAGCATCATTAAATGCCAACAGAAAGTGTACGTTATCCTGGTGTATAAATTGTCAGATGAAAGAAACAAGTCACAAGACTGCTCTTTGATATTTTCTGCTTTTTGTTCTTGATTTTAATGACATTTTCTCTCATTCTTGATCATCAAAATCACTCTCAATTCTGAGTTCTTTCACCTATAAGGGTTAGTATTGGTCGTACTACTGGTTCTATGGCAGGGAAGAGAGCAACTGAGTCAAAGCTGGATTGACTCTCTGTACGTCCTACTGGTTTCACGACAAGTTCTGGCCCAAAAATTGATGAATTTGCTCAAAGGTGCTGCATCTGCGACCTGGTGTGATGTAAGCAGACCGTTCACAATTCCACCACAATTAAACTTATTTAACTTGAATTGCTAATCCCACTTCTCTAACCGATCCATTGCAATGACGATCACACGGAACGAATTGGTCGAGAACTTCAGCTTTAGGAAGATGAAGAGCTTCGGAGAGGTGACAGTGAACACGGGTTTCTAAGTAATCAACACCATAGTCACCAAATTCGATAGTGAGATTGTCTTTGGCCCTTCCCGTTAAAGTTAGTAAATGGGTTATTGTCTATGATATGTCTTTAGCCGGAACAGATTATTCGATATTGTTGTTAGTGTTGCCCGTGTCAGGATAGAAGAGAAGAATAGATAGAGGAAGGGCATGAGTGATCTGATCTTAGAGAGTGAAAGTTTGGAACTCTCTAAGTTTAGCAGAGTGGGATAAGATGGTTTGATGGTCAATTTTTTTAGATAACTTGAACTTCAGGAACACCATCCTACCTTTATGGACTACTGGAAGTCCATTGAACAGTGTGAGTGGATCATTCTCACACTTTGGACGCCATCTTTTATTTTTAATAAAAACCAAACGGCAACGGATTTTTGCGCATAAGATCTACTTAGACAGCTAAGGCTACGATGGGGATGGGAGACATACTGCAAGTATGAAGCCCCTCGATCGCTTCCAGATGTAGCAGACGTTACTTGAAAATACATTAGATGAATGTTATATTCAATCATTAGAGAACAATTCAAATTTATATTATTCCAATTTCATAATTGGTTACATGATCTAAAGACGAATTCCATTTTATTTGGGTTGTCGAGTTTTGTAAATCTTATTGTTGTGACTCCATTAATCCATTGTTATCGGACACGTAGAAGCGAACTCAAGAAGCTCTTGATCAGTTTCCAACTCTGACATTTGATGTTTATCCAATGTCACCCATGCTTCTACTCCATTTCCATCTCTAGTGTCGATTAAAGTACATACATTCTTGTTACTTACATTAACCGTACTTACCCATATAGGTTTGCCCCATCCAAAATCAGTTTCATAGAAGGGAAATCTACACCAACTAGTAATTGCGTGTAGTGTTAACTCACCTTTGTTGGACCTTTCATGGATATCTCCCATAGAACTTAGTAGTTCATAATTACCCTGGTATTTATCTTTAATGTAATCACCAGTGATTTTCCTAATCGCAGCTCTAATGTTCCCCACCAGTTTAGAAAGTTCATTTTCACTTGGATTATTCATCGACTCTACGATTACCGGTGCAAGGAGATTGCCAAAAGAATGTTTAGGCATTGGTGGAATTATCTTACCACGTATGTTCATAGGTATTAAAACCATGAAAGGTTCGGCCGGTTCTGCCTTACTAGTGACCTTTGAAGCACACTTCCACAACAGAGCCGATACTGTTTCCACTTTGGTTGGGTTGTCTACATTTGCAGCTTTTGATTTAAGAAGAGCAATTTTAGAGGAATGAAAGACAAACCTCTTGCTAAGTATATCACTGTCTTCTTGATTCGTCTCGGATGACAAGACAAAACTGGGTACTTGTTTTGGAGGGAAAAGAGAAGCTGAATCAAAACTAGGCGTGATGAGCTCCATTTTATGACATTCAGCAGCATTCAGACGGCAAGCATTAGTCCTTGCCCAAGCACTAACGAATGTGCTTGCAGTTGCAGCATCAGCAATCTTATGTAAAACAGAAACACCAATCACCATTCCACCACAATAAAAAATGTTCACTTGAATTACAACTTGTAACAGATTGTCTCTGCTATTACCTAATTCATTATTGTAATGCAGATTAGTTGAAACAAAACGATTCAAAGTAGAACCTTCAACGGGATGTTTGAGAACATCCGAGAGCTGAACATTGACTCGAGTTTCCAAATACTCAACACCATAGTCATCACATTGGATACTTTGATTTTCTTTCGTAATCGCTCCTGCTAGTGGGTAGAAGCGCGTTAGTGTCTCCGATAACGACTTCTTTAGGTTATCCACTCGTTCATATACATTTTCGTTGACGTTTGTTGGATAAAACAGAAGGATAGGAACAGGACCTGGAAATGTAATTTGATCCAAGTATGAAAGCTTAAAGATTTTTCGGTTTTGAGGTGTTGGAGAAGATGGTTTGATGTTTTCCCTAGAGATAACTTCAACCTTCATGTTCATCATTTCAATTGGAACTAGTATTTGTGTGGGTTTTGCTTAAGCGGATTTGCTTGAATGAAAATCTCTATCGGTATGTCATTCATGTTATAGACCAGTTTAGTACATATAGTTGGTATGTCATTCATCAGTTTCCATCCCATCAATTTTTGGGTAATCAATGTAATGCATTTTTAAACTCATTTATGAATCGAAAACAACCTGGAACTGAAAATCCAAGGAAGCTTACCTGAAAAGAAACCACAAATAAACGGGCCTTATTTAAAACTCATTTATGCGACTGTTTTGTTTCTTTCTTTGAAATATTCTACTTTCCGGTTGTACGGCATTCAGTACCGCGTAGTCATAATAATCCCTTCTAATTCACATAGGCATTTAATTTTTTGTGCCAAACTTATATGATTTGGAGTTACCAAATTTTCAGGTTGCAAAAGGATTTAGGGTTCTTGAGGTAACTCTGTTAAAAAACTGGTTGTTTTCGAGCGCACCAAGAGTTTGCTACATATCAGACACCTTGACGAGCCACATCAATTCACACCGAATTTGAGTCTCGTACTTGAGGTCAGTAGATCGATAAATGTTGCAACAGAGATGGTCCTAAAAGGTTATTATACAAGGAGTTCTCTATCACTGACACTAACAAATCAACCCTTAAACACAGTTTGCTGACTTACAATTTTTGATTTAACAAGAAAATCAACATAAATTAAGAAACACATGTTGGTAAGAACAACCACACACATACCCTACCTTTTATTTTTGCAACAACAAAAACATTCAGATGGAGATCACATCATTAAACTCCTCCACCACTAATTAATGCAGTGAGACTTCAACTAGCAAGAGCGATTATCGCCACATTCGCAGTATCCACAACCATCTCCTTCTACTCCCATCTCTGATTCCACAAAGAATCTATACCACAAATATTATAGCAAACATTAAAAACCCATCTCCGTATGTAAATCCTTTTTTTTCTTTTTTTCTTTTTTTTTGCTTAACAAACAATTTTATTTATCAAATTGTCAAAAATTAAAAACAATGAATCAAAGGAATCCATCAGGTTTTATAAAAGCAGAAAGAAATAACAAGTTTTTTCCATAAATCTAAAGTATGCTCTGTCAGGGCATTCTAATTTAGTCAAAACTTCAGAAATCTTATGTAATCTTTTACAGAAAATAATCGAGTACCACAAAGAATTGGTCTGGAATCTGGATATAGTCTTATCGACTTACGATTGCTGAGGAGCAACACCAAAGGTGAGGCTCTTGGTGACAACCCAAAACTGTGAGCACAAGATGAGCCTAAGCTATTAAACCAAGGATCTAGCCAATTCTCTATGTTGTGAGACTCAAGCACTTGAGAATCCCGTGTATGCAAGTCTAGGAGAGAGTAAGATTTTGAGGCGTGGTCGGGGTAAGGGGGGTTGACAATATAGCAAATAAGCCAATAATGCAGCTAAAAGAAGCTGATAATTATCCATTGCAGCCAGCTTTGGGATCTCACAGTAACCAGGCAGGGAAGAAGATCACCCAGCAGGCATACCATGACACAACAAAAACTTTTTTGTATTAACTTCAGCCATCGACATGGACCTATGTTCCAGTTTCACGATTAAAGGATGAAAAATAACAAAACCATGCATGCATTCCCAATTGAAGGACTAAACATCATAAAACACATAGTAGTAGTGGCAAATACATGCCCCACTATAAAGAATAGGATAAACCTATCCACCATTTAGGTCCAGGTTTGTTTTCCATGACATTTGGAAACATTCAAGTTAACAAATGTTACACTATTATCGAACAGGATAAGCCTATACATCATATATAGGTTCATCTTTGTATTCCATAAATATTTGCAAATATTCAAGTTTATACATGTTACACAATAAGAGAACAGGATAAAGCTATCCACCATATAGGGCCCTATTTGGATGAGCTTGTACATGTTATAGACCAGAAGGGCAAGCTGATACAGTGACACTATAGGGAACATGATATAAATATCCACCATTTAGGCCCTGCTTCAGGAATAGTTACTAACATTCATGGCCAAGTGATGCTCGCTTGTGGTTAGTGTGCTTTGTAACTAAAATCATCATATGAAATAAAGTTGAAATAGGCATACATTTATCTATTTCTTGTCCCGAGAATGACAAAAGTTAATGAAAAGTATTTCAGATGCAGTCAAAAGGAACACACACCTGTACAGCCCACCATTGAGTATCCGCTGTCCGCTGCTACAAGAACAGGAAGTGGAGTTTCCTTTATGGCATTTTCTGATTTCCGCCTAGATGATTTGGGATCCAAGTAAAGTGATTTCTGGAATGTTCAGGAAAACCTAGCGGCAATTATGGTTACAAGTACCTCGCCTATGTATCTATCATCAATTACAGCCCCAAAATATTGTGTTCGCATTTGGGCCTGCCAAGCTGGTTACAATCTGCAGTAGTAGCAAATAAGTACGATTAGAATAAACCAACCCCATGTGGCTGGTTTGGCGGCACTTAAAAACTGAGAAGAGGGAAAACCCATCTCGAATTTGTGAACTTCCGAAAATGTTGCAACTACCTTCTACATTTAATCAGAATAACACTATAGAGTAGGTATAATGCTATATAGCCTATGTTAAACTAGATCTTCAGAAAGGGGTCAAATGAGAATAGTCGTTAGAACACCCACTGAGAACACCAAAAGGGATTCCCAAAAATTACTAAGGCTTGTACAAAGGATGAAAATCCTAATGACAAGTTATGGATCTCGCAAAACTCAACAAAATAAAAAGAAGAAAGGAACTAACAGTTCAAAAAAAGGCCTATTTGACACTGAAGGGAATTCAGGTTACGTCACTAACTCGGTGAATGACAGGGTCACAGGGCATAATTATTTGCAAACCCTTCCTTTTTAGGTGAGAAACTCTACACTTGGTGAATGAATTTTGAGAGCATAGTATAGAAAACCGGCTTCTACTTCCGGATTTGAAATAATTAAGACTTTCAGTGCAGGTTTTGAAATACAAATATTCTTCGTATCAGAGCAGGTGCAGTATCCTATAAACAAAAGCTGAAGTACGGGGCATTTGGAAAAGAGTTAGTCCTTCCAACACTCATTTCTAAATTCGGTTTCAACAAGCATAAGTCTTTTTAATCTTGGAAAACATACATATTCAAGAAAACAGATACTAGGGCTTATATATAGCTTCAAAGTAACTATTGACTCACAAGTATAAAGAGATGACGGAGAAAACTACATGAAGAAATAAACCAAATCAAAGTACTCAAGAATAAATATTGTTCCACCTATTCACATTCCAACTAGACAACTGAATTTTAGTTTACTTCATAGGACTTGAACCAAAGAACCGAAACAAGGAAGTAAAAATAACCATTCTAATTAACATAGAAATAACCGCACGAACATCAAGCGAGTTTCTGCCATCTCCTAAAATTTGTTTGCCAAAGAAAAAACCTCACCTATATAAGGATATGAAATGCATAAGATTCTGCCGTACTCTTGTGTTTTCTTCTTTTTGTCTCGACATCGTAATGCACCACAACCTCTTATGTAGAGTCGTACAGTGCTTTGGCTATCACATTCTTGGGCTGACTTCTACAAAGACTTCCTGGTGTCTTAACTGGGAAGCCAACTCTAGAACATTATATGACCCTGATGTCCTGTATCATTTAAGCTGACGCATCTAGCTGGGAAATTTTTCTCCCCCTAATAAGTACTTGCACACTTTTAATATAATTATGCATTTTCTTAAGTTCAATAAAGAGAATAAATCAAAACACAATTATTTGCAATGCAATTAATAGTTAATTCACTTTGATAATACAGATTGTCAAACAATACAGTTTAGGTTACAATAAAATATGCCAATGTCATTTTCTTCATGAATTTACCCATGCCAAATGATCTTATGATTCACGCAACAAACAAATTAACTAAATCAATTCTAAATTAACATGGACAATCTTAAACCAATCTCATTTTCAAGAACAAACACAGAAGCAAAGGAAAAACTTCTAAACTTACTATTTAGGTAAAGTTAAAGGTATGCAAAACCAATAACAGAACAAACTCCTCCAAGATTGAACTATTGAAGGTATAGCACAATAAACCAACCAGGCTAACTCAAAAACAACTGACAGTTAGTTTGTTACTGTTAGAAGGTTAACAATTAGTTAACAGATTCTGTTAGAATCTGTCTTGATTCTGTTAGTTGTGTGTTGAGTGTCAGTTACAGCTTCTTTTACTACAGCTGTGTGAGCTGTCTCTTTCTATCTTTCTGTGTCTTTAAATAGTCCTGAGTCTGTAACAATCTTTTCTATCTTTCCAATAATATCAATATCATATTTTCTCAGATCTATAAGACATGCCAGATATATCAGAAGTCAGAAGCACCAATTATCCAAAAAACTTGATTTTTTACGATATACAGATATCTGCTTAATGAAAAACTAATTAGGCATTAGATTGATGCCAAACATTTGTGAATCTAGAATATACTACCTTTAACATTAGTGGTACTATCACAAAAATTGCTTAACTGACATTGGCACGACATAAAAGAGTGCACATAATGGCATCGAGGAGTTTGACTATGAAAATTATACTAACCTTTGTATTGAGAGGAAAAATCATAATGACATCAAGAGTTCTAATGTTTACTATATAAAAGAGTTCCTCCACCACATTAACATAAGAATTCTGTTGATAAGCCATTTGTTTTAGTTGATCTGATGAGAAAAAACATGAATAGTGAGAAAAGAGAAAGAAAAACATAAACAATACAATAGAAAAGATTTTACATGATTCACTCTCACCTCATTCTAGTCAGCACATCTTTGAGCCAATAAACATATCAAATCAAAAAGTGAAGGTTGTAAATCAGGTTTATCCAAATACAGCTGTGCTTCCTCTAATGCCGAAGCTCCTTCAAAGTTAAGGTTTTCTCCTAATGCATCATCCCAGTGCCTTGACGGTCCAACCTTGTAGTCTTCCTATTGTATAGATATAAGTCTCAAGTTAGAATGTACATACACTAAACATTCAGCTTTATCCGATGTCAACCTAATACACAGTAATGTGTGTACATTGGAATAGGGGCTCCAATTTCTTTCGCAGCAAGACGAGGAAGATGGTTGCTTGTAACATGGGATTTTCAGAATACCCAATTCCATTATAATCCCTAATATTGAGGAGGTGCAGATAATAGCTACAAGTAGAGTCTTCACGGCTGTAAAAGGATTATCAAAGATCCTTAGGTAATCAATGCTTATTATGCAGCTTTCTGAGCACAACACTGCAGATAATAGGTAATCAAAAAATTAAAACCGATCACAACTTAAAATTTTCTTTTATCGAGTTGATATATTAAACTCTCCCTAATATTTGGAATAAAAAAAATAAAAAAATGAAAGATTAGTACTTATTGAGTGGAGTAATCATAAAGAGAGGAGATATCATAATGCTATCGAAAGGTTCCTTCCTTCCTCCCTCCACCACCAGAATCCCATACAAAACCATTATTATTCCATTTATAACCACCCATTTGTATGGGTTCTTATCTACCTGATCCACAATACAACTATTCAATTCAAATAAATAAATAAATAAAACAGAAAACCTAGAGATGAAAATTTATAGGAAGAGACTAAGACCTTTTTCTTCGGGCAGCAACTGAGCTGATGATCACCAGCGTGTATCGGAGAGACAGAGAGGGTTGATGTCTAAAAGAGACGTAAATAGGGGATTTCTGTATAAGATGGATCAAAATTAATTGTACAATAAACAGACAAAATAGGCACCAAACGATTAACAAAAGGAACCCAGTAATGGGGCACACAAGCTTACACATTGCGCAGCCACACACCATCTAACCAACAGCCTACATTCCATTCATGATTTACTTATTTGAAGTCAAATTAATTCTGAATCTTTCTCGGTCAATGTACTCTTATCTGTTGACCTTGACATCCCAGTTGTTGTTTTTTTTAATACATAATAATAAAAATTATTAAAATAAAAAGTTGTTAAGGAATTACACGATGATTCTCTAGAAAAAAAATACAAGTTAACCAGGGACTTAAGCTACTATATTCTTCGACATTTATTTTTTGCTTCCTAAAATATTTTGAAATGGCTTCTGCTATGTTATTGTCTTCCCTGTTAATATAAAATTTTTGATAAAAATTATATAGAGATGAAATTATTTGATTTTTTTTAGAAATTTTTTATTTTCCAATCTAACTAGAGGAATATTTGCAGTGATAGAATTGACAACCACTTTTGCATCTGTTTATATTTGAATGTTATTGAGATTCATTGATTTGGCCCATGGATGTGTTTCTTTAACTGTTGCTCACTCTGCTTTCTCAGGATCTAGTGTTCCATTTGCGTTGTATGCTTTGATTCCTTTGTATTGGCATGTAACATCAAAAGATACCAAACCAATTCCCATTTCATTAGTGCAATATGACCCTTCCATAAGGATTGAGACACTTCTTTAGGAATTTAATCAGAAACAACTTGATAATTGACTTTACTTTCAACGACCTTGTTATAAGCACTTTTAACCGAGAAAGTTTCATTTCTAGATGGCATCCAGACCATAATGTCTGAATTTTGCTTAGAGATTGGCATCCTTTGAACTTTTTTCAACAGTATTGCCATCAAATAAGGTAGTTAATGGTTCATAATCTCATGTGTTAGTGTCTGGAATCATAAGTTCATTAACATACTCGATTTGGGAATGCTCAGGTTGTCTAAAAGTTAAGATAGTATTTAGGATCCATCTGTTAACCCAAAGCTTAGTCTTTCTACCATCATTGATTTACATGAAGTAGTCACTCTGCAGAATGTTTAAACCAATCTCAACATCTTGCCAGAACCAAGAGGTATTTTTTTTTTGGTTGACATGTGAATAAACTTTTCCCTTTTGAAGTAGTTTTCCTTTAATACTTGAACCCACAACTTGTCAAATTGCTTACGTATTCTGTATAATAACTTAGTAAGAAGCGCGTGATTCAAAAATTCAAGATCTTTGAACCCTAGGCCTCCAAAGTTTCTAGGAGCACACAGATTTTGTCAACCAACGTAATTAGTTCCTTTATTTGACTTGTATCCCCACCAAAACCTTCTTTGAGCAGAGTTAAGCTTAAGGATAAGATTTTTGGGCTTTTTAAAAGTACTCATCTGAAAAACTAGAACTGAATTAGAAACAGACTTTACCATTGTTTTCCTACCTTCTTGGTTTAAATATTTTGGTTGTCAACCAACCAGTCTTTTAAATAACTTTCCAGTTATCTAGAATTAATTTATGGTAAAAGTAATTACAACATGTTTTTGATCCACCATACGTGGGTAAACTAGGTTTTTATAATCTCATATGTAGTATAAAAAATTAACAACCCTTTGATAACATTAAAGATAGCTTCAAAATGAAGGTTAATCAGTTGCATCAATATAGAACCAATAAATTAAAACACCAAGCATGAACTAAATTGAATGAATAAAACATGAGAAGCATGAAATAAACATCATGCATCCAACTACAAGGATAGCAACATAAATCGTAAACGACGTACAAAAAAAATGTTTTAAGAAGAATAGTTAAACAAAAAACATTCCACTTTAAAATTTGGAAAATTGATGTCCATGCTCATAGGTTGGTTTTATGTCTTTCATAACCCACAAATTCAACCCAACTCAACTCGGCATTAGAGTTTTCATAAATGTTTGGTCAGCTCAAATTATTTTCTTTTATGGGTTTATTGGTTCAACACCCGTCTACGACTTTCTCATAGCGTCTTAGGAATCTACGATCTATGAGATTAATTGTAGAATCACAAGTATAAATTTTTGAGATGAATGATGTGGTCGTCTGCACATCAAAATTATTTATTACTTTCTCACTACTTATGATTTATTATGAAGCAAGGGTAAGAAAGGATCGTTCCTACGAGGAGGTCTTGATTGTTATTTGTATCCGATTACTTATATAAAACAAGGGGGGATTTTTCAGATTTAATAAAAGTAAATTAAACTAATTAAGAAAGCTAAGAAATTATAAAAAAGAATCAAAGAGTTGGGAATATTGGTCAAGGTTTCGTTTTCATTCACAAAACATGTTCTTGTACTAATAATTATAATTGATATTTAATCTTGTTTTATCAAAAGCCCTAGAATACCTTGATCGCAAGAATATCCCGTAAATTTCCTCAAGTCATCAACATACACATTAAAAGATGCTAATATGAATTCTACCAAGAGAACAACCTAACGTGTAAAAGCATTAATCAAGTTTAATTCCCATGTTTCACTGCCATACACGCCTCACTGGTAGTACTTCCCTCAGCCTTCTCAGGTAGGGACAATTATCACGGCATCATCAATTCTCTCTTCTTACTATTGCCTCTTCTCACGAAATCATACCACCTCCTCTGCTCTTCATTCCTTATCTCACCCATGGCAGTTTATCTCACCCATGGCATTTAAACCCATTCTTCTCCATCACCAGTTCTTCAAATCCATTCAACACTCCTAACTTCCATTATTCAGTCCCTGAAAGTGTAATGACCAAAACCCATCTGAATTCCTTTCCGACAGCAACATCTTCAAGCTCTTGTCTTTCCTTGTTCTTCTCTGATTCAATTTCTATCACAGACTCTTCTAAATGATAGCGTTTAACTGAGTCATAACCCTCTTTTCTTGTTTCTTTAATGTTCGATTCCACCTTCTCTACAACTGATTTCTTCCCTGTTTTGCTGCTTCACTGTAATAACTCATTCTCTCGCTCCTTAGTGATTTAGAGGAATGGTGAAGAATAGAGGTCATCATCACACGAACAACAACAATGGAAAAAGATAACAAACAAAACAAAAAACAACACCGACACCAATGGATAAGTAGTAAAATAAAGAGCTTAAGGAGTGCAAAAGAAGTAAGTCAAAAGAGGAATAAAGTGAAACTGTATTAGGTACTTGTGCGACGATTACGTGAGCCGGTTAAGCTGCTGAAAATAAAGAAAGTGGATTCATATCAGCTCTTAAAGCTACCACAAGAAAGAAGGCACCAGCATCTAAGGCCGGTCAACTAGTATATATGAATCAAATTGTTAGGGGAGAACACTTTGTAAAGTGGAGAAAAGCTCTTTCATTTAGTGAATATCGGTTTTTAAAATAACCGTTGTAAAAGTAACAACTACAGATGAATGCCCAGAATTCGATGCGAGGGAATGCTCTCTTTTTCATGAATACCCTGATAACAGTTCTTTATCCGATTTTATTCTTATTTCCTGCTCGATGAGGGTCAAAACTCTCGGGAATATCAATACCTCACTGATTATGTTCTTTTCATGGTGATAAAATGCAAAAGAAAAATACTAATATCAAGTTATCAAAACAGGGTAAGTGGGTTAGGAATATAATATTTTTTATTTGTCAACTAAACTGATGAATATGATGGATTATAGTGAAGGTGGTGGACTAAATATTTCAGCCCCTTAAACTTTCCCTCTCAGCCTCTACTTTTTTTCTTTTCTTCTTCCTATGCAAATAAAACCACCAAAAGATTTTGGAAGGTAGATATTTAGTCTTTGGTGGACTAAATTATTCATGACCTGATACACTAACTAATGAATCTTATTTGGATGGATAAATTAATACTATCTTCGTTTCAGAAAAAAGTTATTATCATTTTTTTAAATTGATTTATTTTTAGATTATAATAAAAAAGTGATAGTAACACTTTTTTAGAAACAGAGGAAATAATATGTTAAGATTTTAATAGAAAAGGGGAGGCTACAACCAAAATTAACCTCCTTTTAATTGTTCCTCTAAATTAAACTATTCATAATACATATAATTGTACTGATATACCAATAATAGGATGAGCTTGTTTTAAAACTTTGAAGATATAGATCTTACATGTCTCAACTAATTTCTTTTTCTTCTTCTTCCTCCTCTTCTTATCAACAGTTGATGAACCATCTTTGCTTGGTAATTTCTTCTAAGCTCTGGGTTTTTTCTCTGCTGGTTCGTTTTTAGTTTTCTTTTCTTCCATGGGTTTCTTCTATGCAAGCTTTTTCTCTGCTTTCGGAGCAAATTAGTACAGGCAGCAGGGTACATAAAAAGTTTGTTCTCCGATAATACCAGAAAACAACTGATTTTGATCTCATATTTTTACCCCATATTAGTTTATATTTAAACCCTAGATCTAGAATAATAAACTTTATAAGACTCGTGGTGGATCCGGCTTAGCCGTATGGATCAGTACCTAAACAACATATGGAAAATACATTTTTTTGGTTTAACAATCCAAATTCCATTTTTATACACACTCGTCTAAACAAACGTATATTTGACACCTTTCTAACATCCGTAGATACTAGATACCAACTCTATCTCAATTATAGATGCCAACTCTCAGTAGACCTGTGGTGATAAACTAAAGTCAAGAATAGACCTCTACATAGGTTAGGCCCCCATAGCCATAGGTAATATGCTTTAATCTAATACTCCGTACAATAAAAGGAATTCCCTTTACTACAGTACCGGAGGCTATAAATTATAATATTCCATTTTTATCCTTAGCTTTATATCTCCATCTGAATGTTACCATTGGGTGAGGGAGAAAGGAGGCATGGATCATGTTAGAGAGTGGGGTTCCATATGATGAAAAAATTAACGAATTTATTTAATTTTTCCATCAAATTTCAACCATTACTTATACAAAAATGAAGACAACATAACTATGACAAATTGGCTTAAGCGTTAGCCAACATCCATGGATCTACGCATGTGCCTATGCGCGTGCACAACACTAGTGAATGATAGAGGGAAATTGGGCATATACCCACAAAACTACACCAAGAAAAAAGAGTGCACAAATATGGAAGACAACTCAATTAATTAGACCCACTCATAACAAAACTATCTTTACTATCACATACTTCCCACGTGCAACAATAAAACTTTAACGTAACTTAATTCCTCCTTGATAAAATACTCCTCCAAAACTGTCCTTTTCCTCTCTGTTTCTGGAAAAAAATTACTATCATTTTTTTAATTTGACCTATTTTTAGACTAAAATGAAAAGTGATAGTAATACATTTCCAAAAACGGAGGTAGTATGATTTTTGCGTGGGGTTCATCCATCCATCCTTACTAAAATTTTGTTAGCTTGATCAAATATTAGTTGATTTTTTTTTGCGGACATCTTTTTTTCACGTAAGTTATGTTTCTGCCTAGACATACACAAAAAAATTCACTATAAATGCGCTAACCATTGCCGTAAATTTAAGGTGCATGCTTTAGTTCTGAAATTCTGCTCCCTTCATCGTAAAGGAATTCCCCGAAAATTTATACCAACAAACAAAACTAAAGATTTGTGCGCCCCAGAATGTCAGGGAATAAAATTGGCATTTCGTCGAAGCTTTGAGAATTCGGTATACTTTCATTTTATTACCCTTGCTTGCTTTTGTTTGGTAAATTTTATTAATTTCACCCATTTGTTTTAATTTTAATAAATTAATTTAATAATATTATATCATTTTTTTTTATTTTTTCGGCATAATTTCCTATCTAAACATCTAAAAGATGTGTATTATATTATCGTACAAGTTTAGTTAACTTTTTGGAAAAATTTGACAAGAAAATAAAAGATAAGTATAAAGGCAGCAGAAGTCACGTGACTATTTGTAATGATCCGATCCTCCTTTGATATTGTGCTTATTTAGTCACTGCGGTCATTTATCCTCCTTTGATATTGTGCTTATTTAGTCACTGCGGTCATTTAACAGTGTGCAGTTTTTTAATAGGTACCACTACGGTGATCCAACAACAGCTTTCCAGAAGGTTATCCATCCCTGGATTATTCCCATCCAAACACACTTAATTGCAGAGTTTTTTGCCAACTCTGGAGCCAACTATGCTGAAAAGGCCTATGTGTTAGGAAAGGATAAACCATTACTCATATTCCATTCGGCGAACCCTACCTGCTGAATTAGGATATTACAATACCACCACCTTAAATTGGAGTCATCCTCGGCTCCTGAATATACAAACCTGGATCTCCGACGTTTCTTACACTCATAAGATCAGTACCTGGAACATCCCGTTCAACGTACTCTTTTACCCTCGGCAGGTGATCTGTCGGTGGTTCTAATACAAATAATAATGATCCAACCCTTCGCCGATACTATCTCCACTTAGCCATTGCGGTCATCCAGCAATGGGATTTTTCTACAGACACCACTGCCGATGGTAAAAAAAATTAAGAAAGATTTAGAAAATACATATGATGATCTAGAATTGAAGTTTGTATATGAATTATGATGCAAATTGATTATAGCAGATTTATAAGAGTGAGTAGGTAAGTATAATGATAGAAGCAGATTTCCTGGAGTTAACTTGGTGTTCTTGAGACCGAGTAAAAAAGAAAACCACATAACCAATGGCTACTCAATGACAAGCTTTATTTCTTAATTTAATAGTGTTTTCTATTATCAATTTGGCTTTTCATATTTATTTCAAGGAGCCTCCAAAAGGACTCAATTTTTGTTGGTTTTTAAATACCAAAACAGAATTATATCTGTATTTAATATAAATTTTGCACATAGTAAAATTAATTACTAACGCAATGAATAAGAAAAAAACAGAATGTTATTTTTTAACGTGAGTCCAAAAAAGCTTTTGGTAATCTGCTCCATCTTTTTTCTAGCTCCACCTGTTCTCTTATCTCTAGATTTTTAGAAGAGTAAATGACATAGGTTAGTGGTACCTTTTTCACTACCAAATAGAAAAGTAGTACTAAGGTTTTCTTTTCTTCTCTTTCACCGAATAATGAAGTTGAAAAAATAAAATCCTAACTTTCCCTTAACAGTTTATCTATAGTCTACTTGTAGATACCAGGGTTAGGATTAAGGTCTTAGATTTTATCTGATAATTATATTTCATCCCATCAGAGAAATATAATTACCACCAAATGTAATATTTAAAATAGAGCCTTTACTTATTCTTAATTTGCACCAAGATTCCTCTTGCCAAATCAATCACATATATCCCCTTGGATCAAAATGTCACCACCAAAGTGTATATGCACCTACTCCTTAAGTGACACCTGCTTGAAACTCAATGATCACCATTATTTGACTTAAAACAATTTATAAAATAAATTATAATTCTTAAAACAATATTTATAATGTATTTTTTTCCAAAAATTATACCCATGGGTTTTTGGTGATCAACTTGTAAAGTAACTTAAGGGATTGATTGTCTTACTAATAAGAAAGGGAAGATTCCATCTTATGAATACATGTTCTCCAGACTACCAATATTATGATCCAATAAGTCAGATGATTGACCGTAAATGATCTCACCTGTTGACTAATCAAAGCACGCAACATTAGTGAACCTGAGTTCATTACTCACTATAGATTAAGAACTTGTGCTAAGAATAGACACCTAAACACATAATGATGTGATACTTTAATTATATGTTTATCTAGGTGATCCTATTCAATATATTCCATATACACTAATATTATATTTTAGAATTTTACCCTTTAGTGACTAAGATATCATTCAATAATAGAAACAAAATATTACAATCTTACAGATGAGTTACCCAGACTCATCATTGATTGTGAAGTATATTTTCATCTACAAAACTTTGATTATTTTGATCTTCTATGTACTTATAGGTGCATTATTTGCATTAGTTTGGTACTCTAATTCATTGATTTCTTGTTAGTTTTCATATCATTATGCTTTGATTTTGTTTTTTTATGAGTTTCTTAGGAGTTTTGAAGTGGATTCAACCAAAGAAGGAGAAAGGAGTTCATTACAACACGGAATGAACAAGGAACAAAGTGCTACAAATGAAGGAAGATCAAGGAAAATAAAACTCATTTAAATCCAGATTTTCTTCTCTCTATCGTGAGGGACTTGAAAGAAGAGGCTAACGCAAAAAGAATGATATCATTCCGACATCGGATGAGGAAGTTATGGGCAAAATAAGCTTTGTAAGA
>JAJJMC010008768.1:1482923-1499432 GCA_023531435.1 Papaver californicum
CCTACCTGCTGAATTAGGATATTACAATACCACCACCTTAAATTGGATTCATCCTCGGCTCCTGAATATACAAACCTGGATCTCCGACGTTTCTTACACTCATAAGATCAGTACCTGGAACATCCCGTCCAACGTACTCTTTTACCCTCGGCAGGTGATCTGTCGGTGGTTCTAATACAAATAATAATGATCCAACCCTTCGCCGATACTATCTCCACTTAGCCATTGCGGTCATCCAGCAGTGGGATTTTTTTACAGACAACACTGCCGATGGTAAAGAAAATTAAGAAAGATTTAGAAGATACATATGATGATCTAGAATTGAAGTTTGTATATGAATTATGATGCAAATTGATCATAGCAGATTTATAAGAGTGAGTAGGTAAGTATAATGATAGAAGCAGATTTCCTGGAGTTAACTTGGTGTTCTTGAGACCGAGTAAAAAAAAAAACCACATAACCAATGGCTACTCAATCACAAGCTTTATTTCTTAATTTAATAGTGTTTTCTATTATCAATTTGGCTTTTCATATTTATTTCAAGGAGCCTCCGAAAGGACTCAATTTTTGTTGGTTTTTAAATACCAAAACAGAATTAAATCTATATTTAATATAAATTTTGCACATAGTAAAATTAATTACTAGCGCAATGAATAAGATAAAAAACAGAATGTTATTTTTTAACGTGAGTCCAAAAAAGCTTTTAGTAATCTGCTCCATCTTTTTTCTAGCTCCACCTATTCTCTTAACTCTAGATTTTTAGAAGAGTAAATGATATAGGTTAGTGGTACCTTTTTCACTACCAAATAGAAAAGTAGTACTAAGGTTTTCTTTTCTTCTCTTTCACCGAATAATGAAGTTGAAAAAATAGAATCCTAACTTTCCCTTAACAGTTTATCTATAGTCTACTTGTAGATACCATGGTTAAATTAAGGTCTTAGATTTTATCTGATAATTATATTTCATCCCACCAGAGAAATATAATTACCACCAAATGTAATATTTAAAATAGAGCCTTTACTTATTCTTAATTTGCACCAAGATTCCTCTTGCCAAATCAATCACATATATCCCCTTGGATCAAAATGTCACCACCAAAGTGTATATGCACCTACTCCTTAAGTGACACCTGCTTGAAACTCAATGATCACCGTTATTTGACTTAAAACAATTTATAAAATAAATTATAATTCTTAAAACAATATTTATAATGTATTTTTTCCAAAAATTATACCCATGGGTTTTTGGTGATCAACTTGTAAAGTAACTTAAGGGATTGATTATCTTACTAATAAGAAAGGGAAGATTCCATCTTATGAATACATGTTCTCCAGACTACCAATATTATGACCCAATAAGTCAGATGATTGACCGTAAATGATCTCACCTATTGACTAATCAAAGCACGCAACATTAGTGATCCTGAGTTCATTACTCACTAAAGATTAAGAACTTGTGCTAAGAATAGACACCTAAACACATAATGATGTGATACTTTAATTATATGTTTATCTAGGTGATCCTATTCAATATATTCCAAATACACTAATATTATATTTTAGAATTTTACCCTTTAATGACTAAGATAAGTCATTCAATAATAGAAACAAAATATTACAATCTTACAGATGAGTTACCCAGACTCATCATTGATTGTGAAGTATATTTTCATCTACAAAACTTTGATTATTTTGATCTTCTATGTACTTATAGGTGCATTATTTGCATTAGTTTGGTACTCTAATTCATTGATTTCTTGTTAGTTTTCATATCATTATGCTTTGATTTTGTTTTTTAATGAGTTTCTTAAGAGTTTTGAAGTGGATTCAACCAAAGAAGGAGAAAGGAGTTCATTACAACATGGAATGAACAAGGAACAAAGTGCTACAAATGAAGGAAGATCAAGGAAAATAAAACTCATTTAAATTCAGATTTTCTTCTCTCTATCGTGAGGGACTTGAAAGAAGAGGCTAACGCAAAAAGAATGATATCATTCCGACATCGGATGAGGAAGTTATGGGCAAAATAAGCTTTGTAAGATTTGAGTGAACAGAGAGAAGTTTGGTTGATAATTGTTCAACACGAATCAGCCGAATCTGGAGCATAAAAATCAATAATTTCCAACAGTTTACAGGAAAATGTTCGGCGGGTACGTGATCTAATGAATTTAGCAGAACCCGGAACATATGTGGACGCGGAATTGATTTCTAAATTGAGTATACACGTTCCCGGAAGGATTCCAAACCCTAGAAAGAGAGTAAACTTGAGGAAAAACATTGAAGGCTATAAAAGAAGACATTTAAGGCGAAAACAAGACATATTCTAGATCTTTTGAAGTAATCTCTTATCTTCTACCTCTCATATCACATCTTCTACGTCAAAAACCTTAGGTTTTCCCCTTAAGGGGAAACCATTTTTCTTCTTTGTATATTTTCCATGTGTTTTAGTAAAAATCCATGAGAATGTAACTTTATTTTATTGATTGGGGATGTAGTTGGAAGTCACAGACATGTAAATCAATCTGGATGATTAGTTTTAATGTTAATGATCTCTATCACTTATGTTCTACTGTTTATATCGCCATGTATGATTGAAGACTTGCTCATTTAAGTGAATCTTTACCAAAAACTCTATATGGATCACTCGAGATTTTTGTTGTTGTTGTTCAAATGAATTTTAGGGGTTTCTTCTCAGTTGGGGTTTCGTTAAATATCAAGTACAATTTCAACTCTAATGATCATTGAAGGGTTGAAATTAATTTTTATTCAAGTAAAAGTTAGGGTTTCTATAAAAAAAATTCATTCGTTTCTACTTTGGTTATGATTAAATTGTTCAGGGTTTTCTTAATTTTAATCACATGTTAGGGTTTAGATTTTTTTAATGGTTATTTGCAGTTGTTGGTGTTTATCTAGGATAACTAGCCCGAGCTCCTCTTGCAGTTGATGTGTCCAAAGGTTATGGAACATCCATACTAACCCGAGCTCTTCTTGCACCATTGCCTCGTAAGACGCACAAAATGGATGCTCTCTTTCAGAGGCTAAATGGTGATTCTGCTAGCCGTGAAACCAATAGTATCAACAGGATTTGAAATATCCATAGAAATTATAATTTCTGAAGTTGTGTGTTTTCTTGATAAGTACAATCCTCATAAGGGTTTCTATATGACCAATCAACATTGGTTGTTTGACATGTCTGTAAAATATTTTACTTCAGTAAAAAAACGACTTAAAGCTGTTTTGCAGGTTTTAGTTTTGCAATTTGTTAGTCTTTCTGCATAATTTAGAGGTTCTAAACTGTACATCTTTATGTTGTTAGCAACCTCTTTCAAGCTTGATAGCGTCCTCCAAGAGGATTTAGTTAAATTTGGCAAACGTTCTGCCATGAAATTCCCACAAGGTATTTGGAGTGAGTCTTATATGGGTGGTTGTGTTGCAGATTTCGGTTAAGATCAAATGTTGATATTGAAAATATGAGTGAGGAATTTTCTTGCTGGCAACGTTTGGGTAAAAACCTTTCTACGTCGCCTGACTCGAAAGAAGAACCTGAGGCATCAGCACTTGGCTGGGGTGCTGGTGTTGACAAAGCCGGTCAGTCATCTACAAAGGGAATAGTTCTGGGTGGCAGTGGTACAAAGATCCCAGATTGGATAGTCTTGGTTTCAGAGGAATTTTTCCTTCAAATACAATGTGTAAGTTTCACTAGTGTGTTATATCTAAAGTAAAGTGGATATTTTCATAATTATAGAAGTAGTGTGACTAGGACATATGCGTAATGATCCTCTATAACATATTGGTATGTTTTCATATTGAGGTTCAGAAATATGTTTTTTTTATTTGCAGCACCGTTGGTTGAAGCAAACAAAGAAACTGATGAGCTAAATTACCTTCAATGGAGGGTAGAGAAGGGAGTGGCAGAGGGATCAACTGAGATTCCTAAAGGTAACACTTTGATGATTCTATTTAGTGTTGGGATATGTTGACAACTCTTTTAACTAACCTGTGCAAGTGGGTTAGCGAAGTAAAAATATCAAATGGGTTTTTTTGTGTGAAGATTTATCTGTGATATACCATTGTGCCATAACACCAGTCCATTCGATTAATCCTGCTTTTCTTGTTTGATAAAGTATGTCAACAAAATTTTGTCTTTGTCATGTTATTTTCTTGGTAAAGAAATAATCTTTTACACTGTAATGTTTCTTTTAAGTAGTTCCCAATTGCATGTAAAAAAAAGGTGTCAACAGATCTTTACCCATTTAGTCGTGTTTAAAGTTTTAAAATGACTTTTCATTCATTATTAGAGTCTTAAATTGTGCACTGATTAGAACCGTTTAATGTTTATGAAGAATTTATAAGCCGCTTCAAAAATTTATAGCATAAATACACTGAGACTTTGAACTGGTTTGAATGGCCATGACTTGACTTCCTGGATACCACTTGTTACCGCTATTGTGTTTGTCATGGCTAATTGTTGGCTGCCTTTAAAGTGTTGCTTAATAACAGTTTTTAAGTTTATTTAATCCCAGTTACCGCCTGTGGACTTCATTCTTATATTTAAATTTTGTGCTACATAAATTGCTTATTGATTTTCATGGAATATGTACAGGTTCTAAAATTTATGGAATATAATTTAATATATTTGCATTTGGAAATGGAGCAGACTTCTTTAGTTCTCTTAGCAACTTAAGTTTCCATTCTATGTCATCTGACATAAACACAAAGCATGTCACTCGTAGAATTTCCGCATTAGTTCTCAAAAATCGAGATGAAGCTTTTTACTATAAACATCATAGTTGTAGAAGTTTATTTTTTTTTTTTTTCAAATTTCAGTGCAGGAATGCAACATTTTAGTCTTGATTTCTGATTCTTCCTTTCTTAGGTGAGGCAATTCCCCTCGAGTACATTCTTGCTGGGTTGAATGCTATAAGCTTCGAAAAAGGATGTTATGTCGGACAAGACTCAGTAGCTCGAACTCACCATCGTGGTGTCATTCGAAAACGCCTGCTTCCCTTGAAATTTCTCGACAGAAGCGGAAATGGTGATGTTTTCTTCTTAGTTTCGTTCTTTTATTCAAGCAAGATAAAGTTAAACTCGCATAGAACTTGTGTTTTTTTCTTTTGGCAATTTACAATAGGTATCTAACTCTGGAGATGGTGATTTCAACATTATGTGATCCTATACGATCTCACATTGATGTTCGTAACTGACATGAGCTTACTAACACCAACACTGTCAGATATTTGGAAATGATCGCACAATATAGCGTATAACATGCAACACTAAACATTGTCAAATCACATGGACGAAAGTTACGGCTTCTCACACATTCTTTTTTATATGTGGTTCAGAAGTAGAACAGAAGGTAGCTCCAGGATCAGAAGTAGTGGGAGTTTCATCCGACAAGAAAGTTGGGACTGTTACAACTGCACTTGGCTCTCGTGGTATGGGTTTGTTGAGGCTAGAATAAGCCTTTAAAGGATCATGTTCCTTGAGTATTAAAGGGTAAGATGATGTAAAGATCGAAGTTATTCGACCAGATTGGAGGCCTTCTGAATGGTTTCCAGATCATTAACACGGTTCAGTTGCTTCAAGAGAAAAAGCCAGACTAGTCAATCATTCTACAGGTTGTAAATAATGGTGCAAATCTACAAGTTTGTGACGGAGAAGATTGGTTGTCAACCTATGCCAGATGATTTAGAAGATGAATCCCTAGATGAACATGAAGTTGAAGATAGACGTACTGGTGATGATTTGCAAGAAGATGAGAACGACGATGCTGGCGATGTAATTGCTGGGGATACTGAAGTACATATCAGTATATGTATAATTTTAGAATCTTAATTAGAAGTTAATTTTTTCAAGTAGTTCCCGAGACCGAATGCCTTTGAGATGTTTTGGTTATTTTAATCTCAATTAAAAGTGGATAATTATAATTTTAGAATCTTAATTAGAAGTTGTCATTTGTAATTATATAATCTTAATTAGTGATAACATCCAGTATTAATTTTTAATTATAATTACATTTTGGGATTATCTAAATCAGAATTCGCTTTTAGCGAGCAAAAAAATTTGGTAGTTTAAAAACTTAAGCAACTAATTTTAGGCCAATCAAAATCAGAAATCGCTTTTAGTGAGCAAAAATATTTGCTCGCTTAAAAACTTAAGCAACCAACTTCAGGCCAATCAAAATCAAAAATCGCTTTTAGCGTGCAAAAATAATTGGTCGCTTAAAACTTAAGCAACCAACTTCAGGCCAAGTTGTTCCATATATCTATCAACTAGGTATTTTACTTGCTTTAGGATTGTTGGTCTAGATCTGAAGCGATTGATATTTAACTTGCTATATGTTGGTTGGTCTAGCTCTTAAGCGATGAGAATTTTACTTGCTCCATGGTGGTTGGTCTAGCTCTGAAGCAATAAGCAGAATACTCACTTTAGGATAGTTGGTTGATTACTAGAGCAACTGCCTAGCTGCTTTAGACCTTTACAAATCCCACCTTTTACAACTGTAGAGCGAGTGCCACTTTTAGTCGCTATAAGGATTAGAGCGACTCAATATGAGTTTTTTATAACCCAAACTGCTTGGTTGCTTAAACCAGTTTTTCTTATAGCGTATAAAGCTACGGATAAAAATGAAGTATTATAATTTATAGCTTCCGGTACTCTAGTAAAGGGAATTCCTTTTATTGTACGGAGTATTAGATTAAAGTATATTACCTATGGCTATGGGGGCCTAACCTATGTAGAGGTCTATTCTTGACTTTAGTTTATCACCACAGGTCCATTGAGAGTTAGCATCTATAATTGAGATAGAGTTGGTATCTAGTATCTACGGATGTTAGAAAGGTGTCAAATATACGTTTGTTTAGACGAGTGTGTATAAAAATGGAATTTGGATTGTTACACCAAAAAAAATACATGTTCCACGTGTCGTTTAGGTACTGACCCATGCGATTCAGTCGGATACACCGTAAGTCTCATAAAGTTTATTATTTCAGATCTAGATGCAAGCTACATAGGGGGTAAAAATATGGGATCAAAATCCGATGTTTCCCTAGTATTATCGGGGAACACACTTTCTATGTACCCTGCTGCCTGTACTAATTTGCTCCGAAAGCAGAGAAAAAGCTTGCATAGAAGAAACCCACAGAAGAAAAGATAGCTGAAAACGCACCAGCAGAGAAGAAACCCAGAGCTTAGAAGAAAGAAATTAATTACCAAGCAAAGATGGTTCATCAACTGATGATAAGAAGAGAAAGAAGAAGAAACCAAAGAAATTAGTTGAGACATACAAGATCTACATCTTCAAAGTTTTAAAACAAGCTCATCCTAGTATTGGTATTTCAAGTACAATTATATGTATTATGAATAGTTTCATTTAGAGGCACAATTGAAAGGAGGTTAATCCTGGCTGTAGCCTCTCCTTTTTCTATTAAAATCGTAAACATGTTAGTAATTTACCCTTTATCCCAATAAAATTCATTAGTTAGTGCATCAGGTCCTGAATAATTTATTCCACCAAAGACCAAATATCTACCTTCCAAAATCTTTTGGTGGTTTCATTTGCATAGTAAGAAGAAAAGAGAAAAGTAGAGGCTGAGAGGGAAAGTTTAAGGGGCTGAAATATTTAGTCCACCACCTTCACTATAATCCAAATTCCCCATTGTTATCTACTTCCAAGGGTTCTGCATTGTCCTTCCAGTAAGGTCAAAGAATGCTTGTGGACAACATTCTGCTGTCTACTTTTGTATCCAACCTTTACTTCATCTCCCAGGTTAGATAGAACACTCCAGGGAAGTTTGATTCAGATATTCCTAGTATCTAACAATTAACATACCACTTGATACCTAAAACTTCCGCTAATTTTGTACTGTTTTTTACACAGTTGCTATACAGATGATACAATACAAACTTCCTTGTGAATTTGCTCGGAAAGTGGAAGGAATCTAAATATTCAGGTGGTCCGTTCATTTCTGTTGATGGAATCGTTTTCTATATTACATTACTGCCCCATCAAGGTAGAGATTGCATTCTTATTTTTCTTTTTATTATTTGACAGATCACATTGTCGCAGCTATTTATAACTAACCGCTATGGGTATCATTTTATGGCTGCCCATCCTTCCCATGCGATGTCTTATCTTGTATTTATGCTGTCAGCTTGTGGCTTTGTTCTCTAAGACTTGGACTGAAGTTTCTGGATCCTCTGCTAGAGGTGTGGCTAAACAATTCAAGGTATTCTTATATATTGCATTCTTTTACTTTACATTCCTTCTCCATAACGTATTCCTTGATTTCTTCTTTTGATTTTACTCACAACAAGAAAATCTGGATTAAACGATCAGGCAGTTTTAGTTGGAACAAACCATTTCAAGTCGCTTTAATTATTATAGCAATTAAAAGTGGCACTCGTTCTCGCGTTGCAAGAAGTGGGATCTATAAAGACCTATAACAACTAGGCACTTATTCTAAATATGCTTCAACTACCATCAGCGGCTAACTAATATCATTGCTTTAAGTTTATTCCAAATATCCCTAATCGAGTCGCTCTAAATATGCTTCAATGTTGTAACGAGAGATCGAACGAGAACAATAATAAAGATCGAGACACAGAGATTTACGTGGTTCACTAACTGTTACATTAGCTACATCCACAACAGAGAAAGCAGAGTTTTATTATAGAGCAGAATACTGAGTTACACACAACGTGTGTATATATATAGGGAAAAGAAATAAAACCTAATTCGACTAAATAACAGAAAACAAGTCCAGTGATAATACATTACGTATACCGTAGAGTTCCGGCCACGACTGATTCAAGGCATATCAACATATCTCCACCTTGACTTGAATCCTCCCAGCAACAGAAACAGATGCACCATGACTGTGCCAGTACCTTTCTCTGCCTCAGATGCCCCTAGACAAGGGCTCAGACTACTGACTTGTGATATTGAGCAAGTCCAAGCAATGTTGGAACTTGCTCTCAGGAACTGGCTTGGTGAACATGTCAGCAGGGTTATCAGCTGTCCCTACCTTCTTCACTTCAATTCTCTTCTCATTTCTCAGAAAGTGATACCTGACATCAATGTGCTTTGTCTTCTCATGATGGAATTGATCCTTGGTTAAGCATATTGCACTCAAGCTGTCACAATACACTATAGCCTGATCCTGATGTAGGCCTAGATCATTAACCATCCCCTTTACCCAAATTCCCTCCTTAGCAGCTTCTATCAAGGCCATATACTCTGCCTCTGTAGTAGACAAAGTAACTGTAGGTTGTAGAGTTGCCTTCCAGCTTACAACAGAACCTCCAAGAGTGAACACATAACCAGTCATAGATCTCCTACTGTCCACATCTCCAGCATAATCAGAATCTGAGAAACCAGCCACTAAACATCGGGTATCGTTCCCATAACAGAGACCGAAATCTGAAGTACCTCTAAGATACCTGAAAATCCTCTTAACAGCTTGCCAATGTTCCTTCCCAGGCTGAACTATAAACCGACTGAACACACTAACAGCAAATGCTAAGTCTGGTCGAGTGCAGACCATAGTATACATCAGACTTCCAACTGCGCTAGCATATGGAACTCGAGATATGTACTCTTTCTCCTCATAAGTCTGAACCGTGTACATTCCCAACTTGCTGTTAGATGCCATTGGAGTATCTATAGGCTTGGCTGAAGACATTCCAAACCTGCTCAAAATCTTCTTGATGTACCCTTCCTGTGATAGGAAAATCTTTCTCTTCTTGCCGTAGATTTTCGGCCAACGACTGCTTCAAGGCATATCAACATTCAACTATGTCAGCAGCTAACTGATATTATTGCTTTAAATTTATTTCAACTATCTAGCGAGCAATATGTTAAGTTGACAAAGGTTTAGAGCGAATAAGCTGTCTGCTTGCAAAAGACCAATAATCAGTTGCTTCAAGGGTTTTTGAAATACGAGTTTTTAGTAGATACAGACTTTGAACTTGTCTGAAATTAGTTACTCTAATTCTTCAAGGAATGTTCCGGTTGGCTAAAAGGCTTCCAACCAATTTTGACCCGATGAATAAAAATAAAAAATAAAATTAATACATAAAGAAAATAAGAACCAAATTAAATGAAAAATTAATTTAATATATTGTCATTAAATTCAATTTACAACATCATTTATTATTCAGAAAAATTACAATCTCATGTTTTATAAATTAGAATTAAATAAAATACAACCTCATTTCTTTGAAAAATAAATAAATTAGAATCTCATCACTTTAATTTAACACCTAATGATGAGGAACAACATTGATACAACTACTTCAACTTTGAGATCAATAAAGTTCTTTGAATCTAACTGGACAAGCTTAAAAACACTGATAGATTCTGCAACCTAATATCATTCAATTTGTTCTTTTAGCTCTAATTTTGAGCTCAATAAAGTACTCATTTCAGATCTAGGAATCACCTTCCGTGTTTGGAATATGAATTTTTCGTAAACAAAAATAACCATTAGAAAACCAAGATGCACCATCACATACCACTTCCTAGACAAAGAGATGAAAATTTTATGCCATTTGAGTTATTTAGACAAATTCAAAAACAGTTACAGTGCGCAACTAAACTTAAAAAAAAATATATTCCAGATTTTTGTATTAAGATCATCTGGATTATAACCTGGATTATCTTCTGTTAGGTATGATGTTGCAACTTCCATCAATACAAAATGTAGCATCACTTGTTGAGTACACGGTACAAAGATTCTTATGAGAGATGGTCCAACCTCACAATTAAGAGCCTGTAAGCAAACAGAAAGAAACAATCAATATTTGGATCTATTAACTAAGCAGTGAAATAAGAACAGAAAAGAACAACATACATTAAAAGATAAAACTAACCTTGTTGATTTTTTAGAATTACTTCAATTCTCTGTTGGAAGAAAAAAATAAAATAAAACCTATATAAGTATAAAGAAAATAAAAAAAATGATTTTAACAATCATAACAACAAGAGAAAAAAATAAAGAAAAGCCAACAACTGTATACCCATTAGGGATTGCTTCTATTTTATCGAGTTCAGTCTACAATCAAGGAACAAAAATGTCAAAAACCCATGTTCAGTCTACAATCAAGGAACAAAAATGTCAAAAACCCATTGTTAATAAAATCGAAGACCTACAATCAATGGACTACACTAGAGAAAACAAGCCCAAACCTGAATCTCTCTCAAAGCCTCAACAAGATTTAATGTAAGACTTTCAATTACATCAGAATATTCTCAAGCCAAAATCTGAAGCTTGATATGGAAACAAAATCAACAAAAGCAGCAAAAAAGAAACCCAATAAACAAACGAGAAATTAATTTTTCTTTTAAGAAAAAATTGACCTTTGAAGCATTAAAAGGTCCAGCACAAACTTTTGCACTCAAAGCTACAAAGTCATTTAAAAAAAACTATAAACACCCAAGCAGAAAAAAAAAAAAAAACTTATTTAAACCAACTCAAATTTTTCAACAAATTTTAAAACTAAAAGTTCCAATAAAACCTAAAGAAGAGATAAAGAGGAGAAACTCATCTTGGATGGGAGAATCGAGAGGAAAGTCGAGATAATCTCTGAAGAAAAATCGGTTTTTATTATCTGTTAATAAAACCAACCATCAGATATACTATCCTAGTTGAATCGGGATGCATCAAGTAGATTTAAAGATGTTTTTGTATTAATGAGAAGTTGTAGCTGCAGTTGTTGGGAGTGAACTGAAGTGAAAAATAACCTAGCGTTTTGTATATAAAATTTAAACGGTGGATAAGGATGATCATACGAATTTTGAAAATTTTTGGACAATAATGATTTTGTTTAGGATTCTCATACGGAATGAGAAAAGTGTGTGAAAAGCATGTGTGTGTTTTTTTGTGCTAAAACAAATTCGTGCATTCGGTTTATTTATCAAAATCCTAAATCATTCCATCATAAATCATAATCTACACTATAACCTAAATATATCATCGGTTTCTACCATCTTCCTCACTAAATTTTATTTTTTATCCATCAATTATACCTGATATAGCTTCACCTCACTCAATTTCTCCTAAATTCCACGGGTTTATATTGGTATATATCAATTTAAACCGAATCTCCATAGGCTTTGCTTAATTTCACATGTTATCCATCACTCTTACCCAATGTCGATCGACCTCACTCAACTTCTATTGGATTCAATGCAGAATAAATTCGTGAATTGGGGACTATACAAGACCAAAATGAAAATGAAACTAAAACGAAATGGTAGCAAAATATAAACAAAGTATGAAATTGACAAAATATGGATGACCACCACTTAGAAGAAATTGGATAATATCTTGAAAAAAATAAAATGAAGTCGGGATAAAATAGTTAAAGTAGAATATTCTTAGGTGAACCTTCCATGGAATATCTAATGAAATAGAAAGAATCCTAGGTGCAAATGAATATATTTCTTAGAATATAACTAGGTGAACCTCTCATAGAATATCCAATGAGATGGTATGAATCCTATAATCGAATAAGTATCTTTCTTCAAGTATACCTAGTTGAATCTATCATGGATTAGCCAATGAGATTGAACGAATATTACATTCGAATGAATATCTTATATGGAACATACTTAGGTGAATCTCTCATTGAATAATCTACGAACCAAACGATTACTAGATTCGAATAAATATATTTTGTGGAATAGATTTAGGTGAATCTTGTTAGAATTCCATCTTCATAAACATCATTATGTAAAATTAAACATGATACTACATATGCTTGAATCAACATAACCATAGTATTAACATGTTCTACAACTCACCAAACACTCTCATTATATTCACTAATGATTATAGTTAAGATTCATACTCAATCGACTAGGTCATTAGGTAGAATATGACTAACATTGTTACATTTAGGGTTCTAATGAAGATTCATACTCGAGGAAGAAGTATTTAAGTAGAATATGACCAACATGTGTACATTTAGGCTTTTGGTGGTGATTCATACTCGATTGACTAGGTCATTAGGTATAATATGACCAACATATGTACATTTAGGGGTCCGGTGATGATTATAACTCAATCAACTAGGTCATTAAGCATAATATGACCAACATAGATACATTTAGGGTTTTGGTAAAGATTCTTACTCAATCAACTAGGTCAATAAGCAGAATATGAACAACATACGTAATTTAGGGTTATGGTAAAGATTAGCACTCAATCGACTAGGTCATTGAGCATAATATGAACAACATATGTAAATTTGAGGTTTCAGTGATGGTTCTTACTCAACCGACTAGTTCATAAGAAAAATAACACCAACATAGGTGCATTTAGGGTTTTGACAAAGGTTCTGACTCAATCGACTAGGTTATTAAGCAGAATATTACCAACATATGTACATTTAGGGTTTCAGTGAAGATTTCTAATTAATCGATTAGGTTATTAAGCATAATATCAACATCATACGTAATTTAGGGTTCTGTCGAAGATTTATACTCAATCGACTAGGTTATTAAGCTAAATATGACCAACAATGGTACATTAGGGTTCCAGTGTAGATTCTTACTCAACCAACTATGTCATTAAGCATGATATGGCCAACATATGTATATTTAGGGTTTTAGTAAAGATCCGTATTCAATCTACTAGGTAATTAAGTAGAATATGAACAACAACGATAGGTTTATAGTTCCGATGGAGATTTCGACTTAGTCAAAAAGGTCATGAGGAAAAATATCACAATCATCGTTAAATTTAGAGCCCCAGAGAAGATTCTGACTAAGTCGGTTGCTACGGTTATCAATCAACTTTCCCGAGAGTCCATTTACCTCACCAAATTTTACTTTTTATTCATCAATTATACCCGATATCGCTCGATCTCACAAATGTTTAGATTAGATAAATTTATCCATTTTTAGAATTTGTTCGGTTTTATTGTATTCGTGTATATTTATGAAACTTCATGTGATTTTGGAGTCCGAACTTTTTTCGATCATTTTAGATTGTAGTTGATGCAGACCCATAAAAAAAGATGCTAACAAAACCTCTACCTAGGATGACTTTGACCCCTTGCAATGGAGATGCTCTTATGCTAGGGGTCAAGGTCTTAAAACTACATGTCACTTAGGATTTAACATTTTTTTCACCAAAATTGATCTCCAATGCTATGGTCAAGGTAATGAGAAAATATGACATGGCCAAGTGGGGACCAATTGGGGGTAAAGGAGAAAGTCTAGATTATACCTTCTTCATGACCTTGGATCTTAAGTCCACATCACCATTTTTTCCCTAAGATCATCTCCAATGCAAGGGGTCAAGGTCATCTTAGGTGGAAGTCTTATTAGCACATTTTTTTTGTGGGTCATTCCTAAATGACCAAAAAAAAAGAACATCTTACCTAAAGTTCATCTACAATCCCCAAAATTTTATTAACAGTTTTTTTTGTGTGTCATTCATAAATGACAAAAAATTTTTTTTTACCGAAAGTTCATCTTCAATGCCCAAGGTCTTATTTAACACTTTTTTATTTAAATATAGAGGCAAAATGATGATGTATACTTAAGACCAAAGGTCACGAAGAAGATCTAATCTATACTTCCTCTTTTACCCCCACTTAGTCATGTCATCTTTTTTATGACCTTGACCCTTGCATCGGAGATGAAAATTTGGTAAAAAGGTGTTAAATCCTAGGTGTCATGTTATTTTAAGACCTTTACCCCTTGCATTGGAGATACTTTGTAGAGGTCTTATTAGAGCATCTTCAATGCAAGGGGTCAAGGTTATCCTAGATAGAGATCTTATTAGCACATTTTTCTGTGGGTCATTGCTAAATGACAAAAAAAAAGATAAAACTTTTTACCTAACTTCATTTCCAATCCCCAAGGTCTTAGTTACTACTTTATGTTTAAATTTAGAGCATCTCCAATACAAGGGGTCAAGGTCTTAAAGTAACATGACACCTAGGATTTAACACCTTTTCTATCAAATTTTCATTTTCAATGCAAGAGTCGATATCATAAAAAAAGATGACATGACTAAGTGGGAATAAAAGTGGAAGTATAGATCAGATCTTCTTCGTGACCTTTGGTCTTAATTCCACATCATCATTTTATCTCTATATTTAAATAAAAAAATATTAAATAAGATCTTTGGCATTGAAGATGAACTTTAAATAATTTCTTTTTTCATTTAGGAATGACCCATAAAAAATATTATTAAGGATAATCTAGTCGTTATAAAAAATACTAGGACAATAGGTTATTCAATTAATTTACTAGAAAATAACTTGATTTTATCAATTTTTGGCGCACTTTAAGAATTTCAAGGATCCCTTAATAATATACTAAACCCAGAGTTTTAACTAGCTAACCAAACAGTTAAAGAAGAACTTTATCATAAGATATGACTTAATACTAGTATAAACCATACTGTTATAGTTTTTGGTTATTTTTTTGAAGAGTACTCTAGTTTGTTGTTAGGATGATGTCATAGGTAACCATTAACTTCTAACTGTGCTATTTCCATCTTGGTGTCACTTCTTTATTGATTCTGATTTTTCATGAAATTTTCCCGAGGAAAGAAACAGTACCGGAAAAAATACAGTGGCTTTAAATTTAGGGGTAAACAAAACACCCAAATTAATGGATTTCATCTTACCCAAACTGCATTTCGGGGGATAGACACCCGATCTATTTCTTAAAGGACTGGTCATAAATATATTTCTAAGATCTTACATTTTAGTGGATTGAATACGGATGAGATCTCCAAAATATGTGGACACTCGCCAACCCGCCAACCCATGCTAAATTGAGCTAAAACCATTTTGGCAACATGTATATCAGAGTCTGTAAACAATTTTTGTTCCTGTTTGTGCTTATCCGATTGGGAGCCTATATTGATATGTCAGTCACTACATTTTTATCTTACCAATTATACGAAGTTATCTTATTTTCAGGCATTACTTTCTTCAACGGATTATTTAAAAAGAAAAATTGGATGACAGTAGGTTTTATTTTTTTCAAATCTGCAAATCCATCGACATACAATCTGTCCATCCACCTATTCCTGGATATCAAATGCGTTTGGTGATGGACTGGATGTAAATAAAAATCTTAAATTTACCATTTAGATAGACTGAATGTGGACGACACTAATCATCCACCCATTTGGTCCCTTGATGCTAATTTCAAATGTCAACCCAATTACATCCATCGCACAGGCTTTATTATAAATTAGTGTAGGACGTAATTACGCAATGCTTAATAAAAATAAAAACTATCATCTAATTATAATATAAGAAATTATATTTTATTTTAGTCTTATAAATCTGGTCCAATTGTTCTAAGGTTTTTTTTTTAAAATATTTTTTTTGTTTAGTCTAAAAATGGTTATTTGGTTTTTAGGGTAAATATTATATATTCATATAGGATGATATTATAATTTTTTAAATAGTGTCAGAATCAACATTTTCTCTCTATCTTCTTAAAAATAAATTAAAAAAATTAAAATGACATATC
>JAJJMC010008768.1:1499442-1541108 GCA_023531435.1 Papaver californicum
GACATATCTCCTAAACTACAAATCAGAATTTAATAAATTTTATATATGTTTGAAGATATTTCAACAAGATATGTACAATAAATGTTGATTTCTTCGAAGTTTTAATTTTCACGTTATCCTTTAGATAAAAATCAGTTTATTTTGGAAAATGAACTTGTAACGCCCCACCTCATCATTCTAGGTCGGCCGCCCTAAAATAGAAGTATGGCACTACTCATAGGACAAAAAAACACACTTAAGCCTTCAAGCCAACAAATGTCAATCCGGCTTTCGTGTGGGGTTTTTGAAGAATAATAAGTTTTAAGAAAAAAAAAGCTGCGTTTAAAAATGTGAGTTATAAATGAATCCAGTAAAAATAACATCTTTAACAGCAAAGGTCTATCTTCGACACGCAGGTCGGTTAATTAAAATAAATGGTAGGAGTTTTAAAAGAATCTAGACTTAGAGGGAAATTAAATTCGGTTGTCTAGGCACCTTGAAGACGTAGATGATGCGGTCCTCCGAAACAAAAAAAAAGCCGCACTACTGGTCAGGTTGTTCCGCGACTACTGTATCCTGAAAAGATAGTAAGTTGGGTCAGAGCCCAACTTAAAGTAGATTCTCACACCCTTATGCCCTACACGACTAATTCAGTGAAATAAGGTTCATGAAATGATTTCGTCAGATAGAAATAGTTTATAAGAGTGTCTCTTTGAAAGTAGTAAGGTCGATGACCTAAACAGAAATGTAACCTTTTAAAATCATGACAAAACACAAAGGCACACAAATAATTTTATATAGAAGACACGGAAAACAGATATCCCACCCACGAAACTAATCGGCTTCCTCTCTCTATAGTTTCATTCTCTAACTGTACGACGACACATGTCGACCCTTACGTAGTCCACTTAATTTCTTACAGTGCGTAGAAAAATAAGTGTTGTCGACCTCCCATTCAAGATAATAGATCCATATCTTCTAGGCGACCCCTCGGTCATCGCCCAACAGCCTCTGGGAGTCGAGCCAACTACGAGTCTCAAACAAATGTACACAAACACACCATTATTTGAACTATGAATAGTTATCCTCACTATCCATCCCGGAACTAGATTGTAGATTCAATCGGAACTCCAAATAGTATTACTATATGCATGTACTCATATTATTAGACTGTCGAATATGAGCATCGTGCATGTGGGAGGTGTAACCATTCAAAAAATTATAGCTACAGGGTGTTCATCCTACTGTACTATCAACCCAACCTTTAAGACATTATTAAACGCCTATACTAAAATTATTAACCGGTACCGTAGATAGCTTTGCACTAATAAGAACTAGCCTAGCAAACTATAGTTGTAACTTGTTAACAACCACATTAACTTGTTGTGTACAGGCTATAGTTGTGACCTGCTGCGTACAGACTACAAACCCAACGTTAATTAACGTACCAATTGAGGCTGTACAGACTACAAACCCAATGTTAATTAACGTACCAATTGAGGCTGTATGTAACATAGCATCATACTAACTCATATTCAAACTTAATGCTTTTGTTATCAGTAGCTTGTCAATAAAACGATGTCATACATTATACAGAACCACATTAACAAATCTAGAGGCATTATTCTTAACAAAACAACGTTATTCTTGGGATTTGTTGTTAACAACAGAAACCATGCCATACTGTATACAGGCAGATACCGTTTAAACTAGAGGTATTAATTGTTAACAAAACAAGGTTATCCTAGTAATCTATAAGGAACAATTGTTAACAGAAGAAACAATGACATACTATATACAGACAGATGCCGCATTAAATGAATAATCTTCTTTATCAAACATACATAATTAAACATGACTAATATTCATACTTAAAGATGGGCATAATAGAATTTAAGATGTAAGGTGTATCTATAAAGAAGAAAAATAGGGGGACTTCTATTTACCATTAGAAAATCATTCATAAAGAAAAATAAGGGTTAGAGAACCTACCTGGTTTAAAGCAATAAATCCTTAAGCCGGTGTCGACACCTTTTGATTAACAATCAGTATTTTTCTGCTTTTTCTTAGGTTTTCAAAGAAAAGGGTTAAGTTCTACCGAAAAATATCCCCCACTTACAAAAACCCTAACTATCTATAAATACCCTAACTAGTTTTTCCTATAATTCCTCCCACTCCTTTTCCCATAAGATCACGTCAAGACCCACTACTAAAAATTATAACTCCTAACTAACTAACTTAAGTTTAAAGCTTAAGACTGTGTAATCCCAGGATAAGGGGTATTACAATCTTCCCCCCTAAAAAGAAAAGTTTTCGTCCTCGAAATGAATTAACACTTACCACCGGTCCTTCACCATTCCGAGGCATGACAGCATACAACCGAGGTTGAGGCCCTCGTCCCTGTGGCTGGTTCTGTCCTTGACGTCGTTCATCTTCTACTATAGTTTTGCTCATTTTTGGACAATCACGAGCCTTGTGTCCTGTTTCTTGGCAGTGATAACATGGGCCCCTAAATACGTATCCCTCTGTTCTCATTGGTTGAGGGGCTCGTACTATGGCACCAGTATTATTATTCCCTTCGCCTACTCGAGGTTTCTTCCAATCTTGATTACCTTGGTGAAAATAACGTTTCTGACCACTAGCATTCCCATACTTATTCTCCATTTTTTTTATACTCTTAATATCCACTATGCTAGCTTTCTTCTTCTTTGCTTCTTGAATCCTCAAGCAATGTGCCCTAGCACAATTGACAACCTTGGCATATGTATCAAAGCTAGGGTTCGCAATGATATGCCGAGCAATCCCACTGTTCAATCCACCCAAAAATCTCGCAATCCGATCTGCTTCTGTAGGCATAAGGTGAGCAGCAAAAAGTGAAAGGTCGGTCAAATTCACACTCATACTCTACAACCAACTGATCATCTCTCTGTCCTATAATCTCGAATTGTCTGATCATCTCCTGGCGCTCGACAGGCGGGAAGTAATGCTCAAGAAAATGTTGTTTGAACTCTACCCACTGACACTCCAAGGCATTAACGGTCCTACTCATGGAATCCCACCAAGTTGCTGCATTTTCTTCCAGTTGAAACGCCGCCATTCTCTGCTTAAATGCTTCTGAACAGTCGAATTGAGATAGTATCTTGTCCATTATGTTGCACCATTGTTGTGCTTCGATTGCACCTCCCTTTCCACTGAATGTCGGTGGTTTCATCTTCAAAAACTCCTGGTAATACTGAACCCAAGACTTCCCATTTTGGTGTCTCTCATTGGGGAGTGGTTCATTCCTTGCTACAGTCTCTACATTCTCCCTTCCCTCACGTGGTCCAAGCCTCTGATCTAGCGCTGCTGTAATCGCATTGTTCATCATTGTCTGGAGATTCTCTAGAGTTATTACCTGAGGTTCGGCTTCACCTCCGTCAACCCGAATCGTCCTGGAACTACTAAAGGACATAGTCCTACTACTAGACCTCGTATCATCCCTAGAACTATGGTTTTCCCCATAATGAGGATACTCCATACTCTCATCAACGGAAGTCTCAGTCAGATTCTCATCTCGACCACGACCTCGTCCTCGGCCTCTGCCACGACCTCGCCCAATAGCACCTCTAGGTCTACCGCGACCTCGAGTCTCATTGTTCCTATCTTCATCCATTCTTGAAAACGAAGAAAAACAAGGAACAATCAACACACAGTTTCATCAAAAGAAAAAAAAATCACTGTGCTCCTACAAATAATTTGTGCCTATGTGAAACAACAAGACCCTACACCCGCTCCCAAGGATCTTCCGTAACCAAAAGCTCTGATACCACTTTGTAACGCCCCACCTCATCATTCTAGGTCGGCCGCCCTAAAATAGAAGTATTGGCACTACTCATGGGATAAAAAAACACACTCAAGCCTTCAAGCCAACAAATGTCAATCCGGCTTTCGTGTGGGGTTTTTGAAGAATAATAAGTTTTAAGAAAAAAAAAACTGCGTTTAAAAATGTGAGTTATAAATGAATCCAGTAAAAATAACATCTTTAACAACCAAGGTCTATCTTCGACACGCAGGTCGGTTAATTAAAATAAATGGTAGGAGTTTTAAAAGAATCTAGACTTAGAGGGAAATTAAATTCGGTTGTCTAGGCACCTTGAAGACGTAGATGCTGAGGTCCTCCGAAACAAAAAAAAGCCGCACTACTGGTCAGGTTGTTCCGCGACTACTGTATCCTGAAAAGATAGTAAGTTGGGTCAGAGCCCAACTTAAACTAGATTCTCACACCCTTATGCTCTACACGACTAATTCAGTGAAATAAGGTTCATGAAATGATTTCGTCAGATAGAAATAGTTTATAAGAGTGTCTCTTTGAAAGTAGTAAGGTCGATGACCTAAACAGAAATGTAACCTTTTAAAATCATGACAAAACACAAAGGCACACAAACCATTTTATATAGAAGACACGGAAAACAGATATCCCACCCACGAAACTAATCGGCTTCCTCTCTCTATAGTTTTATTCTCTAACTGTACGACGACACATGTCGACCCTTACGTAGTCCACTTAATTTCTTACAGTGCGTAGAAAAATAAGTGTTGTCGACCTCCCATTCAAGATAATAGATCCAAATCTTCTAGGAGACCCCTCGGTCATCGCCCAACAGCTTCTGGGAGTCGAGCCAACTACGAGTCTCAAACAAATGTACACAAACACACCATTATTTGAACTATGAATAGTTATCCTCACTATCCATCCCGGAACTAGATTGTAGATTCAATCAGAACTCCAAATAGTATTACTATATGCATGTACTCATATTATTAGACTGTCGAATATGAGCATCGTGCATGTGGGAGGTGTAACGATTCAAAAAATTATAGCTACAGGGTGTTCATCCTACTGTACTATCAACCCAACCTTTACTGCATTATTAAACGCCTATACTAAAATTATTAACCGGTACCGTAGATAGCTTTGCACTAATAAGAACTAGCCTAGCAAACTATAGTTGTAACTTGTTAACAACCACATTAACTTGTTGTATACAGGCTATAGTTGTGACCTGCTGCGTACAGACTACAAACCCAACGTTAATTAACGTACCAATTGAGGCTGTACAGACTACAAACCCAATGTTAATTAACGTACCAATTGAGGTTGTATGTAACATAGCATCATATTAACTCATATTCAAACCTAATGCTTTTGTTATCAGTAGCTTGTCAATAAAACGATGTCATACCTTATACAGAACCACATTAACAAATCTAGAGGCATTATTCTTAACAAAACAACGTTATTCTTGGGATTTGTTGTTAACAACAGAAACCATACCATACTGTATACAGGAAGATACCGTTTAAACTAGAGGTATTAATTGTTAACAAAACAAGGTTATCCTAGTAATCTATAAGGAACAATTGTTAACAGAAGAAACAGTGACATACTATATACAGACAGATGCCGCATTAAACGAATAATCTTCTTTATCAAACATACATAATTAAACATGACTAACATTCATACTTAAAGATGGGCATAATAGAATTTAAGATGTAAGGTGTATCTATAAAGAAGAAAAATAGAGGGACTTCTATTTACCATTAGAAAATCATTCATAATTGAAAAATAAGGGTTAGAGAACCTACCTGGTTTAAAGCAATAAATCCTTAAGCCGCTGTCGACACCTTTCGATTAACAATCAGTATTTTTCTGCTTCTTCCTAGGTTTTCAAAGAAAAGGGTTAAGTTCTACCGAAAAATATCCCCCACTTACAAAAATCCTAACTATCTATAAATACCCTAACTAGTTTTTCCTATAATTCCTCCCACTCCTTTTCCCATAAGATCACGTCAAGACCCACTACTAAAAATTATAACTCCTAACTAACTAACTTAGGTTTAAAGCTTAAGACTATCTAATCCCAGGATAAGGGGTATTACAGAACTACAGTTCATATTCAAGAATAAATGATATTAGAGAGTTCATATCCAAAAATAAATATCATTAAAGAGTTCATTTTACATAATGTACTCAACTTCACAAGTATTTTTACCATTAGAGTGAACTACCGTTATGAGTTCATTATACATGAACCGTTAGAAATAAACTACCACTACGAGTTCATTCCATAAAATAAACTATTATTTACGAGTTCATTCTATAAATGAACCGATAGAATGAACTATCATTATTACGAGTTCATTCTACAGAATGAAACTCTAGAATGATGTTCATTTTTTGGGTATGAACTACCATTATCTATTCCATGAAAATTAAAGCTGCAAAAATTAGTAAAAATGACACTTTTTGTATAGATTTCGTCGAGAGCTTGAACATAATAATTATTTTTTTTTTGCTAACTTCTAACTTATGATCCGTGAAATAGTTAATTTTTAAATTTTTTCTTTATTTGAAAAAGAGAGAGAAAATGATATCTTAGTTGTTTTAATATTTTTAACAATGGTTCTACACGTACCGTTGTTTTAGACTACATATAAACCATCCACTCATAAAAAAGTGTGACCTACACTTCCGAGGAAAATGGGGTAGCTTTGGGCACACCATGTATATATGCAGTTTGGATATTGTTTATATGGGCGTTACGTTTAGCATCTTGGTAATTTTAAATAAATAAAATCAAAATAAGCTCTTTGGTGGACCAAACTGACTTGGGATCAAACCCAAATTTCCCTAAATTAAAACAGCACATGTGTCAATGGGAAAGAGATAGCTCGGTCCGTTTTTGCCCATTTCGTTAATAGGACAGGCAGCCCGGACTGACCATTTAATAGCACTAATCCAGGGTCCTTTGTGATATACGCCGTATGATCGGTCAGTAAACCCCTGAATCCCATGGACATCTTGCCGTGTAATGCACTTTAGAGAGATCACACATTCTACTCTAATTGTAAAATTAGGGTTAGGGAGCTAATTCTTACGCTACATATAAGTAGCGAGTGTGAAGCGTTTGCAGCCTTCGCAATCATCATAGCAGCAGGTCAAATACCAGCAGCAACAACCACTTCAGTGAAGTTTTTGGGGAATTCCTTAGTGCAAGATGCAAACAATTACCTCAATCAACACCATATCATCATCAGTTGAGAAATAGGGATATAATTATAGAGTCAGAAGATGTATTGTGCGAGATCTTTCTTCGTCTTCCCTTGAAATCCATATACAAATTCAAGTGTTTATCAAAGGTATGGTATTCTCATCTCCCCAAACCATCTTTCATAAATATGGTATTTGACAGACAAACTAATGGTAGTCTCCCATGGACCAGTGTTTGTGCTGCTAGTACAGACAATAAAACTAATGTGAGACAGTTTCAAACTGCTAGTCTCAAACTTCATTACAACTACATAAACTGTTTTTCCTTGAAATTTCTTACAGAGATAGACTCAAACCTACATCCTTTCGCTTCAAGCAATGGTTTAGTTCTGTGTGTGCCTTATAGTTCTCAAACCAAACCGACAAGTTTTACATCTATAATCCCCTGACCAAGCAGTGGGTCTTACTCCCTCCTTCTGGTAGACCTACTATTCATGTATATTTATCCTCCTCGACGGCAGTCAATTCCACCATAAGTACTTTCAAGATGGTGCTTCTTCCATTCTTTTGGCGGGGAATGACAAAATTCAATCTTCGAGTCTTCTCATCTAATACAGGTAAATGGATTGCACACCAAGTAGTGTGCCCTCAAGAAGTGATCAGCATGTATACAATGATGCAATAATGCATAATGTATACTTGTATTGGATTAATAATCAAGGCGGCGCAAAATTCATAGCTTACAGCCTCGACGTCAATCACAATAATAGTGATCAATGCATAATAACCAACTTACCTGGAGATGGAGGAAATGATCATTCAAATAGATTTTTAGGGGAGTCCGAAGGGTATGTAGTGTATGTGAATATTAATCACATAATAAGGAAGGAGCCAACTTTGAGTGCTTGGGTTCTCAAGGAGGACTACTCTGATGGAGCATGTGTTTGGCAATCTGTTCATCGTAACTGTCAATTAAAGAATCTCTTCTCGCCAAAAGAATTAGCGCGTATCACTAAAAGCTGGTCTGTAATCAGCTTCAATCCAACAAACCTAAATGTTTTGATCTATGACGATAGGTTAAAGTCAGCGTGCTATAACATTCAAACAGGAACATTTGAAGTGTTTTATCATTCTCCTGTTCCTCCTTCTTCAACAGCGCATTTTCGCACAAGTGGACTCTTGGTGACACCAAGACCGACCGTCATTCCGTTGTTACCATCACCTTAATTTTCACAAGGGTTCATATGAATTATAATGCTTTCATCTTTTGTTTTGGATAGAGTTTTAATACGTGCAACTTCTTATTGCTATTGTCTTTATCTAGCACTATCATCTTTTATATACTCATTAACATCATTCCAATTGCATTTCCAATTGCACTATCATCTTCACCAGACATCTCATCGAGTGTCCTCATATCAAGATGGTAAGCGGCAGCCTCTTGAGATTTGTTGGTCCCCTAAAATTCGGTAGCTCAACCAAAACAGCTTGTACTCATTTGCATACCATTCAAGAAAGGTGGTTTCTCCTGAATTTCCAAATTCTGTGTTATTGGCAAGAACAAGAAAATTTATCTGATCATACTGGTGTCCTTTATTGAAGTTTTGGATTGAAGTCTCACCAGTAAACTTGTTGTTGATATGCCTTGAATCAGTCGTTGGCCAGGACTCTACGGGGAGTCCGAGGGGCAGAGCCCCTCGGCGGTGGTCTCGCTGACCGGTTATGTCGAATTAGGGTTTATTTCTTTGCCCTATATATACACATACTTGTACCCAGAATAGGTGTAACTCAGTATTCTGCTCTATAATAAAACTCTGCTTTCTCTGTTGTTGATGTAGCTAACGTAACAGTTAGTGAACCACGTAAATCTCTGTGTCTCGATCTCTATTATTGTTCTCGTTCGATCTCTCGTTACAACAATTGTGCTTTAGAGTGTACCCATTGATATCAAAGTTTTCTCACAGTTAGAGAGTCAGCTTCGCCCATATATATATCTACCATTCCACATTCACCTTCGAGTATACATACTAAAGAAACAAAGAAAATATGAGTTATGGTCTATTTCCATTCGTTCATCCTTCAAGCTATTATGTTCTTTCCATTTTGCTAGAGTGTTAGCAACTGAAATGTCAATACAAAAATAAATCAAATCAAATCAAAACAGAATTTCATGCCAGGAAAGGAAACCCTAACATTGATGCAGCAAAATGAAATTAAATATCAGATCAGCAAAATTTCTAGTGCCATTGTCGTCAACAAATGAATTTCATTGTATATACTTTAGTTACCTAAAAATCTAAACACCCTAAAACTAGAGGTCTTATACAATAGCAGAGCCAAAACCAATGTATCCTATCTTCATCAGTCTATTGTCAAATGAGTTGAGAAACCAGTCCGCAAGTTTTATAGATTTGTTGATGCTGAAGCCCATGTGACAGAGAAGTTTACCCATACTTTGATCGTAGGTGCGAATCCAAAGGAAGTCGTCGATGTTTAATGGTGTTCCTGTAAAATTAATCAAACTTTATACTTCGAAGTCTACTTAAAAACAATAAGTAATGTTGTGAAAAAGTTAAATCAAATGTGCTCCTTACCATTTTCATCTACAATACCCGTCTGGATGAGCTTCGGAATGTTGAGTGTCATTGCCGTGACAGGCAAAGACGTGGGGCAAAACATTGCAATTTTTAGTCCCATTTTCTTAGCAGGTTCATAAGCCCAATAAACACCAGCATCAGCGACAACACAACTTACCTTCTCCTCACTGTTGTTACCACCATCAGTCTCCTCATTAATCTTCATTACTAATTCTTCCAAATAATCCAAAGTCTTTTCTAGGTTTTGGTACTCTAAACCTCAGGCCGTGAGACTAAACGAATTCGATTATGATCATTGAAAACACCTCCTTTAAATGAAGACGATAAGTTTGCAAGTAACTGATTGTGTAAAGGTTCTTTTATAGCAAAGTAACTTTAACTCCATTATCAACTATTTTCTGTGAAACTTGCATCATCGACATAACATGACCTTGTGCTGGCCATTGTAGCACCAAAACATGAGGTTGCTTCACCATTTATTCTCTCTGACTCACTGAAGTATAATCTTCTTTGATTTCTTTCTCTCAAACTTCTTAACATCGAGTGTTTTATTTTTCCCGATTAAATATAGTTTTATTATGATGATATCTAAGGAATCATATAAAGATTGGATAGAATGATATATTTCTCTGCAGTCCCCAGATTTCGATTGGATTCTGTTAATCAAATTGTAATATGAGTAGGTTGTGAATTTATAGGTTTAGTACTGGGAAAATGGTGGGAAGGTGGATCAGAGTGTTTTAAGAAGGAAAAAAAATCAGAAAAAGGAGAATGTCCTGACTGTACCATATGTATTTCGGTGGATGCCTAATTAGACAGACACAATAACCAAATATCTATCATCCTATCCAATCTTTATATGTTTCTTCTAATCCGATATATCCATTGCAAAAGTACACACTGTACATGTACAGTGAACAATATCTACTTTCTACTGCATATCATATCATGAGAACATATTTGTCATACACCACAAAATTGCCTCTTAAGTTTTTTGCAGCTAACTTATGAGTTTCTGAAAGGCTACTTACTTTCTAGGCGACTATCTGACTCCCCCTTCACTTTCACGCTTAATGCATCCTATATACATATAATTTTATAGACGTCACGATTGCGGAACTTAAATTGGAGTCAGTACTAATACAATTAACACCAATGCTTCAAAAATAAATAAAATAACACCAGAAGTATTGAAAAGAGGCAATGTGGCTATTGCTTAGAGAAGTACTATTGTCAAGGTATTTAGGCTAGTTAACAACCATTTGTTGTTTATCGTCAAGTTTATTGGAGAAAATGAATTTGAAATAATTTGTTAAATTAAATTATTGGTTTTGGTAGGAATGAATCTTAGGATCAATGGATCACTTAGAGACACTAGCTTATTTGTTGGGTGGAAACATCATTTCCATTTTCACTATTTTGTAAATGAAGAACCTTTAGTTAGTCTCACATTGGACAAATTAGAGATGTGTTCTTCCTTTATTACCACAAAACTTGCAACTAAGGGAGGGCCCTTAGGGTTTAGAAGCTTTTGTGGTTGGGGGAGGAGTAAGGCAATGGGCTGGTTGATTCACGCTTGCTTTTCACACATGTGGGTGCTTCGCGGGTCGCGGGTTTGCGAGCTTGGCGTGTGCTTGGTTACGCTCCAATCAAGACTTACCGTTTTTTGAAAATAATTTCCTAAAATGAAAATATTCTTAGCGGTTTAATTAACGTGATTAATTCACGAAATTTATCTTCATCAATGCAAAATCAATTCTCATTAATGGGTTTTAATTTTCTTCTCAAAGTTTTGCCTATAAAACAAAATCATTCTTCTCCATTTCAACTCACTCCAGAGCAGGCTACTATCCCTATCTCTTTTCCCCTCTTCTCGCTTTGCTTGCGCACTTTGTTTGTTTATTACCCTTCTTGTATCTAAATAGCTGTTAAGTTCTAAAGGGTGGTTTGAGTTGTGCTAATTCAAACCATAACGGGCATTTCTATCCTGGACATAACTTTTCTGTTGGGGTATATCATCTCTCACTATTGAGGAGTACCCGAGAACTATTGTGTTAAGGACAATTTGCTGACAATTTTCCATTGTTACAGAAACAACAATCTTAACGCAATAGTTTTATTACTTCTGTTTCAATGGCCAAGAGTGATGTTGACAGATCTCAGAAGTTCTCTGGGAAAGACTTCAAAAGATGGCAATCAAAAATATTATTTTTCCTGAGTTGTCACATGTTGGATGAATTAGTTCTGAAGCCTTTTGATGAAAACTTGAATGAACCGGAAAATGAAGGAGAGTTAGAAGGTTGGAGTAGACAGAACTATATGGCCAAAAACCATATCCTTAACTGTTTAGAAGATGCTTTGTATGACTTCTATAATGCAAAAGAAAACTTTACTACATTTGATTTATGAGATGCCTTAGAAGCTAAGTATGAAGCAGAAACTGCTGGTAGTAAGAAGTTTTTAGTTGCTCGGTTCCTGGAATACAAAATGGTTAATGACAAATCTGTGGTAGACCAATTTCTAGAACTTCAGCAAATTATTAACGAAATTATTGTTGAAGGTATGGTGATTGATGAAAAATTTCAAGTGTCTGCGGTGATTGAGAAATTACCTTCTTCATGGGCTGAATACAAACGAAGACTGAGACATGAAACTGGTGAAGTCAGTATGGTAGAATTGGGTAAGAAGATTCAAGTGGAAGAATTGTTGTGTTCAAAAGACAAAAATGTATCTTCTGCAAGGGACATGTCCAACAAAGCTCATGTCAGTGAACACAAGTCTTTCGCAAGTCTGGACCACAGCAAAGTAAGCCTGGACCGCACAGAAAAGGTACTTTCCCGAAACCAAAATATGGCATTGGTAAAATTAAAGGTGCATGTTATGTTTGTGGTATTCCTGGCCATACGGCAATACACTGTAGGAAGCGTAAAGACTTTAATAATAATAAGAAGAAGCACAATGCCAATTTAGTTGAAAGCAACAAGAACGAGTTTTCTGGCATGGTGTCTGAACTAAATTTGGTGACCAATGTGAGAGACTGGTGGGTAGGCTCTGGTGCTACCAAACATGTCTGCGGAAACAAAGATATGTTCACCTCCTATCAGAAGGTAGGGAAAGGAGAAAAGCTCTATATGGGTAACTCGTCTGCAGCACAGGTTGCGGGAAAAGGAAAAGTTGGGCTGAAGCTCACTTCTGGAAAAACTCTCACATTGAATGAAGTTCTACATGTTCCGGACATCTGCAAGAATCTTGTATCTAGTGGTGTGTTAGATGATAAGGGATTTAAACTTGTATTTGAATCTGGAAAAGTTATTATAACTAAGGGCAAAGATTATGTAGGAAATGGCTATAAGACTAAAGGTTTATATAAATTTAATGTAACCTCTATCGAAATGAATAAAAATGATTCTTCTTATGTTTGTGTGTCATTGAATGTTTGGCATGGTAGACTTGGTCATGTTAATTATAAATCAATGAACAAACTGGCAAGGTAGGCTTCATTCCAAAATTTACTTTGGAAAATGAACATAAATGTGAAACATGCGTAGAATCAAAATATGCTAAAAAGTCTTATAAGAAAAATATTCAGAGAAATTCTAAACCCTTAGAATTAATTCACACAGACCTAGTTGACATGAAATCAGTTCAAACTAGAGGTGGTAAAAAATGGTTTGTCAAATTCATAGATGACTGTACGAGGTACTGTCATATTTATTTACTTAAAGGTAAGGATGATGCCTTAGAAGCCTTTAAGATATATAAATTAGAAGTTGAAAACCAAATGAGTACTACCATTAAAACCGTTAGGTCTGACCGTGGTGGTGAATATGTAATCCCTATTGGAGATTTTTGCATAGAACATGGTATTATTCATGAAGTAACCCCTCCTTATTCACCACAATCTAATGGTGTGGCTGAACGAAAAAACCGAACCCTTAAGGAGATGATGAATGCCATGTTAATTAGTTCAGGACTACCTGCGAACTTGTGTGTGTGTGTGTGTGTGGGTAGGCCCGGGCCCCCCCCCCCCCTCAGCTTTCTATGTCCTGAACAGAGTACCCTTTAAAGGATCAGACAAATCTCCATATGAGTTATGTAAAGGTAGACAACCTTCTTATGCATGCTTCAAAGTGTGGTGGTGTTTGGCTAAGGTTTTTATCCCTCCACCTAAGAGGACCAAGATAGGACCAAAACTGTTGATTGTGTCTTCATAGGGTATCCTGAACACATTACTGCATATAGATTTATGGTTGTGAGTTCTGATATTTCTGAAATTGGTGTGAACACCATTATGGAATCTAGGGATGTTGTGTTTTTTGAAAATGATTTTCCTTTAAAATCTGAATCTCGCATGATATGTGTTGATCCCTTAGAGGTCCCTTCTACTAGTCAGACATTACCTGTAGAGGAAGATGAATTTGAGCCTAGAAGAGGCAAAAGACTAAGAGTTGAAAAATCTTTTGAGCCAGACTTCATAACTTGTTTAGCTGAGACTGATCCACAGACTTTTAGAGAAGCCATGACTTCTTATGAAGCCCCATGGTGGAAAGAATACACTATTAATGAAATAGATTCCATTCTACAGAATGATACTTGGGATATTGTGGATTTACCTCTAGGGTGTAAACCCATAGGTTGTAAATGGATCTTCAAAAGAAAACGTAAAGTAGATGGAACTGTGGAAAAATATAAAGCTAGATTAGTAGATAAATGCTATAAACAAATAGAAGGTGTAGATTTCTTTGACACTTATCACCTTTTACGAGAATTACTTCCATTAGTATGTTAATTTCTATCGCTGCCATTCATAACTTAGAGATACATCAAATGGATGTAAAAACAGCTTTTCTAAATGGTGAATTAGATGAAGAAATATATATGGACCAACCTGAGGGCTTTGTAGTGAAAGGTTGTGAAAACAAAGTTTGTAAACTGAAAAAATCTTTGTATGGCTTGAAACAAGCACCTAAACAATGGCATGAAAAATTTGATCATGTAATGATTTCTAGTGGTTTTAAAATAAATGAATCTGTCAAGTGTGTTTATACTAAACTTGTGAATGATGCTTGTGTGATTGTATGCTTGTATGTTGATGATATGCTTATACTTGGTACAAACATGGATGTAATTAACTCCACTAAGGAAATGCTAAATGAGAACTTTGACATGAAAGACTTAGGCCCCGCTGATGTAATCTTAGGGATGAAAATTAGAAGAGAGTCTAATGGATATAGTCTTAGTCAATCTCATTATGTTCAATCTGTACTTAGAAAATATAACCAGTTTGATAGTAAACTTGCTTGTACTCCGTATGATCCTTGTTGTAGACTCAAAAAGAACAAGGGTAATGGAGTTTCACAACTTGAATATTCACGTGTCATAGGAAGTCTGATGTATTTAATGAACTGTACGAGACCAGACATTGCTTATGTTGTGAGTAGGTTAAGTAGGTATGCATGTAATCCGGGACAAGAGCATTGGGATGCACTTATTAGAGTGTTAAGGTACTTGAAGTACACTTTAAACTTTTGTTTAAATTATAAGAGATACCCTGCGGTCCTTGAAGGATATCGTGACGCAAACTGGATAGCGGACTCAGAGGAGTCTAAATCTACGAGTGGATACGTTTTCACTCTAGGTTGTGGGTCTGTATCTTGGAAGAGTTCCAAACAGACATGTATAGCTCGATCCACTATGGAATCAGAATTTATTGCGTTAGATAAAGCAGGAGAGGAAGCCGCTTGGCTAAGATGCTTTCTAGAAGACATTCCTCTTTGGCATAGGCCTGTGCCATCTATATCTATACATTTTGATAGTCAAGCTGCAATAGCTAATGCTAAAAACATCAACTATAATGGGAAGTCTATACACATTCGTAGAAGACACAATTCCCTAAAACAACTAATCTCAACTGGCGTTATTTCTGTTGACTTTGTGAGGTCTAAGGAGAATATCACGGACCCTTTGACGAAAGGTTTGTCCAAGGAGATAGTTAGTAATGCATCGAGGGGGATGGGGCTTAAGTTCATCAAATAAACTTGCCATGAAGGACACTCAACCTTGTTGACCGGAGATCCCAAGATCAAGGTTTCGAATGAGACAACTAATTTGTGGTGGGTTAAAGGAAACACTATCATAGAATTTCATTCTCTGTCCCTTCCCTATGGTGTAGACGTGATAGTGTGACTGCATGTAAGGATGACCTTTTATTAAGTCTTAATGAGTTATATAGTTTCAATTTAAGATTGAAGTAGGGTGTAGCAGTAAACACTCTTGATAGAACTCACCTATCTGAATGAGGAAGTGGGCCGCTTCCTATGAGAACTAAGCTGATTCTCTAGAGCATTCTGAGAAACGGGATACGTCCAGGGCCAAAATGGACACAACGGCACGAACTTAACAGCACCTAGAGAGATATCTCGTGTGGAAGCTATTGACGAACTACACCAAACGATGGCAGTTCAAGACACCGTGTTCACTGTCCATCAAGTAGTTCCGATAATTTCTCACTAAGCAAAGGTTCAAGACCTTATGGACACCTATTGCCTAAGAGGTATTTCTCGTTTTCTGATTTGTGATTTTTATCGGGTTTTTCATTCATGTGGGGGATTGTTGGAGAAAATGAATTTGAAATGATTTGTTAAATTAAATTATTGGTTTTGGTAGGAATGGATCTTAGGACCAATGGGTCACTAAGAGACACTAGCTCATTTGTTGGGTGGAAACATCATTTCTATTTTCACTATTTTGTGAATGAAGAACCTTTAGTTAGTCCCACATTGGACAAACTAAAGATGTGTTCTCCCTTTATTACCACAAAATTTGCAACTAAGGGAGGGTCCTTAGGTTTTAGAAGCTTTTGTGATTGGGAGAGGACTAAGGCAATGTGCTAGTTGATTCACACTTGCTTTTCACACATGTTCTGTGCTTCCCACCGAAGCACGCAAGCGGGTCGCGGGCGTGCGAGCTTGGCGTCGGTCCAATCAAGACTTACCGTTTTTTGAAAATAATTTCCTAAAATGAAAATATTCTTAACGGTTTAACGTGATTAATTCACGAAATTAATCTTCATCAATGCAAAATCAATTATCATTAATGCGTTTTAATTTTCTTCTCAAAGTTTTGCCTATAAAAGAAAATCATTCTTCTCCATTTCAACTCACTCCAGAGAAGGCTACTATCCCTAGATCTTTTCCCCTCTTCTCGCTTTGCTTGAGCGCTTTGTTTGTTTATTTCCCTTCTTCTATCTAAATTGATGTTAAGTTATAGAGGGTGGTTTGAGTTGTGCTAATTCAAACCATAACGGGCATTTCTATCCTGGACACAACTTCTTTGTTGGAGTATAGCATCTCTCATTATTGAGGAGTACCCGAGAACTATTGTGTTAAGGAAAATTTGCTGAGAAGGTGGCTCTGTCCAAGTGTGTGCATCTTCATCAGATTGTTTATTATTTTTCTAACGATAACAATTTTCTTCTGTTTAGTCTTTTCAATTGTTACAGAAACAACAAAGTTTTATTGTGCCGTCTTTACAGTCTCATACAGTAAAAAAGAAAACAAAAAAAGAACAAACTGACTGAATTAAAATTTTGATAAGATACTAGCTAAAACAAAGAAATGACTACCTAAAACAAGACAAATATTGTCACTTATTAAAAAGAAAAAACTACTCAATCTAATGAAAACTAATTAAGAACCAAAGAAACTCAGACATCATTGAGAAAAGAATCAACGTCTTCAAACTCATTACCATTTTCATCAGGCTTGTAATCATTAGATCAAGATATGCAAGATCCATTGGTATTTCATACTTGGTAAAGTTGGTTTTAGTATTATTTCATTATGCTTGAATGGAAGCCTTGTAAAGATCAACAAGGTGCTTAGGCATACGACAAACATTTGATCGATGCCCTGACAAATAACATCGATGACATACTAATTTATTTTGCCTTTTGGATAGCTTTCTGAGCTTTTTCCTTTCTGTTTAGGAAACATATTCTTTTTTCTTTCCCTTCTGATGATGAGAATTATGACCACCATGCTTCTTGTTGTTGAAGTTTTTAGGACCTAACCAACGTCCATGCCTTTTCCCACGGCTTTTTAGAAACATTAGCATTCACTTCAGGAGCAGGTGCTGAGCCCGTAGGATGATTTTGATGATTCCTTAACAACAACTTGTTGTTTTGTTCAACAACCAATAGGAAAGAGATAAGCTCAGAATACTTTGTGAAGTTTCTCTCAATATTGTTGTTGAAGCAATCTATTTGATGTATGAAAAGTGGAATAAGTTTTTTCCATAAGGTTAGAGTCCTTTACAGTTTCTCCACATAACTTCAAACGAGAAATAATTTGAAAAAAGTGTTGAATTGTATGCACTTACACTCTGAAAGTCCTGTAGACAAAGGTGCATCCACTCATACCTTGCACGAGGGATAATCACAGTTATCTGATGATCGAAGCGGTCTTTGAGCTTTGTCCACAGAGTGTACGGGTCTTTCACCATAAGATACTGGGACTTTAAAGCCTCGTCAAGATGATGACGAATAAATATCAAGGCCTTGGAGCGATCATCAGGGGATTCATTGTTGCTAAGCAAAATTGTGTTTCCCAAAGATTTTGCACTAAGGTGCACCTCAACATCGAAAATCCAAGACAAATAGTTCTTTCCAGTTATGTCTAGGGCCATAAAATCCAACTTGGACATATTTGACATTTCCGATTAGTTGGTAGAGCATGTATGTAATAACGTATTGTAAACTAAAAAAAATAGAGAAGAAGAAGGAAAATTCTTATTAATGTGAGTAAAATAACAAGGACTAGACACAAACACATCACAATAATTAATCGTTAATAACCTAAATTTTCCTAACTAAAATACATGTTTATAACAAGATGAACTAATCATTTAAGATCCTCTCAAAGATGGGTTAGTCCTCAAAAAATCATTATTATCTTACCACAAATGAATGGGACTTTTAAATCGTCCTCCTCTTCAAGTTTGATTTTCTTGCCTTTACGAACCATTTAATTCGAAAAGTTAAGGACGAACACCCATTTCAAGTATTCTCGATGCATATTCATCTGCCATCTATTTATAAGAAGTGCCTCTTTGATTCATTAGGTTTGATCCATTGAACTCGTTAAAAAACAGTATGAAATCTTCGTATATAGGAGTATTTTTAAAAAACTGAACTATCTCGTAACCAAATATAGATGGTAAGTTAATTAATCTCTTCAATTTCCTTAAGTAATAATTACTGAATGAGTAATTAAGATGGTAAAACTGTGTGGTCATGTGGTACTGTAGAGGAATTCTTCTTGTATTATCTTTTTGGTTTTCATCTTCTTTTGTTGGGGCAAAGGTTTTTAGGGAATGTTGTAAACAAACAAAAACTATTTAGATGCAAACGGGATCCAACCACACATCAAACACATTGATAACAGTATAACATGCTCAAGCCAAATGGTGAAATTCCTAAAAAGTAATGGCCTTATAATTCATCATTTTTGGTGAAGTTTGAAATTAAAAAAAATATATATATATATTCTCATGCAAAGATGGCCCTGGCAGGCTCAGGCAACCAGACCCAGACCGGCTTTACCACCAGGTCAGCCCTCGAAGCCCCATAGTTAATTAATTTAGTATATATAAAGATTTCGAATCAAATACAGACAGCTGGCCTATTATTTCAGTTGGTTAGAGCATCGTGCTAATAACGCGAAGGTTGCAGGTTCGATCTAACAAACAAAAGCTGTTGCCTGTTTGTAAACACTAACAATGACCGAACCATTGACAGAAGTAACTGAGATTGCATCAGTATCTGCATCTCTAGGGAGCTTAAACCTCAGAAACGAAATCAGCTACGAAACTAGAGCGTGCATCACAGTATACACTGAAATTAGTTCAACGAAATGCATAATTAACAAATAAATATAGCTTTAACAATAAAAATAAGAGTATATCACTCACATAAAAATAAGAGATGAACTTCTATTCCCTTCTTTAAGCGGTGTACTGCTACCAGTATCATTTCTGTCGACTTCTCTGCATGCAGAGACATGCTTTGAGAACAGGTTGCTCTTACTGTGGGAAGTAGACGAACCTTCAAGAGGGGTAAGGAACCTCCCTTGGAGAATAGATGGAAAACGGTAGTTGCTAAGGTAAGTGTGTGAATTAATAGTAGACCCACTAGGTTTAGCCGGAGTATCAAATGTTGAACTTTTCTTAGCGGAACTCAACCCTAGCAGAACAGATGAAATACTAGGAAAGGATGCACCAAACTGGAGGTAGGTAGTTACTCCTCAGACGTATCAGATTTGGACTCATCTTCCTTCGAAGAAGAAACCCCAAAATTAAGAAAATTCCCTGACTTTACTTGTTGTTGTTGCACATCAGATAGTAGATCGATGCATTTATCCTGCAACACAATAACCCTAGTATTAAAATACTTGACTTATCTTACAACCCTATCAAGGATATTCTTATCAATTCAACAAGTGCATGTCTTAACCAATCCCAATAGATAAAAGTATTAAACGAATTTATGATGTACATACAAGGACACTAGCAATGAACCTAAAACTAGCTGCAAGATCATGTATGCTTGCCACAGTTATTGTGCCAAATATAGATAAATCCTGAAAAACTTTATTCACTTCCGGTAGCAATCATAAAACCAACCAAACTTCTTTTTCAAAAAATACTATTTAAGCTATCATCACAAACTACTGAAAGAAAACTTCACCAAAAAAAAAGGTAGCACTTACAACCAATCTCCCCTCCACTGACTTATTGACCTTCTCCTGGACAAATCTTCTTCACCAATAGAAGCCTTGGAGACTATGTCCAGCCCTAGGCTCTGAAGTTTGTGATTGACTTGGTATGCCTCGATATATCTGAAGCGCTAAATACAAAATAAACGAAATTTTAGGTGAAGTCATTTTCAGGACACTAAACATGTTCTCCATCGAAAGAGCCCTAAAATACGGTACGGTTGAACTAAATCAAAATTAATCTTATCTTCCTAGGTAATAGTACATAGTTGCCTGAAGATAATACACAACAAAAAGACTACCAGAAGTGAATTCCAGATATCCAGTAGCGTACTCAAGGAGACACTTGTGACATATTTCTCCTCGTCAGAGTTCCATACTTCCATGCCAACTCTATCATTTTATCAATCAAATTTCTTCGAGTACATAGGCACATATTTCACTAACCAAAGAATCCATTTGGTCTAACCAAGTCTATTCTTTGACTTTACATCATTCAGAAAGGCCTGGCTGGAAGTTCCACGCTTAACTTTCTCTTCCTTAACCCTCAGGCAGTGTGTCCTCTGATACATAAATGCTTCTGTCAGCAGCCCACACTCGACTCTAACTCTAACAGCAATCACTGCCTCTCAAAGAGAAACCAGTTGAGCAACACCATTCACAGAATTAGCATGGGCATTTAATCCTTCACGACCCGACCACCGTAAAACCATAAGAGCACCATCAGGGTTCTGTCTCTCTAATATGACTTGTGCAATCTTTGGATGCGTATTTGGGCCTGCAATTTTCTGGGAGAAGTTGGCATGCTTCCTGAAAAGGTTTTAACAAAAATATAATGCTTAACAATCGTATTAACAATGGAATAACTAAAACCTGCACATAACAGTACATGCATGGTATTCATCTTCTTCTCCATTTTTTTTTTCCAATATTCACCTGGCAATTGAGAGTTAGAATCCCTAGGTTTTACTCACCAACACTACTACAAGTACAGTCGACATTTAGAGCACCACATAAAACTCTTCACAAGAAGTATGACTCCCCCCCAAATGCAACTACGTGAGTAACACCTAGGTAACGAGGGAAATAGAGTTGGTGTACTCAAAATAAAGTTAGTGTAGTCAATAAAAACATGGAGAGCCAGCAGCCATGGGTAAGGGGGCAAAAAGATCTAAAAAGGGACAAATGGATCAATTTGCATCGAGACTCTAGATGGGGATGAACCACCACCACCTCCATTGTTGGTGAAGTATAGGCTTTCAGATCTTCTTCTCTCCATTTCTGGGGGAAGAGTCGAGAGTGAAAGTTTGGGAGGGTTTTGAAACATTAAGAGGGAGAATAAGGTTCTTAAAACCCGACTGGCATACCAAAGTCGTTCTTCTTCGTTGAAGCACCTTTTTTTAGCTGTTTTTCAATATCAACTGCAGCTTCTATGACTTCTTCTACCTGCTCAAACCTAGCGGCACTTTCTGCATAGCCATTGATCTGTTTTACCTCCAGAGCACCTGAGAGGCAAAAATATGAGAGAAACAACTATATTTAACAGCACATACAACAGTTAAATCTCAAACGGTTTTATTAATATCACAAAAGGATCAATAGAATGTAAACGCATTAGTATCGATAAAGTAAAATCTCAAATTTATTGCCAGAATGAACTCCTACAACAGGGAAATGCAGAGAAGAAACAGTCTTCTGGTTATAATTTTGGGTACAAGAAAGTGGAATCACAATATTTTGTTGATGGGTTTTATGATAAAGATGATTATAAGAAGCCGAAGATCGATACCGAAGTCGTCTTCAATGTGTTTGGTGATGCTGGTGAATTGGGAAAAGATTCTACTGCAGAAGGTAGAATTCAGTGTACTACTAACACTGAACTAGTTTGGAATATGGTTAGTGAAGGTAATTCAGTAAAAAAAGATGAATTTTGAGGTATTGGATTCAGAAATCGGCAAGTCTAAATACCAATGCACTGCATGCATGTAATGACTACCCGACCCTTCACCGATATTGTCCTCACTTAGCCACTGCGGTTATCCGGGACAGAAGTTGGAGAATCCAAACTCACGGGTCCAGAAATTATTCGTGAGACGTCCGAAAAGATTGCACTAATTAGAGAAAGATTGCGCACATCACAAAGTAGACAAAAGAGTTATGCGGACAAGAAACGTCAGGATCGGGAATATGAAGTTGGAGACCTAGTGCTTCTCAAAGTTTCACCCATGAAGGGTGTGTTACGTTTTGGTAAGAAGGGAAAACTTGCTCCTCGTTTTATAGGACCATTTCCTATTCTGGAAAGGATTGGGAAGGTGGCTTATCGTCTCGCTCTACCAGAAGTGCTAGCTGGGGTTCATAATGTCTTTCACGTATCTATGCTTCGAAAGAATGTGCGGGACGCAGATCAACACTCGGTAATTGACTATCAGGATCTGGAATTACAGAAGGATGTATCTTATGAAGAAAAGTCGTATAGAATCATTGATCGCCGAGAGCATGTCCTTCGAAGGAAGACCATTCCTATGGTTAAGGTTCAGTGGCACCATCACAATGACAAGGAAGTCACCTGGGAACGAGAGGAGGACATGGTGACTCGTTACCCTGATTTCTTCAACAATCTGGTAAGTAAGATTTCATTTCGAGGACGAAAACTTTTCTTTTTAGGGGGAAAGATTGTAAAACCCCTTATCCTAGAACTGCATGCTCTCTAGTATTAGGTTTAGGTTTAGGTTAGTTATTCATGAGATAGTTAACACTACATGGGGGAGAAAAGGTCCGAGTAGTTTTAGGAAAAACTAGTATATACATATAGTTAGGGTTTTGTTGGTGTGCTATTTTTCGGAAGAACTTAACATAGAAGAGACGGACACAAAAGAGAGAAGAAAAGAATTTCAGCCATTAGAGAAGAAAAAGGAGTGGGTTTTGTTTCTTTGCTTCACATATCAGGTAGGTTCTCTAACTCTTATACCTTTTAAGCATGATCTAGTGAGTTTAGAAAAATTCCAATGAATACAGACTAAAGAGAAGAAATGTCTGTAGTTGTATTTTTCTTCCAAGCATGATCTAGTGAGTTTAGAAAAATTCCAATAAATGTAGACTAAAGAGAAGAAATGTATGTAGTTGTATTTTTCTTCCAAATCTAGCCTAGGATCTTGTTAAGGACTGTGCAGGGTTTTTGTTCATTTTTAATAACCCTCCCAGTAGGCTTCATTAGTCTACTTTTGCATAAGATTTCTTTAAACCCATATAACGTCCACTGCATAAGAGGTCTTAGGACCTCATTAATTGTATTTTGGTAGAAAATACAAAAACCAAAGACCTGAGTTACAATCTTTCAAAATTAGTACACCTAGGCATAGATAATCAATTTCATAAGCATGTACATTATGCTAGGGTCGTCAATTAAGAGTCACTTTGGACTTGATACAGTAGAAGTTTTGTAGTAATATGGGATTTAATTTCATAAGCATGTACAATATCGGTGGAGGGTCGGGTCATTATAAATGGTATCAGAGCCGACGACGGGTCACCTCCCGAGGGTGAGAGAGTACGTTGGACGGGGTGTTCCAGGTATTGATCTCATAAGTGGCAGGGAACGTCGAAGATCTGGGCTCCGGAGTCGAGGACGACTCCAATTTAAGGTGGTGGTATTATAATACCCCGATTCGGCAGGTAGGGTTCGCCGAATGGAATATAAGTAATGGTTTGTCCTTTCCTAACACCGAGGCCTTTTCAGCACACTTGGCTCTAGAGTTGGCAAAAAACTCTGCAGTTAAGCGTGCTCGGACGGGAATAATCAAGGAATGGATGACCTCCTGGGAAGCTGCTGCTGGAGTGGCTAAGTGGGGACAATATCGATGAAGGGTCGGGTCATTACAATCACCTCTCCAGAACTGTGAACAGAGAATACTATATCCAGAAACGTTTTCGCTAAACATTCGGCTATGCAGGTTCACAACCTGAATAGTTAGTTTCCTTGATATAATTACTTTCCAAGAAAAAGAAAAAGGAGTTGACGGTCACCAGTTGAACACCAATTGTCTTCAAAACAACAATTGCAGCAGCTGAAATGCACCAGTTTCATTAGTTGAAAGCCAACGATCAACTATCCGGCGCCATCTGGATCAACTATACCCCATGATTTCAACTTTTTCCCTTTTTGTTTCCAAGTATATACAAGTAGGAAAATAAAAAGTTTCAAATTCTTGTTTAATTTTTGAGATTATCAGAATGTGGATTTTAGCTGACTTATTTCATTTGCGGGCAATGTCATTGGGAGTTCCACCAACTATAAATTCACAGTTATTGATTTCTCAAAATAATTCATTTCTTGATTCAAATTTGTCAATAGGTTCCAGACTAGTTTGCAACTTAGCAACTTCTGTATCGTACGTACCCACCTTATCAAACAGTGAGTTATGGCTCTATACTGCCCTTATCCACTAGGTAGATGGTAAATATAAACCACAGTTAGCCCTGGCTAAAAGCCCTAACTCTACCTATAAAATTGAAAAGCTTGGGAGAGAGTTGATGATTGAGTAGACAGATCTAAGTTTTTGTTTGATCAAAAGAAAACATAAAGATATGGAAGAAGGTGTTGGAAGAAAAGTTGCAAATAGATAAATATGATCAGAAAGAAAAGGAAGAAAAAAGAAAGATCAAGTGTTACTGTTTTAGCAGATAAATTTTCTGTGAATTTTGCTAATAGATCTTCGTATTTATACAGTAAATGCTTATGTAAAGTTCATTGTGATCATCATTTGTGGTCAATAATATGTGATTTTAACTCTTCTAGAAAATTAAAATGAAATTTTGTGAATGTTTCATCTTTGTTGCTAGAGTGAAAAGTAAAAACGGATTAATACTTTATCTCTAAGCTTTCTTTCTAATGTATGATGAGGATTTAACCAAATGTAGCCAAAAGCTATACATCGTTACTTGGTAGTTAACTTGTTATTAAATGCAGAGTTTAAGCATGCAAATGTCTGAGCTATTTTTCTGCTCCAAAATTAACTATTTTCTCCTTATATCGTTTTGTGTTGAGTCCCATGCATGAAATAAGTAATTTCTTCTTAGAATTGCCATTTGGTAAGGCGTTGCAGGAATTACCTTGCAAGCACTTCGTAAGGTCATATGACCTTACAGTGTTTTTTAATGTTCCTGTCAAATCAATTGAGTTGCAAGTTTTCTTTTATCCGAATGTCACTTTGGTTTTTTATTTTTGTTGGGTGTTACTAAATCTAACAAGTTCTAAATCTTACTGGTGAACATATTCTAGGTGCTGGGAAGACAACTTTGTCAATGGATCAGAAGTGGTACTTCGGTGAATATGACGAACACTCTGGAGTGATAATGACATCTCATGCAGTGAGTCTGGTTGCTATGTTAAGTGTATTGATCTCTTTAGAGACAAAGAACAAGAAATTTGGATTGTTGCCAGCTGAGTTAGGAACTGGTAACTATGTTAATTTATCTTTGTCATATTAGTATTATCCATGTTTTCCCTCAATTTTTCTTACTGTAAAATTAATTTCCAAATGGATGTGTCACATTAACCGACCATTATTGTTGTTGTAGAGAACACTCAAGCTGGAGAGACCTCACTGCAGTTGAAGGTGGTCCTTAAAAATCTTGGATCCAATCATTTTCTTAGTGGGAAACTTAGTTAAGTAAAGATCCAGGCTCTCAACCAGCACTACCCGGATGGAGAAAAATAAATGATTAGATAGTATTTTTTTTTTCCTTTCAGGTAAATAGTGTAATTTTCTTAAGAAATGATATAAACTAAATTCTATGATACAATAAAATTTAATTTAATTTTTAATTTGGTTCATAATTGTTTGGTATTAATTTTAATTTGGGATTATCTAAATCAGAATAGCGAGCAACCAATTTGAGTAAAAACTTTGATAGCTTAAAAGTTTAAGTAATCAACTTCAGGTCAATCAAAATCAGAAATCGCTTTCACTTGATAGTTTAAAAGGTTAAGCAATTAACTTAAAGCCAATTAAAATCAGAAATTACTTTTAGCGAGTAAAAATTTAAAAGCTTAAAATTTTAAGCAATCAACTTGAGTAAAAACTTCGCTATCTTAAAAGCTTAAGCAACCAACTTCAGGCCAATCAAAATTAGAAATCACTTTTAGTGAGCAAAATTATTTGATCGTTTAAAACCTTAACCAAGCAATTTCAGGAAGAGTTGTTCCATGTATCTATCAACTAAGTATTTTACTTGCTTTAGAATGATTGGTATATCTGAAGCGATTTATATTTTACTTGCTATATTGGTTGGTCTAGATGTTAAGCGATCACAATTTTACTTGCTCCATGGTAGTTGGTCTATATCTTAAGCAACGTGAAGGGTATTCAGTTTAGGTAAGTTGGTTGATTACTAGTGCGATTGCATGGTCGCTCAAGACCTTTACAAGTCTGGCTTTTTGCAACCACGGGAGCGACTACCACTTCAAGTGCTATAACGGTTATAGCGACTTAAAAGGGGCTTTAAGCGACTTAAAACGATATGTCGCTTAAACCCGTTTTTTTTGTAGTGTATATATACAAGTTGGAAAATAAAAAGTTTCAAATTCTTGTTTAATTTTTGAGATTATCTGAATGTGAATTTTAGATGACTTATTTCATTTGCGGGCAATGTCATTGGGAGTTCCACCAACTATAAATTCACAGTTATTGATTTCTCAAAATAATTCATTTCTTGATTCAAATTTGTCAATAGGTTCCAGACACTACAAGATAAATGGGTTTAAGCAACCGAAAAATCTTAGCAAGAGCTCGGAAATTTAGTCGCTTTAATAGTTTAAGCATCTAAAATTGAAACTGCTAGAAATTTTGGAGGTTATAAACATGTTTCCACTATTATTGAGCAACGAAAAAACATATTTAATCGCTAGATCCTTTGTTCAAATAATTTATAGCAACTAAAAAAGTGATCATGTAGCTATTTACTTTGAGGCACAGACTCGTAGCAACAACAAAATGAATTGGTTGCTCTAAATGTTAGCAAGAGCCCAATATTTTAGTCGCTTTAATAGTTTAAGCTACAAAACTTGCAACTATCAAATAGTTTGGCTGCTTTAAATCTGTGTCAACTAATTTTTAGCCATAGCCAGATGTGTTTGGTCGCTATATCCTTTTTCCAAGTAATCTATATCATCTAAAAAAATGCTCATGTAGCTCTTTACTTTGAGGCACATACCCGTAGCAACAGAAAATTAAATGGTTGCTCTAAATGTTAGCAAGAGCCCAGTATTTTAGTCGCTTTAAGGGTTTAAGCTACAAAACTTGAACTGCCAAATAGTTTGTCTGCTTTAAATCGGTGTCAACTAATTTTTAGCCATGGCCAGATGTGTTTTGTCGCTATATCCTTTTTTCAAGTAATCTATATAGCATCTAAAAAAGTGCTCATGTAGCTCTTTACTTTGAGGCACATATTCGTAGCAAAAAAAGAATTACTTAGTAAAACCTCTCCCGTCAACTAAGTTTAAGCCGCCACCACCATTTCAAAATAGAAGTCAGTTTTTGAAGTAGATATTTAGTATTAATCCAACAATCTTATTAGGATTTGTTTAATAGAAACATGAAAACTTGTTCAAATCAATGTTTTGATTCACTATGAGCAAATGTTTGGATGGACAAATTGAAAAAAAAAAATTAACATGAGTCAACTAATTTGACTATAATTTGGTTATAACTTTTCTCTGTTTCAGTGTGTTTATCAGTTTTATTTTATCTTTTAATACAATTTATCTACAAATTTGCCTTAACAAGTAGAAATATGTTGTCAAAAAATACAAAGTTTTGATCTTATCTTCTGTACTAAGTCCGACTTATCTCAGTTATCGTACCAAATAAAACCAAACAAGCAACCTGAAGGTGAATCAAAAATAAAGTTGATTGAGCACATAAAACGTGACAGATGAAAGTTTCTTTTTGCTTTTGATGAAACACAAACAATAGTTTCAAGTGTTTGATTTTATTCCTGAAGTTTACAGGACAAAAGAAAAACAAAAAACATGTAATCTGATATTGTCCAGGACAAAACATAGGAGAAGCCAGATAAGGATGATAGATTAGGTCATGTTCTCAGATTTAGAAGTAGTTGATGGTGTAGAACTTCTTAAGGAAGTCGGGGACTTTTTGATCCTTGGTCCCAACATCCTATACAAGTCCTTCATTCCCCATCACATATTGCCCAATGATATCATGTCGTTAGAGGTGCACAAAGGTCGGTTCGGCTCAGTTCTTGGTAGAACTGTGTACCTGTACCTCCCTATGATCGATTCTTTACCCGTGTACCTGTACCTCGTACCCTTTACTCTCGTTCGGTTCTTGTACTTGTACCTTTTTTAAAAAAAATTAAAAAGCTCTGTCTTGGACTAAATGTCCAAACATAGTGAATAATATTTTAGTCCAAACATAGTGAATAATATATGTAAAATTTCTTGAAATGCTGTCTTGGACTAAATGTACAATCACATATAAGCAGGTGAAATGTATACAGTAACTTCACATATAACTTCACATATAAGCAGGTGAAGTTAGTAACATCACAAAAGCATACAGTTGAAATGTAAGTAGGTTACAAATTACAGAAGAAATCAGTTTCCATGCAGCCCAAAAGAATATGACTGTCATCAATGTTAAGTAACTTCCAAGCACAACTCCAGTTGCAAAAATCTCTTTTAGTTTTCCAGCTGTCGGGAGTTGAAGATGGCTTGACACGATCTTTACATCATTCAAAAGTTTCCATGGAAGCTTTACATCATTCAAAAGTTTTTTGATAAAGCCTTACCATCATTTAGGATGGCAATGATCAAAACCATGAAAGGAGCAAAGTCAAACTTCCAGATCAAAGCAATAAACATGAAGCCAAACTGTAAATTAAAAGATAAAGAAGAAGAAACAGATCAGTACAATAATTACAGTTGAATTAGCTAAATCAAAGATTAGACCGTGATTATCAAATAACTCCACTTACAACAATACGGATAGAGATGGAAACATCGTAAATCTGCAAGAGACAAGAAAACACTGTTGGTCACTACAAATAGGTTTAGATAATACTAGAGAGTCGTGAAAACAATACTAAACCAAACTGAACCCACTGTGTAGTTCTTCATTCTTTGGAAAATGGCTCTGCTAGTAAGTACAGCACTGATGATAACACTCAATCCAGGTTCTGTGAGCACAATATCGGAAGCACCTCTGGCAGCATCAGTTGCATCAACAACAGCAATACCAATATCAGCTTTCTTGAGTGCATGAGCATCATTCAACCATCTCCGGTCATACAACATTTGTGTTTTTTCTCTTGTAGTTTCTTTACAATTTCATACTTGTGCTCTGTTCTACGGTACAAAAATCTCCCTTTAGGAGGCAAACAGAAAAATAATCTAAGATTTAGATAACCACAGAGAATAGATCAACATACCAGGGAAAACTCCTGCAAACCCATCAGCCTTCTCGATCAGCTCATCTATAGGGAGAGAAGCAATTGATGCATCCTTGTTGCCAAGGAGTGCAGAGGAGGGGTACATGATAGTTTCCATACCGAGCCTTCTTCCATTTTCCTTAGCAATGGCAAGCTGGTCTCCTGTAATCATCTTTACGTTTACTCCAAGATTGAGAGCTCTTCTGATGGTTTCTGCACTGTCATTCCTGGGAGGATCAAAGAGAGGTAATAGACCAACAAACTGCCATGGTGAACCTGGACTGTCTTTATTTTTCTCAGGAACTTCCTGCAAACATTAAGAAAAAGGTTATACTAAGTAAATACGAAAGCAAAAGATAAGTGAGAAATAATTGACTAGTCGTGGAATCATTACCTGTCTTGCGACGGCCAATGATCGCAGACCACGTTCTGCATACTTGTCAATGACGGAATGAACCTTGTTTCTTACATCCTCTTTGCAGTTGCAAAGATCGATTATCTGTTCAGGTGCTAGTGAAGGTGATTAGGACTTTGGTGCAGGTGAATAAGTGATGGTGCAGGGGAGGATTTTGATGGGTTAATAACTGGAGATGTGATGCTGAAAAGGATGAATTTGGTGGTGCAGATACTGGAGAAGGAGATGAAGTTGGAGTTTTGAGCTCCTCAACACCTGAGAAATCACATACCATATGTCAAAAGAGAAAAAAAACTATAATAAATAATATCTTCAGGAATATAAGAAAATTTTATACAATTTAAGAGTTCCAGCAAACATAAGAAATTCGATCTGTTTTAACAATAATTTTTCTCACATAAATGGAATGAATCTACACATGATTTTGCATTCGCATAAAAGTATAAGTTACAGCATTGTATAAAAGTATACATAATAAGAACTTTAAGCATCTAAATATACCTTCAGAATTTTTCCTCCAAGGCGTGCAAGCTTCCCTGAATTCACAATTTGTAGAATTCAATCTTAAACAAGTTATTTAATTCAATCTAAAACAAGTCTCATGCACAAGTGTAATCTGAAGACAGTTGAAAATAAATAACAAAGCTAAACAACTTGTGTGAAAAGTGAAAACAAATTCATCGTAATAAGACAAGTAACTAACACATCATTATGCGTAATTTGCTGACACTAAAACTTATTGGTACCTGATTTATCAAAATTTCTTCTAAAAATCACAGAAAAACTTCAAGATTTCTCCAAAATTGAGACTCTTAGACAACACCCACATGCATAACCCAAATATCAAATCCCTTAAAAGAAAGGAAATTTCACATATATTTACAAAACCCACTTCAGAAAACTCAAATATCCCCTGTAACATCAACACCCAAGTCAGGTTTCAGCCTTTGAGCACAAATACCATTTCTGAGCAACAACAAAATCAAAACCGTAAGTTCTTAGGAAAAAAAAACCAAAATTGAACACAATTTTTCTATCATCAACATAAAAAATTGAAAAAAAAAACTTAAACCCTAACTCTAACTTTGGTACAGAAACACCCAAAATTCCACAGCAAAGTATTTGTACAAAACCAACAGAGATATGCAGAAAACAGAAAAAGAAGAAGAGATTTCGGAGATTTGTAAAAATTCTAATTCAACTCAAGAATAAGTATTCATCATTGTTGATCTGAGAATACGTGAGGGAGAAAAAGAGATCAGTAAGAGAAGTAAATCTCTAATTCTAACAAAGATTTGTACAAGCCCTAGATTCAGTGGTGGTAGTGAAAAAGAGAAGAACCGAAAAAAAAGAGAAGAACCGAGAAAGAGAGAGAAAGAAAAAAGGAAAATGAAGGGGAAAAAACATTTAGGGTTTTGAATAGAAATTTTGGACGGTGGATAAGGATAGTCATACGGATTACGGGATTTTGGTGGAGGGTACATATTTGATTTTGGATTCTCATACGGATTGAGACAAATATATGAGAAGCATATGCGGTTCTCTTTGTGTTAAAACGAACTAGTCCATTGAATTTTACTATCAACCTTCGGTACAAAAAATCCAAATTAATTTGTATATTAATTTGGATATTTTATCAACGGTAGAGTTCTGGTAAAGATTTTGATTTAGTGGAAAAGGTTATTAAGGATATAATATGAACAAAATCGGTAAGTTTAAGGTTCCGATTAAGATTTCGACTTAGTGGAAAAGGTCATTAATTAAGGATAATATGATGAACATCGGTAGATTTAGGGTTCTAATGAATTTATGACTTATGGAAAGAGGTTATTAAGAATAATAGGACGAACATCGGTAGACTTAGGGTTCCGATGAAGATTATGACTTAGAAAAAAAGGTCGGTAAAGATAATATGTCGAACATTGATAGGTTCAGAATTCCGGTGAAGGGGAAAGGTCATCGGGGATAATATGAAAAACATCGGTAGGATTAGGGTACCATCGAAGATTATGACTTAGGGAAGAGGTTATTAAGGATAATACGACGAACATCGATAGGTTTAGGGTTCTGGTGAGGGGAAAACGTCATCGAGGAATTGAGCGTCTTGTGTGACCAATTTTGCATTGTTGATTGCTACCTAAATTATACTAAGTAATTAAGTGAATTTAAGGTAAATTGAGCAACAAATAATTGATGAATAATGTATGAAATTAGACGAGGTTGAGGGGAAATGGGATAAGCCAAACAAATCCTCAATTTGTTATAAGTTAAAAATCTAAAATTTGAAGATTCCAACTTAGTCGAAAAGGTTATTAATCAGAAGATGACAAGAACAATATTTTTAGATTTCTGGAGAAGAGGCTTAGATATTGACCTCAGGTATACATTTTGGTCAATCAGATATAAAATAAAGCATATTTTAAGGTTCATTACTAGATTTAGGGTTTCAGTATAGATATTTCGACTAATCGGAGGTGGATTACATTGTCATAACTTAACGCCTAAACTTAGTTCACAAAATTGTCGGAGATGGTTAAAACCCCTTGTTCGATTTGCATAAAACTTTTTAAAATTATGAGATTTCTCAAGATTTGGATAGCTATGGGTAGGGTTTAGGATCACGTGAAAAGGAAATGAACCCCTTGTTCGATGATGTTATGCGTTTGATCTATTTTGAATTCAATCAATTTTTTTTTATTTCACTAGAAATCACTCAATGTTTCATTAATTTCACTTGAATACAGTCAATTTTGATCAATCTTACTCAAATTATATCAATTTACATCAATTTCACTCAATTCATTAAGTTTTATTCAGTCTCAATCGAACTCATTCATTAAGTTTCATTCAATCTAAATTGATATGAGTTAAGTGAATATGAGTGAGATCAATGAAAAATGAGTAAATTCGAGTAAGATGGATGAAAAAATGACTGAGTTTGATTGAGATTAAATAAAATTTAATGAATCTGAGCGAAATTGAAATATATTGATATAATTTGAGTGAGATCGATCAAAATTAAGTGCATTCAGGTGAAATCGATAAAAAAACTGAGTGAAATTTAGTGAGATTCGAATGAATTCGACTAAAATTGAAGACAATAAGTCAAATTGGATAAATTAGACTGACCCAAATCCAAATTAGCAAATGTGAGTTAAAACTGTATTGAATTTGAATAAAATATAAAGACAAACCTTTTGAATTGAGACGATTCCATTGAATTATATTGAATTGGGAGGCAATTCTCCATCAAAGTTGGATAAGATAGTGATCCGTGTGCTTTTTTGTATTTTACAAATACAGTCGGTTAAAATGATGGATAACTGGAAAAAACCGATGAAATCCGATTAAATATGAGTGAGGCGACCAAAATTGGTAAGATTGATGGATGACAAACAAAACTAAGTGAAGTGGACGGGATGAAAAATAAAATTTAGTGAGGTAGATGGTAGAAATCGATAATATATTTAGGTTATCATATAGATTATGATTCATAATAGAATGATTTAGAATTTAAGTGACCAAAATTTATCACTCAGTTTCTCTCGGATTCAATCGGTTTCTCTGGGATTCCATCGGTTTCTGACTTATTGTGAAGCATAATATGACAATAAGTGATATATTTAGAGATCCGGTGGACTCCGAGAGACCGATGGACTCCGAGAGAAATTGAGTGAGGTCGACCAATATTGGATAAGATTGATGGATAACAAACGAAATCAAGTGAAGATGATGGAAATTCGGTTTGAATTGATAGGTAACCATATAAACCCATGAAATGTAGGTTCTTAATCCTACATTTCCATGATATGTATGACTATCCTTATCCACCGTCCAAAACTTCTATTCAAAACCCTAAAAGAATAATTTCCCTTCATTTTCTTTCTCTTTTTCTTTCTTGGTTCATCCCACTAATCCCCCGCCGCTACCCAAACCCTAAATCACAAATGAAAGAGAAGAACTAATCAAACATCTTTCTCACTAAATTAATGAATGAGAATTTTTTTCCTTCATGGTTTGAGATCAGATTATTTTAGGTTTTCATTTCTGCATCGAGATCTTAGTTGAATAAGCTGCACTTAGTTGTGCAAACCATCAATAATTAGTCGTACTAACTACAATCTAATGATATTGAGTATGGTCTAGTAATTTTGATGAAATTAAATAATTTTAGATTTTTATTAGATTGAATTTTTAGATAATAAATCAAAATAAATGTGATCTAGTGATATTAAGGTTGAATTTATGGATAATTAATCTAAGAATTATCTTGTAATGTTGAATGAAGATTAAAAATCTACCGTCCATTTTACAAGGTCAACTCAATGATCCGCACGCTTACCTTGATCCGTATGAGAAGCCCTAAAAAAATATCTACCGTCCAAAATTTTCTCCATCCGTATGACTTAACCTTAAACCAAGATTTACCCTATATAAATAATCGCAATCGCACGACGTCTAACTAGTAGACAAAGGCAAGTACGGGTTGAACCCACAGAGAGCGGGGAAATACTGCAATTAATATCTCTAATCATCTAATCAAGGATAATATTTTTGGATTTTTATATTAATGAATAAAAGACTAAAACAAACTAAACTAATAAACTAACTCAAACGGGAGAGTCGGTAACCAGGGTTTTTCAGTATCCACCACTATTTCTATTTAATTACTGAAATGAAACATAACTCATGAATATTCATTTATTGTTCGTTCTATCGACATCACCTATTATATGTATTAGAGTCGCAAATATCACTGGGACGCCCTAAGCATGGCGCATCAAAAGCCCTAGTCTGAAGCATACACCATCTAATTGCGTTAGCGAGAAAATAATACGAAGCTAATTGTAGGTTCACAAATAATATCCGGCTCTAAAAAGCATACCCCATCTAAATATTTAGCCAAAGCATGGAATATCTAAAAAGTAGACAAACATATTTATTATCCTATTGATTGTGCGCATATGTTACTGTATTGTACAGAACCGGTGAAAGGACAACTAATTTGGATTTAAATCAATAAACAAAATCATGGAATTAATCTATTCAAATCATAATGGTCTATTACTTAATAATTCAATTTAATTAGTCTTGTACTAAAAGTGGTTTCAACATAGATCCCTAGTTACAAATTAATTAGCTAGACATTGAGATGGGTTTCTTAAAAACCATAAAAATAATAAGATAGATTATAAAGGATTAAACCAGGTTTCGTAAAGATGTCGTCTGTTATCTGTACCGTACTCTAATAGAATTTTAGATTACCCTCTATAAATAACCACAATCGCACGGCGTCTAACTAGTAGACAACGGCAAGTACGGGTCGAACCCATAGAGAGCGGGGAAATACTGCAATCAATATCTCAATTAACTAATCAGAAATAATATTTATGGACTTTTAGATTAATGAATAAAATAATAAAACAAACTAAACTAATAAAAATAATTAAGCAGAGAGAGTTGGTAACCAGGGTTTTCAGTATCCACCATTATTTTTATTTAATTACTGAAGTGAAACATAACTCATGAATATTTAGAGTCGCAAATATCACTGGGACGCCCTAAACATGGTGCATCAAAAAGCCCTAGTCTCAAGCATACACCATAAAATTGCGTTAGCGAGAAAATTTTACGAAACTAATAATAGGTCCACAAATAATACCTTGCTATTCTAAGCATACCCCATCAAAGGATTTAACCCAAGCATGAAATATCAAATAAGTAGACAAATATATTTTCAACAAGTAGATTTTCAAACCAACAACTGTATACCAGAAGCATGGAACATCAAAAACCTAGGTCAAGCATGTACCATCAAACGACATCACAATTGTTTGATGAAATTTAATAAATCAAAATCATGAAATTAATCTATTCAAATCATAATAGTCTATTACCCAATAATTCAATTTAATTGGTCTACTACTAAAAGTGGTGTCAACATAAACCCTAATTACACATTAATTAAAACATAGGGAAGGGTTTCTTAAAACCCATAAAAATAATTAAGAATGAGAAGAGAAGAATAAACCGTTATCACCGTCATCACCCGGTGTTAAGTCTTTTTCCTCTGTCTAATCCTGTATATAAACACGCCTCCCAAGACAGACGAACTGATGAGCAAAACCTTACAGAGCTCTCCGCCTCTTTCTTCCGAAAAGTATACAGGAGAAAAGTCTCCCCCCAAATCTCCTTTTCAACAACTCCTGTACCCTCTTCTTTTATAGTCTCTTTCTTAACCCTAGGTGCAGCCGTGTTGTACTTCCCTTTCTTGATTTCTGCCAGCCTAACAATCGTGTCAGCCAATAAAAGGAAAGCAAAACCAAAAAGGAAAACAAATCCGTACAGCCTAGCCCTCTAGCTCCTCTCTATCACGTGTGTACTTCAAAACCAATTCATATCTCTCTTCCATGTGCACTATCCTCTATCTCGTCACGTATAGGCATGTCTCTTTCACACTAGCATACTCTAGCTTATCCTTAGCTTAATCTTTCACGTGATCACCTTGTCTTGACCGAATTGTAAACTGCTCTTCTATGTCTGACGCTGACGAGTAAAAGCATATCCAACTCTGCCATTGTCTCTTTGGCCTTCACATTCATACTCGATAAAACACAGCCTCTATTCACTTTCTTGATGCAACTAGTCAACCAAGAAGCTAGCCATCATCACCTCTACCCCTTTATTAGCCTATACCGTACAGCCTATCTCTTGCCGTGAGCCTTGTTCGGTTGCACTTCATTCCAAACGCCGATTAACACATGTTTTAATCATGTTTAATTTGTAACTTCAAATTTAATACAAACCATTTATTAATAATAAAATAATAAATTTAGCACAATATTTATGATTAGAAAATATAAATAAGGTGGTAAAATTATATGAATTAAGAGCCTATCATACTCTTCTTCTCCGCCTATCTCTTCCGAGAAGTATACAGGAGCGTCCTGTACCCAAAATCCGTCCGCCGAAAACTGTACAGAGCCTATGTACAAAAACAGAACTTCTTTACACCCTACTTCCGAGAACGTCCAAACTAGGAAAAAAAACTACCTCCCGAAAAGAACTTTTTTTCTGTCTTCTTTTTCTCTTTTTACTTATACTCCTCCACTTTCCGTGTTTAGCCCTAGGCTTAGCTTCCTTTTTTACTTGGTCACTGTCTCCTGTATCGCCAACAAGAACCGTACACAACCTAGTCTCCAACGTTGTCAGGTCCTAGCCAGTTACCCATTTGTTTCTTAGCCTGCACCCTTCATGTTTCACGTGAAGCACCATATTGACTTGCTTATAAAACCAACCAACCAATCAAGACTGCTTTCATAGCTTACAACACTCACATGTATAGCCATCACCAAGACAAGTAATGTCTCTTCTTTCTTTCTTTACGCCTAGCCATCACTCCAATCAACCATCAAATAACCTAACTGAACTAGTATTCTCACTGTAGCCAGCAACACCTAGTTACGCACCCATCTATTACCCAACAGTCCAACGAACTCGTTCAACTGACGCGACTCACTCTTAGCCTTTTCTATATCCTCTAGCTTCACTCAACAGCACCACCAACCGTACCTTCACCCGACGCTAGCTCCACCTCCTATACCAACCGAGCCATTACTTTGTGCAGAGAAGACTTATAAATAGGTGCCATAGTCCAGAAAACTCCTAATGAGGTTGGGTTTCGTACTTCAATGTAAAATTTGTCTATTTTGCAAAATTAATTTATAACTTTGGATTTATGCGAGCCACCTATTAAAACAATAAAATAGTGAATTTAGTATTATAATAATTACTAGGAAATATAAATAAGGTGGTAGAATTGCATAAATTAAGAGCCTATCAAAGATCTACCGCACGATCTCTTAATCAAAACCCTAAAATGTTTTCACTCACTCACTTCACTTTCTCTCGTATCTCTTCTCAAGACTCTTCCGCCTCTCTACAGCGGCACAAGCTCTCTAACTTCCCACTTTCTTCTGCTCGATCTCTCAACTCAAAACCACTTTCTTCTGCTCGATCTCTTACGCGAGTAGAAGCGCAAATAAAAACCTAAACTCTTTCGTCTCTCTTCCTCCTCACTCACCTTTGAAGAAGAATACTCAACCATGGCTGAACAGGTATTGCATCCATTAATCAGACTCACCATCTTCATCTCAGAATCTTCATCTGGAATCGCCATTTCAATCTCGATTTTCATAGTTTCGATTCTGTTTTTTCTTCTTATCCTAAAACCCTAATCTATGTGTACTTCAGATTTTGATTTAGGGTTCTTTATAAAATATTTTGTTTGGTTGATGTTTGTTTTCTTATTTTGGGTTTTAGATCTAATGAGTTTGTGTTTTTTCTTGCTGTATGTAGACGAAGAAGGCTTATTTGAAGCAACTTAAGGTGTTCCAATGGTGAGAAGAACTAATAATTTCATTTTTAAGTGATTTTTATGCTTTGATACCTTTATGTTAAAATACTGATTCTGTGATTTGGTTTTTGTAGCTCTAAAGTATCTGGAAAGGGAGGAAACCGATACTACAAGAATGTCGGTTTGGGATTCAAGACTCCCAGAGAAGCTATTGAAGGTTTGTTTGGTTCTTGAATAAATAGATTTGCTTTTTTTTTTTTGAAGAGAAGAAGTTTTTTTGTTGTTGTTATTTATCAATTTAATGGTGAAATAATTACTAGGTCATATCTACTAATAATTTCTGCAATTGAATCCAGTGAGTTGAATTAGTTGTGACTTGTGAGTTGAGTTGTCTAATGAATTATGTGTTAGGAACTGCTTTAAATGTTGAGATATAACCTGATTAGAAATATGTCCCAGTATTTAAAACATTGGGTCACTTGCTGTTGTTGTTATTTCTACTGCATGGTATTACTTTTCATGTCAGTATTGTTATGCATCTCTTATATGATGATGAAGGCTAGCATTATTTTAATTGTGTGCAATACTTTGTAGGATAGATTCACGATGTTGATCCTTGAACTCTAGTTGATGAAGGCTGACTCACTCTTCTCTTTCAACTGTACTTTGTGAAGTTTTATTTTCGTTGTCTTTAGGTGTGGGGACTTCCTTGCTATTTTGTTTTAACATTCTTAAGTTTAATTGGATACTTAAGTTTTAAAATGTATATGGACTAATATAAATTGGATACTTAAGTTTTAAAATGTATATGGACTAAGTTTAATTGGATACTCTTGCATTTTCCGAATCTTCTTGTTTAACATCTCTGTTAAAACCGTTGTTAAGAGTATTTTGTCTCTGCATTGTGTTCCAGTCAGGAGAAAAATTATGACCAGTTGAATTGACACAAGGTGGGTTGCTGTTGTGAGGAAGATGGCCATTGGTGAAGTACGTATTCTTTCTAATTTGATGAGTCTGGGCTTGATGCTGCTTCTGTCTTGGAAGAGATGGCTCCTGCAAGAGCAATGGGTATGAGACAGAGACCTTTGGTTTGAAGATACTGCATAGCTGCTGTCGCATTGGATTCCATCAGCTTCACCAATTCTACTTCAAATGCAGCAGTCTGCAGCATTAGAAGGCAAAGACTGTTATGTGAGACATGTTTTTGTTAGTTTTATCTAATATGCTATCTCTTCTGGTTTATCCTCTGTGACTGTTATATGCTATCTCAAACTTAGGAATTTTGGTTTTGCATGAATCTTCCTCAAAACTTAGCAATTCTTAGTTAAACTGCTTGAATATATGTACAGAGAATAGAACAAACAATTGTTGAATGTGTGACTTAAGTATCCATTTTAAAACTTAAGTATCCAACTATTTTTTTTTGTTGGAATGGATAAATAAGGTGAAGTTTTACTCCACTAAGCTTGAAGGGTATGTTTGAAAAAAAAGGTATCAAAATGTCCAGTTTTCTTATTTGGTTTCTTGATTCAGTTCTTGATGTTATTGTGTGTCCAATTCAGGGTTAATGCTCCTTATTCTTATTAGTTCTGATCTTCTTTGTATTTGTTTGTTTGTTCTTATATGCAGGACCCAAGTTTATCACCTTTTTTTTAGAGATCAACATGAACTAGATGTGGAATGAATACTCACTCTATTGATCTCAAAATCAAAGCTAAAAAACAGATTAAGTGGCATAAGGTTGCAGTAGTATGAATCTTGAAGTGTTTTTTTGCTTTGTCCAGTGAGATTTAAAAAACCATGATGGGTGCTTCAAAGTTGAAGTAGTTGTATCAATAGTGTTCCTGATCTCTAGGTTTAAAATTGAAGTGTGTTTGATGGAATTATAAATGAAATTGTTTTTTTTCCTGTAAAAAATGATTGTAATGTTTTTGACCAAATGATACTGTAAATTGAATTCAGTAGTAATAAAGTTGATCAATTAAGATTTTAATTTTGTTCAGAATTGTTTTCTTTATTAATTTTAATTTGATTTTGTTATTCATTTATAATTATATAATCTTAATTAGTATTAGATAATCTTAATTAGTGATAATGTTTAATATTAATTTTTATTTTTAATTATAATTTAAGATTATCTGATTTGTTTTTAGCGAGCAAAAACATTTAATAGCTTAAGAACTTAAGCAACCAATTTCAGGCCAATTAAAATCACAAATCATTTTTAGAGACTAAAAAGATTTGGTAGCTTAAGAACTTAAGCAATCAATTTTAGGCTTTTAGCAAGCAAAATCATTTGGTCGCTTAAAACCTTAACCAAGCAACTTCAGGCTAAGTTGTTCCACGTATCTTCCAACTAGGTAGTTTAATAGCTCCTAAGTCACAAATCGTTTTTACAGAATAAAAAATTTCGTAGCTTAAAAACTTAAGCAACCAACTTCAGGCTAATCAAAATAAAAAATCGCTTTTAGCGAGGAAAATTATTTGGTCGCGTAAAACCTTAACCAAGCAATTTCAGGACGAGTTGTTTCATGTATCTATCAACTAGGTATTTTACTTGATATAGAATGGTTGGTCTATCTGAAGCAATTGGTATTTTACTTGCTATATTGGTTGGTCTAGATGTTAAGCGATCACAATTTTACTTGCTCCGTGGTAGTTGATCTAGATCTTAAGCAATGCCAAGAGTACTCGCTTTAGGTAAGTTGGTTGATTACTAGAGCGACTGCTTGGCCGCTCAAGACCTTTAGATACATGGCTTTGGGCAACCACCGGAGCGAGTGCCACGTTTAATCGCTATAACGGTTATAGCGACTTAAAACGACTTGTCGCTTAAACCCGTTTTTCTTGTAGTGAGACTAGTTTGCAACTTAGCAACTTCTGTATCGTACGTACCCACCTTATCAAACAGTGAGTTATGGCTCTATACTGCCCTTATCCACTAGGTAGATGGTAAATATAAACCATAGTTAGCCCTGGCTAAAAGCCCTAACTTACCTATAAAATGGAAAAGCTTGGGAGAGAGAGTTGATGATTGAGTAGACAGATCTAAGTTTTTGTTTGATCA
>JAJJMC010008768.1:1541508-1551802 GCA_023531435.1 Papaver californicum
AAAAGAAAACATAAAGATATGGAAGAAGGTGTTGGAAGAAAAGTTGCCAATAGATAAATAGGATCAGAAAGAAAAGGAAGAAAAAAGAAATGATCTTTGTACTCATGATCTTCATAATCTGTATGAGCGGACTCGGAAAAGTTAACATATGTCCCGGATTCCTAGTATCACTAGCATATCTGGATCCTGGATATCGTAAGTGCATGTACATATCCGCTTCATCTTATTCATATTCGTATTATTCTTTGATTTGTAAAGTTTTCTCACCAGTTTTTCTCCAAGTAGCTTCTAAAGTGATTACCACGTAGATACCATTGTAGAATGTTTGGTGATATATGTCCATTCAATTCCTACTTGTACTAAATAAAACACTGTTTTTGAGATAGAACTTTCCTGTAATCACTTGCATCAATTTTTCCAACAGCCTGACGTTTCTCCGTACAAATCTCGATGGAGAAAATACAAGAAGGAGCCATATCGAGGAGAACCTTCTTGTTCTACAAGATTCTTTGGAAGAATTACTGTTGGTGTCTCTCCACACTTCATGGCCAACTTGGAGAGGCAATCTGCTGGCCAATTTGCTTCTCTAGGGACAATCTGCACTTCATTGGCGAAATGTATTTAAAAAGTTTACATTCTGTGACGAACCTCTTGCACATTGTTTGCACATCTATGCCATGACTAGCAGATGTTGTAAAAAAGAGCTTAAGATTAGATTTTGTTGTAAAATAAAAACGTAAGATTAAACTTTTTCTGTATTGATCAGGTGGTTAGTAAGCTTACCTATATTAACAATGATGTTATCTTATAGTGGAAACTTTATTGTTTTATACAGATGAATCCCATGAAACCTGCTGTTCGGAAAAAAAAACAAGACCAAGAAAGCTAAATGGAAAAGACATCACTATACACCCCACGATACAACTGATAGCGTCTTGCAGAATGCAGATAAACCGACAGGGAGTGGAGGGATCTTGTAAAATTTTGGACTTTGGAAGAGGCGAATAAAATCAGGTTAACAAATAAATCCGTTATGTTAACCCAGTAATTTTCTTCTCGACAATCATTTCTTATTAATCCTGATTTGTGTATTCTTAGGGCACATTCCTCGTGCAATATAAAAGTAAAGTCACCAAAAAGCCAATCACACAGTGTGTAGGAAATACTTCCATAGATGCAAAGCCGAAATGATATGTATGTGCATTCATATGCTGGCTATTACAGTCACTTTCTATTCTTGCAACTTGTAAAATTTTCAAGGATTATTGTTTTATCTTGGATTTGACTGTTCAAGGTTGAAATATTTCTCATATTTGTCTGCATAGAGGATTAAAAAACCTTGTCAGGAATGGGAATGCCATATGCTAGTAGACATTGGAATCCCTATGCATCATGTTTTACGGCAGCAAAAATTTACGCAACTTTCATTCGTTCATATTAACTTGCATATATAGTATTGCCTACTCAGTTTTAACTGTTAAGAACTAATTATCCAAACTAACATAATTTATATGCCACTGAGTATGATATGTCCCTTTTCTCTTCCATATGCAGACTTCTGTAAAAAATTAGTATGGTTTGAGCTTTCCAAAAGCGAATTTAGAGTATGATTAGTTTGAGACATCTTATACACCTAGTTGGTATGCTATCAAAAAATAACTTAGTTGGTAAGAGTCAAGAATTTTTGTAACACTACTAGTACCAAGTAATATCAACAAATTACTTGAAGCTCTAAATTGGAAAGCTTGAACTTTCCAAAGAGAAAAATAGTATGGTTAACTTGAGACATCCCATATAAGCTTTGTACCCACATTCATCCGTAGTTTGGATTCCTGCATTTCTACAGTAACATGATCTTAGGATAGCTGAGCTTCGAGAGTTACAAGTATAACAGTAGACAAGATTGACCTTATTTTCTTGCATGTCAAGGATCATAGAACACTGTAGGTAATCTTGTTATTTTAGAGGCATATTCAACTACCATGGGTAAATCTTGGATCAATATAAGTTGGATAATTGTATCTGCTCTTTCTGTGTGTTAAATTTTGAAAGAAATTAGCAAACCTTATGAACTTTCTGAAGCTTATAATCTGTTATTGTAGTGTCTCTCAGCTTCTTTCTCATGAAGCATTTTTGGTTTGCAACTCTTATTCTGTTCACTAATGCATATCTAGCAGGCAATATTGTAGAAGAATGATGAGGGGAAATAAATTTAGTGGAATATAGTTATCTCAGTACTTTCCTTGGGGTGGTTGCTTGGTTTTGTTTCGTACAATTGGGGCATACATTCACAATGATTTATACAACTAGCCAAATAAGTTGAGAAAAAGGCAAGTGTAGTATGGGAATTTTAGTGATAATATTTTGAGAAATATATAGTTCTTCATGTGATTGATTTGGCGTGTTTAGGATTTCAATGGTTTAGAAGTGATTGCATCTTTGTTATACCAATAATGATTTCTCTATCTACTTTTTTCTTTTCTTTTTTGAGTTTTTTTTTTGTTGAAGTTGCGAGTTTCTGCTAACTTGTATCTTCCACGTTTAATTGGTTGGCTGAATCTAAGAAAGGAAGGTCCGCACGGAAAGTACAGACCCTTAACCATACTTATGGCACAGAATGTTTTGCCCGAAAAGCATGTGAAAAGGTAAATCTTAAATCGCTTATTGGTGTTCTTTGTCTCGTTCTTTATGTACTACTACAGCTGTTCTATTTCAAAAGGTGCGCCAAAATCTGCTTGATGAAATCTACATGTTCCCGGTGATCCAGATTTCTTGTTAGCTTGGTAAACCTTGCAAAGATTTGGAGCTATAAATTTACTTAACTGATCATTGTTAGATTTGGAAAATGTCTAATATGGTTGAATATTTAGAGCATATGTTCATTTTCAGTGTTCCTTGTATAGTTTTACAACTTATTGTTATTGGATACAGTAATGCATTCTGGAAGACCAGAACTTTTCATTGAAGTAGAAATCATTTACATACTCTTGAATCTGTGTTGTATTTTTCTCTTCGAACATTGTTCCCTTTCTTTAAGTTATTTTGATGCTATATTTTCCAGGCAATCTGTTTTGTTTTCCAACTGATAGCTTCTATTGGTGGCTACACCAGATTTCTCCAATTTTGTTTTCTTGTTTGTGGCATTTGATTTATGTTGGTTTTCTTAGCCAATTTGCAGAGTAAAATGGTCCAAATCAATAAATGATGTGACCTTCGCAAAACGAATTCAGAGCTAGAGTTAACTGCATTCAGTCGCCTGGGAATGGGTAAGTTCTACTACAGAATTGCATTAGTTGAATGAAGCACCTCACTTTCTGTTTTATTCTTTGATCGAGCAACTGAAAATGAGCCAGGGAGAATGTCTTTTTTTTTCTTTGAATCATGGGAGAATGTCTTTTAAAGCACAATCCATTAGCGATGTGTCCTCCCAGACTGCTCTGCTATGAGGATCTTTAGGAATCTCGGGCAGCCAATCGTTATGCATTGGGATGTCCGGAATTAATATTAAAAATACTACGTCAGAATTTGATGACTTTTTAGCACGCAAATAAATTAAATGCATTTAAAAGATCAATAAAAATAACAAATAGAAAATGCACGAACAAACTAAAATCATTATCACCCACTGCCTATAACAGGTTACTAAATCCTGTTACTTAACTTTAACCGTCTCTGCACTTCCTTGACAACACTATCCCTGTCTACCAAATCCTCCTTGTTGGCTTGCATGTCTTTAGTTCTAACTTGGTTGGCACTTCTTTCTCAATCACCATCCACAGGATCCTAGATTTTTTATCACCATCTACGGGATCCTAGATTTTTTGGCTTCATCGATATGTTTGTCTAGTTTTTTATGGACCATGAATTCTATTTTTATGTTAGCAACCCACATTTCACTCACTAACTCAGCAGCTTGCCCCAGAGTACCCTTCTCATAAATACTAACCAAAACTTCAGTTTCTGTAGCCCGAATCGACTGGATACCATCTTTCCCAAGGTGCTGCTGCTCCTCCATTATGTCGTAAACTTGCTCGATTCCAAGGCTAACACCAACTGCTGGGACTTGTTTATCCCAAACATTCCTATAAGATTGTCATAACGCCCTCCAGCTGCAAAAAAAAATTTTGGTAGGTCAATTGAACCAACCTGTGTAGTGCCTTTATAAACAGCTTCAAATATAACCCCCGGTATAATAGTCAAGATCTCTTGCAAGACTCAAGTCAAAAACCACTCTGTCTATGCATTTTGATTTTTCAAAGGCTTCGAAAAGAATCTCTAAATCCTTCAGCACAAGACTAGATCCATTGTTTTCTAGGAACTGTCTGTCCTGTTTCAACTCAGACAGCAACTCCAAAGGAGGTCCACGTTTCTTCACGAGAGTAGCAATTTTATCTGCAACTTCAGCAGTTAAGCCCTTCTCTACAACCATTTCATTTTTGCGGTAACTTGTCTAACTTATTATCAATGCTTGAGCATATTGTTCTGAACTTTTCTGGTGGAACTCCAGAAATTTCCAACATTCCATCCAGCAACTTTCGGTGACTCAATTCTATCTCATACTCACTCGCCCAGCAGTTCGGCCAAAACATTAGCAACCTCGGAATCAGGTGCCATTGCTGATTCATACTGACCAGCATTATCAAAGTCGCATTGGTAAAATTCACGGTATTGGCCCTTGGTAGTGTTTTCCCTTCGGATCAATTTGGTACCTTTTGAATTTCGTAAGACCATTCATAGCTACATATTCTAGCAAATGGAACGGTCAGGTCATATCTCAGAGAGCATCGCTCACCACCCTGGTCGGCAAGGTCATAAACCAGCTTTGAGTCCTCGCCATATTTTCCCATGAGAGTTTCTCTCAGTTCAAAAATTGGAGTTTTAAGGGCCGTCACTCCATGCCGTTCAAACACCTCTTCAATGATTTTGAATGCTTTCTTTTTAATGGCATATTTCTCTTCTGCAAAATTCCGAGTCACCTTGGGAGCTTGGGAAGTCTCCTAGACTCATTACTTTCTACCATGTCTTTCACTTTCTTCAAAAATGTATCAAGTTCTGGATCCTTTGGCTCAAAAAACAAACAAATGTCTCGTGCCCATTCATTCAACACCGCCAAATTCTCAAGTGTATCCTCACCTTCACTATTCAACCTGGCCTTAAGGAGCTGCATAATAACAGCAGTTCCCTTACCCAAAACAACCTTCTTTTTCTTTTGGCTCTTTTTTTCTTCATTTGCGTTCCCTTTTTTGGTTTTACAGCCTGAACCTCTTGAGCTTTCTCTTTTAACTCCATACTGTCAAGTGAAAGTATTGTCAAGTGGAACCTCTTGGTTTCACAGCAAGAATGTTTATCCACATCCGAATGACAAATTAATCCCATTTGTTTTCAAAGTATCAGACATCTCCAACACTGCGGAATGTATATCCACATCTTGACATCTTGCCACCAGTTCCGCTCGACACAAACTGCTCTCGCCTAGATATATCAGCGACGACGCCAAAGACTTCATTGTGTTCACCAATTGTTTCCCACCCCTCAGTGTTACACAACGAACCATCCTTACCAATACTCACACTAGAATCCAATTTCACACGCATTGTTGAGTGTACCTGCTTAACAATCTCCCTAAAACTCCCATGCACCTCTGGTGTCTCAGACACCGCCTTAGAACCATTTTCGCCAACCAATTTCGACCCAGTAAGTAAAACCTTAAACTCACTAGCAAAAACAACCATTTCTTTATCCGAAAACCCATCACCAGAATCCGATAAATTAACCAATGCACATACATAAGCCCTGGACGCCTCACAAGATAACCCCGCGACAGCATCCGCAACAGTACTCAAAGAAGACGAACAACAATCTAAAGGTGCACAAATTCCATCTAATGCATAACAAGATTCCTCTAAAACACTTATTTCCCCATCAGTTACTCCTACATCTTCAATTCTTTTACCTTTTACCTTACACAAAGAATCTAAAAACCCTAACGCAGAGCCAAATTCTAGAGATTCTAGAGAAGATGGCTCTCCTCCATTTAGGTTATCAGTAATAAGAATGGGAACAGAACGAATTCCAGTTGAGTGATGATTAGTTTGTTTAGAAGAACAACAAGAGATGCACGTGCTTCAATAACTGTTAGGAATCTAGCAGGATTTGAGACATTATTAAGTGGTTTTTCTGAAAGAGGTACTGATTCTGATGAAGACAATAAGTATGGATGAATCCATGTTTACCTGACTGACTCCATTTGCAATGAAATAAACAGATGATGGAGTTAGAGATGACCCTTTTCCTCCGATTGCTACCCTCTTCATCGCCATTGACACAAGACCTCTCTTGAACTTCTAGACTCCCTGCAAACTCTGTTTATTCTCCGGAGATTATTACAATGTACAAACCGCCCTCTCTTTAGGGTAGACGAAAATCGAGTTAAATATTTCCTCCGTCTCAGTAAAAATGATACTTTAATTATTATTTTTAAAATATCATTTTTTTAAAACAGAAGTGATATATTGGCACGTGCGTTTTACTATTTTTTGTGCAGGTAAGTTTCTTGTTCCGAAAGACCATCATACGCCGGTTTACCAAAAATAAAATTCCCTTATTTAAGGGATTCTCGTATATCCTACTTGACAAACAAGAGAAATTTTTTTTACCTACGCGGTAAAAAGGGTGACTATAAAGCAGTATATTTGGTATTTTCAGAATTCGGAGGTTAAAAAACTTAGTCTCCTTTCTCAAAGATTCCTTGGTAAAGGGAACTGCTAGTTTTCAAAGTGTTTTCTCCTCCTAGTATTTCATGGAATCTGAGGAGGCTTAGATCTTATATTAAAAAGAGTAAACAAAGCCCTAATATTCAAAATAAATTAGTCCTGAACTGTGAATAACCATCGTCTTTTTTCTTTTAATATATATATTCAAGAATAATGAGTAAAAGTTTAGAAGAAAATTCTGCAGAAGCACAACCTGAAGTGAATAAGAAAGAAAATGTTATTAATGAAGGCTTACCAGACAAGTTTCCGAAAGGTGTTCGAGTTTTAGTCATTGATGATGATCCTGAGTTCTTGCAACATATTGAGAAGTTGCTTAAAGAACTTCACTATCAAGGTAATCCACCTTAATCTTTTACTTGTTATCTGCAATAAGCATGTTTAGTTCTATATGTCATGCTTAGTTCTTGATAACTTATCGATTATGTGAGTTATTCTTTAATTTTGAGCGTTTGCTTTTTTTTTGCAAGAATTTTACAAAGATTGAATAGGGTTTTGATAAGTTAATAACTGGTTTTATTTGTATGATATCTCAGTTACCATATATGGTGAGCTTCAAGCTGAAACTATATTGCGTACACTTCGATCTGCAATAAACAAATTTGATATTGTTTTGATTAGTGTACATATGGCCAATATCGATGGATTCGAGCTGCTTAAACACATATTAGCAGAAATGGATGTGCCTGTTGTCAGTAAGTATCAAACGATTTATACATAAATTGAACTATAAAATATCATATGTTTTGGTTTCATAGCTTTGTGTTTTAACTATAATCTAATTTGCAGTGATGATGTCAAGCGAGGACGACAATAATGTTGTCATCAAGTGTCTCACTGAAGGAGCATGTGATTGCTTAATTAAGCCAATGGAAAGAAAGGAGATAGAACTCATATATAAGCATGTGATCATCCGAAAGATGATGGTAGAAAACTCGTGTAAATGTGAATGCCACCACAAATCAACTGAAATATCAGAATTTTTAGGACACAACAAATCCTTAAGGAGGAAGAGGAAAAATGGGGAGGCAATTGACAAGGTTGTGGATACAAGTGATGTGTCTATGACAAAGAAAACAAGAATTGTTTGGACTGATGAACTTAATCGGAAATTTGACGCAGTCATAGAAAAGATTGGAATTGAAAGTACGATTCTTACCCCTTTTGCTTTCGTACTTTTCCACTGTGTCTTAGTGGAGTTTTTTGTTTATTTTCGTCTAATTTTGTTTGTTAAATAAATACTTCCTGCTTTGATTAATTCATAACGTAGAGGCCGTTCCAAAGAAAATTCTCGAGCTAATGAATGTTCCCGGACTTAAAAGAGAAAATGTTGCCAGCCACCTTCAGGTATATATGTTCCTTCCTTAGTATTATGTTTGGTTTTCCTTTTAAGGTTAGTTCAGGGATATGTTTTGTCTTCCTTTACATATTATACCTATCACAGAAACATCGCCAGAATCATAGAAAATCACAAGGGTATCCTGCATCTAACCTGAATCAACCAGAATCACACTTGGAACCTTTATCACAAGGCGGAGGACTTACCCAGTACTCAACAAAATTTCAAAATCATGGTATGCGGGATGGTCATCTAGGGAGACCAACGTGCAACACATTTGACCCTTTATTAAGCAATGGCAGGTTCGGACCAGATTATTCTTATTTTGTGACAAAAACTGGTTATATGCCACATCAGTCCCAGATGAGAGATAATTTTATGAACAGTCTGCCTGCAATGATGGAGCAACAAATGTTTTTGAATTGCCAAGATTATAATGTCAGAGCTCCAGCTTACAGTCTGCATAACCAACCTTATTCTGGAGGTAATCTAAGGACGAACTACAGGACTGCTGAATTGCTCCCAAATTATCCTAGTATAGACAGTAGTCAGAATGTACTTAACTATCCGACTAATGATATGATTCATCATGACCAAAGCTATCAGGGCTCCATTGATGACAACTGCATGAAATGGAAGCCGCAACCACCTTATGCCGGTTCAAATTTGGATGCGCCAAACAATATATACCCCCCTCCAGCTACGGATCGGTATATTCTTCTTAATAACCAAAAGAATAACCATGGACACTCGGATAACATTATTCTGAGCCAAAACAATCACCACTTTGATACTTTAACAGGAGTACAGTTGTTAAAGCCACCACGGATGGAAGGGCCGGAACCCAAAACAGAAACTAAGTTTGAAGATGATGAAATGAAGTTTGAAGACAATGAAACTAAGTTAGAAGACTAGCATTGTTTCCGGTAACTTAGTGCAATATTGGAACTTTTTTAGATGCTGCTTGTGCGGGAGGTTGTCATTGGATTTTTGACTAGTTGCATCTTTGTGATCGTTATCCAGTTGAAAGAGTTGGGGTAGCTCTTGTTATGCTAGCTTAGTTAGGGGATCTGTCTAGAGTTCATTCCTTGTTTATTAAGTAGTTAGGGGTAGTTTGTTAATACATATGACCTGTACAAAGATACAGAAAAAAGCCACTTGTATTCATCCTTCCCTTTTGGAAATTGTATAGTCTTAATTTCTTGTTCTAATTTTCAATATTTCAGTGTTGCTGTGAACTAAGAAATGGATCTGCTCTAAACTTTTGCTTAGAAACGCTCATTTTTAATCCTTTGCTAAAATGTGGACGTTTGGTAGTTCTTTGGTCAGCACATCTCTTAGCAAAAAGGATGATTGCTACAGTTACATCATGTTATATATCCTTAGTCTATGCCCATGCATGTTCTTTTAACGTGAATACTTCTCATGTTCGGGACAGTTGATATTTTTTGTCCTCTGGGACATGGCCTCAAACTCTAAAACTAAGAGAAGTTGGTACTTGGTAGTGAATATCTTTTCATGTTTTGATACATTAGATGCATGGTAGCTAAATCTTCTTTACATGTACAAACAGACATTCAAACATAAAAGATAGCAACTAATTATAAAAATCCCAAAAGAAACGACAGAGTTGATAAGATACAGCACCGGTAGGTCTCCTTCTCTGCTAACATAACTTCAAACATAAAATACAACTACTAATCAAAATAAGAATACCTTACACGCATCATAGTTTGACATAAACAAAGAATCTCTCCACAGAATATCGTTAAGCCTTTCAGGAAAATCATCTGGTTCAATCTCATCTGTGGCAATCCTTTCTTCCTTCTTCTCGACTTCAAGTGTCGCATTCTTTTTCCCCATTTTTACCAGATAATGCGGAGCTCGACCCCATGCGCTGAACAATCGTAGTTCTTTGGTTCTAAGATCCATGACAAGAGGCACCACTGAACTCATATCGCAATTCACATAATTAATACAATTCTTACCAAACCTGCACATATTGTTGGGATTATCCGTGGCTCTGCAGTCACTATCTTTGCACTGTTGAACCATACAGCCAGAAGACCAATTCTGAATTCAGTCAGAAAACCAATCCTGATACAAATGCCAACTCATAGTTTTTAGGATTTGTTAACAATATATTCTGTTTAGGATTTGAGTAGATTTCCTGTTATGTTTAGGA
>JAJJMC010008768.1:1551812-1565003 GCA_023531435.1 Papaver californicum
CATACCATCTTTGCATCACCACGAGTTCAGTTCCGCTCCATACAGAACACACTACAACCACAGAAGTTCACGACCACGGCAGCACAACAGCACCATACTACCATCAGCACCAGCTTCTAAATATCAATTTGAATCTCTTAACCTACAGAGAACACCAACATCATTTTTGAGTCTCTTAACCAACAGAGAACACCAACAAAATTTTTGAGTCTCTTAACCAACAGAGAACACTAAAAAAAATTTTGAGTCTCTTAACCAAAAGAGAACACCAACAACATTTTGAGTCTCTTAACCAATAGAGAACCACAAAACAAATACCAGCATCTACTATTTCTACTTTTAATACTTCAACAGGTAGACCATTCAGAATCATCAACCAAGACGTTTCATTTGTTGGGTAGGCGGAAACCTCTGAACCAACTATTTGGTTAAGTTTCGTAAAGACACAACGTGAAGATTTTCGGTTTAAGGCGGAACCTCTAAACCTGTTAAATGGTTAAGTTTCGTTACAAGTATCCACCGTTACCAAGCAAGCTATAGAATACATACAAAATCTATGGAGACAAGAATGCAAAATTAAGATGAGATCATATCGACGTGATGACAAGTCAGAAAACCAATCCATGGACCTGTATGAGCAAAATAAGCGAAGCATGAGAAGCAAGTTGAATGTTCGCCAGCTACCCTTCAACTTGAAGGGAAGTGTTGAACCATACATCCAGAAGACCAATTCTGAATCCAGTCAGAAAACCAATCCTGATACAAATGCCAACTCATAGTCTTTAGGATATATATATTAACAATATATTATGTTTAGGATTTGAGTAGATTTCCTGTTATGTTTAGGATTTCCTGTTATGTTTAGGATTTGTTTAGATTTCTTACCTTATATAAAAACTACTCTCATTATATAAGAGAACCTCAATAAAAAGACATCAATAAAATCTCTGCTTCAACTTGCACCACTTGCAGTACCTAAGTTATCCGGAGCTTTATCCGAATTACACCAGACAGAGAAATCAGAACGCCCATGTTTCTTAGCAAGTTCAACACCAACATTTATTCCCATGAATACTTGATAATAAAAATTAATTCCAACTCGTGAGAACTTGGCTGAAGCAATGATTGGCCTTGCGATCCCATTGCGTATAATGACTCCATATCCTCCGTAGCGTTTTTCTTATTAAAATAAGCATACACATCAATCGAAGTCAAACATGGAAGTGGTACCTTATCTAACAATTTCCATGAAGCAACCCATCGATTCATGCGCAGCTGTTGAGCACGAGATATGCAATGACAAACGCTGCGACTCTTCAAGTCAGAGGGACTTAGTAACTTCGGGGTCTCATCCTGCAAACAACTTTATTGTCATTACAGCATCTAGAAACATACTGGAAAGCTGGATAAAGTTTGGGGCTGCAAAGGTTTCATATACGCGCTCCTCAATTGTTTGTTTATATTTGCCTAAAAGAAATCAGCTGGGTAGTTATTATCACTCACTTCCGTAGATGTTGAATCGTCTTCATCTTTGTCGCCTTCATCTGAACAGACGTCTTCGTCTTTATCTGAACAGTCGCCTTCATCATCATCATCATCATCTTCGTCTTCTTCATCTGAGTAAGTATAGTCTATAATACTCTCATAGAGAGATCACCATTTTCTGTTGGTTGTTCATAAAATTCAACTGGTGAGACCTCGACATTGATAACAGCTGCAACCTCAGCATCATTACCAGATGCAAGTGGACGATGTTTAATCGAATCAATGGTACCAGCATTTTCCTCTGTTTGTTGTTCATAAAATTTATCAGTGGTAGCAGCTTTTTCCGGTGTCTGTTCGTTCATAAATTTTATCAGTAGTACCAGCTTTTTTCGGTGTTTGTCGTTCATAAAGTTCAACTAGTGCCCTGACATTGACAGCGGTGCTAGCACCAGCATCACTGGTGTCAGAAGTACCAAACACGGATCCTTGGCGTCATAATAAGATGGAGGACGTTTCCTCAAAACAAGAGTAGCAATCAGACCAATTGCATCCCCTTCTTCTTCGTCGTTTCCTAGGTGAACAGGCCTGTTGAAAATTAAGAGAGAAGATAAGACACACTATGAGTAATTGCTGCACAGACACCACAAATGATCAGTTCAAATTTTGTTTATCTGAAAATAAATAATCAAATCATGGACACTAATACGACTGCCATGCCATTTATTTAATTTTAGGCCTCTTTTGAGGAGCATAAAATACCTTTTTAGATCTGAAAGAAGGATGCCTTTTAGCATCGTTAGCAAAATTAACTTTTGATAGTTTACTTTTATAGATCTTGTCTTGTACCCCCAAATCATAAGAAAAAACCAATTTCATCAGAAAAAAATCATTCATCCTAAGATAAAAAAACAAATAAAAAACCAACCACGATCCCCAAACCCTTAAAAATACTTATCCTACTTCTGCGGCTGGCTTACATATTTATAGGTGTTAGATGAAGTCGGTGGCTGACTACCGGGAACTTCTACACCGTGTAAATATCCCTGCGCCTGGGCATAAGATAAACATGACTTAAAATTAGGCTAAAGCTCAAAAAATATATTTTTGACTAGGGGTGGGTTCGGGACACTTCGGTTCGGTATTTAGTGTATCCTACTCCCTCCCTACTTTTAATATTTCGGTTCGGTACGGTTCGGGGAACGCTATTAAAAAGGTAGAACCTTATCGGTTCGGGATAAATTCGGTAAGAGTCAATTCGGTTCGGTATCGGTTTTGAACCAAAAAAAAACTACCAGCTTAATGTTGAATAAACAAACATTTTAAGTCAAAAAAAATGAAAAAACTTGACAAAAAGCTTAGACCAAAACTTAGGCAAACATAGTAAAATCAGAGTAGATTAGTTACTACTTGAAGTAGTCTACTTCTAACAAAAAACTAAGACCAAAACTTGAGACTTTCACCACCAAAGGTCCAAAACACCAGCATTCAGCCATTCACACTGGCCACTGCAGAACATTGTTGAGTATTTTTCTATTTGACTGTCAACGTCCATCATTTGCAAGATTATAGCTCCATCATTTGCTGTAAGCCTGTAACAGTAAAAGAAAAACAGTTCAATCAGTATTTCAGATTCTCAACACCAAAAGCTAACTGCTCAGGCAATACAAAAACTCATGACTGTTTTTGCTTAAAGTTCTACCATTTCCAGCTGCAACAAAACCCACAGAAAGAATCAAAGAAACGAAAAATCTCCAACAGACTCGTCCACATAATGTAACTTACGCACAAAAATCAGACAGAACCAGGAATGAAAAAAACAGACTCGTCCACATAATGTAACTTACGCACAAAGAAATAAAAATGATGTGTATTATAGAGAAATGCAACAGAACCAGGCAGTACACAGGCCTGATTCAAGCAGTACACAGGTGCAATCATAAACATACCTTGTCTGTATGCCTTGTAAACACAGCAATTAACTGTTTTAACTCAATCAGACTCCAAGATTATTACCATCTGCATCTGTGCAAGGCTACTCTCAGTAAAATGAGGCAACTGCTTAACAAGGAATGCATACACAGGCCTAAGATCTGATCTAACACAGTACAAAGACAATGGCATAACACACTACACGGGCATAACACACTACACAGGCATAACACACTACACAGTCCTAACACTTAACAAAGTACACAGGCATATCACACTACACACCTAACAGCTAACACAGAACAGAATACAAAAGATGACAGTAAAATTAACAACTGACCTATTTAGCACATATCTTCGGAGGCAACATCGCATTCTTTGTTGATTATTGGATTAACACATCTGTACAAAAAATAACATGTAGTTAAAGATAATATCTAGCATATGTTTAGCAAAAATAGTTCATAACTTTTAAGATATTAGAGAGCAATCAACAAATAATTACCATTTTCTACTTCTTCACAGAATTCTATTTCGGCGATGGTGGGCTCATGATGAAGTGCAACATGAGTACTACAAAGCCAATTTTGTGTGCATATCAAAGCCTCCACCATTTTGGGACTCAAGGAACTACGATAAGAATCAATAACACGTCCACTAGTGCTAAAAGAAGATTCTGAAGCAATAGTTGATACCGGAATTGCAAGAACATCTCTTGCAACAAGCGCCAAAGTTGGATATTTTTGTTCATTCACTCTCCACCAATTTAGTATATCAAAATTTGAAATCTCATCATCCTCAATGGGGTCACAAAGATATTTTTCAACATCAGTTGCTATAACAACTTCAGCCTTTTTTACTTTCCTTCTTGCCAACTTTTCCTCTAATCTTTTGTCAAACTCTGTCATATTTAAAGATCTTTCACCAGACGCCTGAGAACTACAAACACTACCAACACTGTGACTTTGTTGATGTTCTTGAGTATGCAATGGGAAATCTTCTAAATACTTTATATGTAGTTCATTTAAGAAACATTTCACCCTTTGCAATGATATGTCAACTTCATCAGCAAACTCCCCGTAAATCAGCTCAAAATAATCACCAAGCCCTTCTAGTTTCTGTCGTGGATCTAGAACCATACCTAAAAATAAATACTCATTCATTTCTCTCATGTTGCTCCAATACTTATCATACTTGTTCTGCATGGGCCTCGAAATTAAAGACAAAGCACTGTTTGCCGATTCACTTAAAATGCCATGGATTCTAATCATGTCACTAAATATATTTTGTATTGTCGGAGTATTTGAACAACATACCTTTAATGTGACTTCATAAAAAGGTCTTAAGAAATGAGCAAACAGTTGCGGTTTATCCCAATCATCATCATTTGGCGGCCCTTCCCTTGGCTTGTCATTCTTATCCCCATAAAAGTAAGCATTGTAATGACCATCATCTTCTGCCAATTTATCAAAAGCCTTCCGTAATTTCATTGCAGCTTCCAACATCAAAAAAGTAGAATTCCATCTTGTAGGGACATCCATAATTACAGAACCTCTACTCTCGACATTAGTTTTTTTAACACATTCCTTAAACATATCTGACCTTTGAGGAGAAGATCTTACATATCTAACTGCATTACGAATGCTTTGAATAGACTTATTAAGCTCAACCAATCCATCATTAACAATTAGATTCAAGATGTGAGCAACACACCGCATATGTAAATTCTTACCTCCATGAAGAAGTGCATTAGGTTTCCATGAAGACATTCTTTTGATCAAATCCCTTAATCCAGAGTCGTTCGCAGAAGCATTGTCAACTGTGACTGTCAAAACCTTCTCTATACCCCAATCAACCAAACACTCCTCCAAAAGCTTAGCTATGGATTCCCCCTTATGATTTGGAATCACACAAAACGCTAATATCCTCTTATGAAGCACCCATTCTTCATCAATAAAATGGGCAGTAACCACCATATAATTAACATTCTGAACAGATGTCCAAGTGTCAGTGGTTAGACATACTCTACGCCCATTCAACTCGTTCCTTAATTTATTCTTTTCTAGTAAGAACAAGTTCATCACATCTTTAGCAACGGTTTTACGATAAGGGACTTTCCAATAGGCGCAAACTCTCCCACAAAAAGCACGAAAACCTTCTCTTTCGACAAAAATGAATGGCAATTCATCTAAAATAATCATTCGAATACACGCCTTAGTGATTTCCACTTGTGTACTCCCCACTGCTAGCACATCATTTCCTTTGCCAAAAATCAACACCTTCTGTTTTAGACTCCGAGCCTTTATATTAGGAGGATAACTTCGGCATTTTTCCATATGGTCATGTAACGCCTTTGTACCATTGTTTTTCGGGTGACAAAACAGTTTCTTCTCCTTGCAATGATTGCACAACGCTTTAAGTTGATGATCCTCATAAAACCTGGTATAATGCTCCCAAATAGGTGCTCTTTCTTTTTGTTTCAGCAATTCCAAATGTTGTTGTTCTTGATTGAGAAGCATTTCCTCTTTTTCATCATCTTGAACAGTATTTGTGCTTGTAGTTTCACTATGGTCACTTTGCACCTGTATTTCAAAAAAATAATTAATATTGGCAATACATATACAAATACAGTTTATTAAGTACTAAGAAAAAAGATTTGGGACTCTTTACACTGCCAACCTGTGGTGCCTGTGGTGTTAATGAGTTAGTTTTGGGACTCTTTAAACTGTTTGTGTTTGAAGATTTCCCTTTTGAAGAAGGGTTCAATGGGGCAGGCCTCTTCATGTTGATTAATATTCAGTAAGCACTAAGGCTACAGAGTACAGACACATGCTACAGAGTCTACAGACCTGTGTAAAACTGTATGTAATCACTAAGGCTTCAGAGACCTGTGCAAGTAAAGCACCAATGCTAGTAGGCTACACTACAGACATAAACAGAAGAGATAATGGAGACACAGGCTACAGAAGACCTGTACCAAAAGCTGATAGTAAGATACAGGATACAACAGTAACAACACACAGCAGTCAACAGCAATAATAATAGATTGATTTCAGTATTAACTATTGTCTATTGATTTGATTGATTGATGCCTTGATCTTAGATTAATAGATTGAATTCTTAGTAAAGACTAAAGAAGGGAATGAGGCAGCACCGCAGCAGTAAGCAATAATATTTGTAAACAGTAAAAGTGATTAAAAACCTTAAAAATTTAGGTTAAAAACTTAACATACCTTTCACCAGCAGAAAGATCCCGACTTAACAGGGATGAATCGGAAGATCTCAAGATTTTAGGAAATCCAGAATCTAAATTAAGTAAATTTCTAGAAATTTGGTAGGAATACGGGAATGGGTTCCTGATTTGAGAATTTGGAAATTGAAAGGAGTACGGGAATCAGGGAATGGGTTCCTAAAAGTTTCTGATTTGGGAATTTGAAAGTTGCTGTAACTGAATGTCTGATTCATCATTCATATTTTCACTGAAGTCTGAAGAGTGAAGACCGAGTCACCGAGGAATCAACTCATCAAGTAATGGTTTTCGGTTCGGTTCGGTTGGTTCGGGAATGGATGAACCAAGACCGAACCCGAACCCTATTTAAATTCGGTTCGGTTCAGAATATCAGGTTTAACTTCGGTTTAGTTTCGGTTCGATTACTTTCGGTTTCGGTTTAGGGGTTTTTCTCGGTTCAGTTCGGTTTTCGGTTAATCCGACCCAGCCCTATTTTTGACAAATGGTTCGCGCTACATGAGTACGTGGTTTGCACTCAAACCAACTAACGCCAGCCAAAGTTTATGCTATGGGGCGGTCCAGTGGACTAGCAAAATTTCGGTGTTACCCTTGATTTCTTAATATTACATTTTTACCTTTTCTCCCGAAATAGCATATTAGCTTTGAATTAGATTTACACAATCCTCAACAACTCAAACCTTTCCATTGTCAGAAAAATCCGGATTTTTTAAAATTTTCTTCTATTCGAAGGATTTTTTTGATCCAAAATAAACTGAACCATCTTTTTTTCTCTCATTAAAACCATAGAAAAATCAAACTAGATTCGGAAAAAAATTTCGAACCCAGAGGAAAATGGTAATTTTACAACTAAAGGCTAATGATTACGTTCATCAAATTTTGGGCCAAGGGCAGAACAATTATTTTGGGGATTCACGAAGATAAAATTCAATGATGACTAAAGAAGGTTTCGAAGATGAGCCTCGATATCTCGTCGCTAAAATACGAGTTCAGCCCTTGTCGCCAAAAGACGAGTTCAGCCCTAGCCTCAGCCCTCGTCGCCAAAAGACGAGCTCAACCCTGACTTAAGCCCTCGTCGCCGAAAGACAAGTTCATCCCTAGCCTTCGTCTCTAAAAAATGATCTCAACCCTGGCCTCATCCCTGGTTGCCAAAATACAAGCTCAACCCCGGTCGCTAAAACACAAGCTCATCCCTAGCTTCATCCTTCATTTCAAAAAGATAAAATTTAACCCTCATGGGTCAAACTCAACTCTCACGAGAGAGATTCAACCCCACGATTCCTAACACATATCCCCATGAGATAAACTGGTCTTGGCCGCTCTAGAGCCTCATGAAACGTCCACGACTGACTCATTAGCATGAGACGAGACATAGTGTCTCCGGTATGAACGACACTCCCCCCTATCTGAGATCAGAGATTGATTTCGAGTACATACCCACGAGACAATACTGGTCATGTTTCCATCACTATCTGTATTGTTGTAAATGAGTTATTTGATAATCACGGTCTAATCTTTGATATAGCTAATTCAACTGTAATTATTGTACTGATCTGTTTCTTCTTATTTATCTTTTAATTTACAGTTTGACTTCATGTTTATTGCTTTGATCTGGAAGTTTGACTTTGCTCCTTTCATGGTTTTGATCATTGCCATCCTAAATGATGGTAAGGCTTTATCAAAAAACTTTTGAATGATGTAAAGCTTCCATGGAAACTTTTGAATGATGTAAAGATCGTGTCAAGCCATCTCCAACTCCCGACACCTGAAAACTAAAAGAGATTTTTGCAACTGGAGTTGTGCTTGGAAGTTACTTAACATTGATGACAGTCATATTCTTCTGGCTGCATGGAAACTGATTTCTTCTGTAATTTGTAACCTGCTTACATTTCAACTGTATGTTTTTGTGAAGTTACTAACTTCACCTGCTTATATGTGAAGTTATATGTGAAGTTACTGTATACATTTCACATGCTTATATGTGATTGTACATTTAGTCCAAGACAGCATTTCAAGAAATTTTACATATATTATTCACTATGTTTGTACATTTAGTCCAAGACAGAACTTTTTTTTTTTTTTTAAAAAGGTACAATTACAAGAACTGATCGGAAAAAAGGTATAAGAACCGAACCGAGAGTAAAGGGTACAAGGTACAGGTACACGGGTAGAGAATCGACCATCGGGAGGTACAGGTACACAGTTCTACCGAGAACTGAGCCGAACCGACCCTTGTGCACCCCTAACGACATCATATCATTGGGAAGTATGTGATGGGGAACGAAGGACTTGTGCAGGATGTTGGGACCAAGGATCAAAAAGTCCGCGACTTCGTTAAGAAGTTCTACACCATCAACTACTTCTAAATCTGAGAACATGACCTAATCTATCATCCTTGTCCGGCTTCTCCTATGTTTTGTCCTGGCCAATATCAGATTACATGTTTTTTGTTTTTCTTTTGTCCTGTAAACTTCAGGAATAAAACCAAACACTTGAAACTCTTGTTTGTGTTTCATCAAAAGCAAAAAGAAACTTTCATCTGTCACGTTTTATGTGCTCAATCAACTTTATTTTTGATTCACCTTCAGGTTGCTTGTTTGGTTTTATTTGGTACGATAACTGAGATAAGTCGGACTTAGTACAGAAGATAAGATCAAAACTTTGCATTTTTTGACAACATATTTCTACTTGTCAAGGCAAATTTGTAGATAAATTGTATTAAAAGATAAAATAGAACTGATAAACACACTGAAATAGAGAAAAGTTATAACCAAATTATAGTCAAATTATTTGACTCATGTTAATTTTTTTTTTCAATTTGTCCATCCAAACATTTGCTCATAGTGAATCAAAACATTGATTTGAACAAGTTTTAATTTTCCCATTAAACAAATCCTAATAAGATTGTTGGATTAATACTAAATGTCTACTTCAAAAACTGACTTCTATTTTGAAATGGTGGTGGCGGCTTAAACTTAGTTGCTGGGAGAGGTTTTACCAAGCAATTCATTTTTTGGTTGCTACGAGTATGTGCCTCAAAGTAACGAGCTACATGAGCACTTTTTTAGATGCTATATAGATTACTTGAAAAAAGGATATAGCGACCAAACACATCTGGCCATGGCTAAAAATTAGTTGACACAGATTTAAAGCACCCAAACTATTTGGCAGTTGCAAGTTTTGTAGCTTAAACCCTTAAAGCGACAAAAATACTGGGCTTTTGCTAACATTTAGAGCAACCATTTAATTTTCTGTTGCTACGGGTATGTGCCTCAAAATAAAGAGCTACATGAGCATTTTTTTAGATGCTATATAGATTACTTGGAAAAAGGATATAGCGACCAAACACATCTTGCTATGGCTAAAAATTAGTTGACACAGATTTAAAGCAGCCAAACTATTTGACAGTTGCAAGTTTTGTAGCTTAAACTATTAAAACGACTAAAATATTGGACTCTTGCTAACATTTAGAGCAACCAATTTAATTTTGTTTTTGCTACGAGTCTGTGCCTCAAAGTAAATAGCTACATGATCACTTTTTTAGTTGCTATAAATTATTTGAACAAAGGATCTAGCGATTAAATATGTTTTTTCGTTGCTAAATAATAGTGGAAACAGGTTTATAGCCGCCAAAATTTCTGGCAGTTGCAATTTTAGATGCTTAAACAATTAAAGCGACTAAACTTCCGAGCTCTTGCTATGATTTCGGTTGCTTAAACCCATTTTTCTTGTAGTGACCCGACCCTTCACTGATATTGTCTCCACTTAGCCACTGCGGTTATCCGGGTGAGAAGTTGGACAGAAGTTGGAGAATCCAAACTCACGGGTCCAGAAATTATTCGTGAGATGTCCGAAAATATTGCACTAATTAGAGAAAGATTGTGCACAGCACAAAGTAGAGAAAAGAGTTTGCGGACAAGAGACGTCAGGATCGGGAATATGAAGTTGGAGACCTAGTGCTTCTCAAAGTTCCACCCATGAAAGGTGTGTTACGTTTTGGTAAGAAGGGAAAACTTGATCCTCGTTTTATAGGACCATTTCCTATTTTGGAAAGGATTGGGAAGGTGGCTTATCGTCTCGCTCTACCAGAAGTGCTAGATGGGGTTCGTAATGTATCTATGCTTCGAAAGAATGTGCGCGACGCAGATAAACACTCAATATAGACTATCAGGATCTGGAATTACAGAAGGATGTATCTTATGAAGAAAATCCATATAGAATCATTGATCGCCGAGAGCATGTCCTTCGAAGGAAGACCATTCCTATGGTTAAGGTTCAGTGAAACCATCACAATGACAAGGAAGTCACCTGGGAACGAGAGGATGACATGGTGACTCGTTACCCTGATTTCTTCAACAATCTGGTAAGTACGATTTCATTTCGAGGACGAAAACTTTTCTTTTTAGGGGGAAAGATTGTAAAACCCCTTATCCTAGAACTGCATGCTCTCTAGTACTAGGTTTAGGTTTAGGTTAGTTATTCATGAGATAGTTAACACTACATGGGGGAGAAAAAGTCCGAGTAGTTTTAGGAAAAACTAGTATATACATATAGTTAGGGTTTTGTTGGTGTGCTATTTTTCGGAAGAACTTAACATAGAAGAGACGGACACAAAAGAGAGAAGAAAAGAATTTCAGCCATTAGAGAAGAAAAAGGAGTGGGTTTTGTTTCTTTGCTTCACATATCAGGTAGGTTCTCTAACTCTTATACCTTTTAAGCATGATCTAGTGAGTTTAGAAAAATTCCAATGAATACAGACTAAAGAGAAGAAATGTATGTAGTTGTATTTTTCTTCCAAGCATGATCTAGTGAGTTTAGAAAAATTCCAATGAATACAGACTAAAGAGAAGAAATGTCTGTAGTTGTATTTTTCTTCCAAATCTAGCCTAGGATCTTGTTAAGGACTGCGTAGGGTTTTTGTTCATTTTTAATAACCCTCCCGGTAGGCTTCGTTAATCTACCTTTGCATGAGATTTCTTTAACCCCATATAACGTCCACTGCATAAGAAGTGTTAGGACCTCATTAATTTTATTTTGGTAGAAAATACAAGAATCAAAGACCTGAGTTACAATCTTTCAAAATTAGTACACCTAGGCATAGATAATCAATTTCATAAGCAAGTACAGTATGCTAGGGTCGTCAATAAGAGTCACTTTGGACTTGATACAGTAGAAGTTTTGTAGTAATATGGGATTTAATTTCATAAGCATGTACAATATCGGTGGAGGGTCGGGTCATTACAAATGGTATCAGAGCCGACGACGGGTCACCTCCCGAGGGTGAGAGAGTACGCTGGACGGGGTATTCCAGGTATTGGTCTCATGAGTGGCAGGGAACGTCGAAGATCTGGGCTTGAATCTATTCCGGAGTCGAGGACGACTCCAATTTAAGGTGGTGGTACTGTAATACCCCGATTTGGCAGGTAGGGTTCGCCGAACGGAATATAATTAATGGTTTGTCCTTTCCTAACACCGAGGCCTTTTCAGCACAGTTGGCTCCAGAGTTGGAAAAAAGCTCCGCAGTTAAGCGTGCTCGGGAGGGAGTAATCCAGGGATGGGTGATCTCCTGGGAAGCTGCTGCTGGATAACCGCAGCGGTGCCCATTAAAAATCCCACACTGCCGGATAACCGCAGTGGCTAAGTGGGGACAATACCGGTGAAGGGTCGGGTCATTACAATCACCTCTCCAGAACTGTGAAAAGAGAATACTATATCCAGAAACGTTTTCGCTAAACATTCGGCTATGCAGGTTCACCACCTGAATAGTTAGTTTCCTTGATAGTTACTTTCCAAGAAAAAGAAAAAGGAGTTGACGGTCACCAGTTGAATACCAATTGTCTTCAAAACAACAATGCAGCAGCTGAAATGCACCAGTTTCATTAGTTGAAAGCCAACGATCAACTATCCGGCGCCATCTGGATCGACTATACACAATGGTTTTGACATTTTCCCTTTTTGTTTCCAAGTATATACAAGTAGGAAAATAAAAAGTTTCAAATTCTTGTTTAATTTTTGAGATTATCAGAATGTGAATTTTAGCTTACTTATTTCATTTGCGGGCAATGTCATTGGGAGTTCCATCAACTATAAATTCACAGTTATTGATTTCTCAAAATAATTCATTTCTTGATTCAAATTTGTCAATAGGTTCCAGACTAGTTTGTAACTTAGAAACTTCTGTATCGTACGTACCCACCTTATCAAACAGAGAGTTATGGCTCTATACTGACCTTATCCACTAGGTAGATGGTAAATATAAACCATAGTTAGCCCTGGATAAAAGCCCTAACTCTACCTATAAAATGGAAAAGCTTGGGAGAGAGAGTTGATGATTGAGTAGACAGATTTAAGTTTTTGTTTGATCAAAAGAAAACATAAAGATATGGAAGAAGGTGTTGGAAGAAAAGTTGCAAATAGATAAATATGATCAGAAAGAAAAGGAAGAAAAAAGAAAGATCAAGTGTTACTGTTTTAGCAGATAAATTTTCTGTGAATTTTGCTAATAGATCTTCGTATTTATACAGTAAATG
>JAJJMC010008770.1:0-15705 GCA_023531435.1 Papaver californicum
CCACTTTAAAAACTACATCACCTACCGATTATACTGGGTTTTTTTTTCAAGACTTTTCTTGCCATAATTGGTAGTAAGTGAACATAAATAACTACCGATTGTGTTTAATCGGTAGCACGGGAAATTAATAACTACCGATTGTATTTAATCGAAAGTTTAGAAACATAGTTATCTACCGATTATGTAGATTTTAGATTCATAATACTATTTCAACATCCGAAGAAAAACTTGTTCAAATAAACTTACTACATATTGTTCATAAAACTTGTTCAAAAAAACTAAACATCCGAAAAAAAACCAAACAGAACACATCATAGAAATTCAAAGTGATCAATCTCATTGATCTCATGAAATTCTTGGAACACTTTGTTGAGCCCCTTCGGTGATAGAGATTCTCCTAGCGCTCTTTTCTCTTCTTGCACTAGCAGTTACTTTCTTACCCCCTTCACGACGAGGCCCCGAAACAATTGTATCGTGGGATTGCTTAGATCGCCTTTCCCTAAAAAATAAAATAAAGAACAATTTTTCCAACAAGGCACCGTTTAATCACTACATAATCGGTAGAGAAAGTACATTGAAATCAACTGATTGTTCATAATCGGTAGTAAAACAAATAAACTAACAACCGATTGTACATAATCAGTAGCTCGGGATCTACATTATCTACCGATTACGCATAAAAATTGGAATAGAAAACTCTAAGCCATATAATCGGTAGTCAAATAAACAAACTAACAACCGATTGTGTATAATCGGTAGCTCGGGATCTACATTATCTACCGATTGTGCATAAAAATTGGAACAGAAAAATCTAAGCTATCGACACACATACAATCGGTAGTCAAATAAACACAATAACAAACGATTAAGACAATCGGAAGTCAAATACATAACATATCTACCTATTGAAATCATCAAACATAATCGGTAGTTACATAAAAAAAATAACTACGATTATGTGTAAATTTTGGTACAGGAATACAATCGGTAGTTAATGACTAAATATAACTACCGATTATGTTTAAACCTATACGAAACCTAACTTTCATAATCGGTAGTTTAAACCTATACAAAAATACCGATTAAGCCTAAATTTTAATACATGAATACAATCGGTAGTTAGTGAATAAAAATAACTACCGATTATGGTCGATGATCTTCGGGAATGAAGAATAGGACCATAATCGGTAGATAAAAAACATCACTAAACCTCCGATTATGACGAATAACCGAAACCCCTTTATATTCTATCCTCGATTTCATTTGATTGAAGCAAAATAAACACAAATAATGGTGAACCCTTACTTTATTGGAGCCATTAGAAAGTTCTGGAGAGGATGATTGACAGAATCATTCTTCATATCTAGGTCATCATCTTGTGTTCTTCGTGTTCTTCCTCTTCTTCACTATGTTCTTCAACGATCTCTCTATTTCTTATTCTCTCGGCAAAATTCGGCCAATTAGTATTACCATTTTGGTGGGTTGTTCGTTTTTTTTGAGCCATCTTTAGATTATAGTTACGACGATGAATTGGTTTACGATTATACGATGAATTGGTTTCCGATTAATCGGTTTACGATGAATTGGATTGTGCCACAATCGGTAGTTAGAAAACAAGAGAAGAAGAAGAGAAGAAGGTGAGAATCGATAGAAAAGAAGAATGGTAAAGGTTTAGGTTTTTAAACTTTTATTAGTGAAAGGGTTAAAAGTATTTTCATTATTACTGAGAGAGTATATAGATATTTTTACATACAATTAAACTATCCCATAGCTACATCTGTTGGATGGGTTTAAATTAATCGTCCCAAATTAGTTTTTTTGTAACCCTCAAAAACGCTGGGTTTTTCAGGACCCAAAAATTAAAACCCAAAAAGTAAAATGTGGCTACTGGGATTTGAACCAAAGATATCATAGTTAATAAATTAATATAACATGTCCCATTGAACGGTTAGGATCATATTTCTGACCATTTCCTATCAACCAAAAACTTGAGGCTTAAGTATAATTATCCTATCTACTTTACCAGGAAAAAAGAAGAAATTTAGGGATTTTCATTTTTTGGGATGGCATCTTCAACTACTTTTTCATCGCTATCAGAGGATATCTTGTTTCAGATCTTTATCTATCTTCCTCTAATTTCAATCTATAGATATAAATCAGTCTCAAAGGTATGGTTATATATTCTCTCAAACCTTAATTTTATTATTAAATGGTTTCAAATCCATAATAAATCTCTCCCATGAATTCAGTATGACGTACGTTTTCCCAACGAGAAGATATCACTCCCGATGACATTTAGAAAATCATATCTTATTTCACATTCACAGTTTATATCTAGAAATGATTATGGATTCTCTTTTAAGTTTCTTGCGAAACTCTGCAAAGAAGATGATTTATTCCTGTTAGGTTCTAGTAATGGTCTATCATTTTATATAAACTGTATATTAGTTTACTAAACTAATATGAAAGAACTATTATAGTAAGAATTATATATTAACAGCTTATTAATCATATAAAGAACTCATACTGAGTGGTGTTTGTATTACATGATAATATAATATTTAAACTATAAGGATATTAAACAAAAAAATGATAGGAAACTTGTTAGGAGTTTCTCCTCTAAATGTTCGTCATACATAAGTGTATTGGTGGCTATAAGAGCCAATATAAGTGATGTATGCTAAGGTATTCCTAGTAAACATATTATAGTATAAAGAGCGGAAGTTTTGTATTAATTAGTGGGCTGAAATAATATTAACCAAAAATATTAGAAAACTTTTGGATAGTAATACTTAGGATAGGTTTATTATATGTTAAATAATATTAGTGATCCTTTTCATGTATCACTTATATTGGCTCTTTAAACATAATCTGCATATACCCAACTCTTTAAACATAATATTAAGTAAATATTAACAAGATATTTATGTAATATAATTCATAAATAACTAATATTAGTGATACATTTATATACCATATTAACTAAGGCTAAGTTTTAAGCTTATATTTCATTATAATATATTATATAATATATTAACTTATTAATTTAGATTAATATTTTAAATTTATATCTTGATTTTAAATTTAAGTATTATATAATATATTTATGGAATTATTTACTATAATATATATAGGATAGGTTTAATATAAAAATATATTTAGTATTATAGTGTCAAATTAATATATCAATATATTAGTATATATCATTGATATTATTAGCCATTATATTTGTAAACTAACTTATAACACATTATATTTTTAAAAATCAATAGTCTTATAACGTTTATATATTTGGTACTATTAAACTTTTAAAATTGAATTAGGGCTTAGGGCAACCACAATGGGTCGACCAGACTAAAAGACCAAAGAGCAAAAAATTTGGTCTTTGATCAGGTTTCCCACAGCGATGGATAGTCAAACGAAGGTCTATGAACGTGTTTGGAGAGAAGCGAGAGCCTAATAGCCCGCTTGAATTCACGGACGATACCTTACCATTTCGCCTACCACAAGCGATAACTTTGCCTTTCGCCCGTAAAAAAAATATCCCAGACGAGGTCCTGGGATCTCGCCCACAAACCAGCGAGCCCATGAGCTTTCGCCTGTCAATGGTCTTACGTCATCTCGCCCCATTTTACTTTTTCTGGGCGGGGCTTTAAGATTTCGCTTATGATCAGACGAGGCTTTAGATAACCGTTTGTCTGGGCGGAATCCCAGAACCTCGCTTGTACTGGCAAAATAGCAACCCTTCGCCCGTAAAAATAAACGGTATCCTAGAATCTCGCTTTTACTCAGGCGGGGTGCTAGAGTCTCGCCCGACTATATTTTTCGTCGACGATCGTTCGATTACTTATCATCTGGAACAGTAAAAAAAATCGATTATATACTAAATATAATCGACGGTTGTGGATGGTTTCTGACGATCATCGATCAAAAATTATCGATAGTCGATGATCTGATCGACGATTGTGGTTGCCCTTAAGTATTAAATATAAAAAATTAATATAGTTTAAATTCAAAAATTAATATGTATAATAAATAGTATACTTGTATAGTTTATTTTATTCTAACAAATAATACTTGCATATTAACAAGTAGACATCCTCAAAGTTAAAAATATCTTGATAATAACTACTGCCCTATGTTTACAGTGCCCTAAACATTATATGGTTACTATTAAATATAATATATTCATGATTAATATCACTTGGGAACTCATATTATATGGTTACTGATGTATATGTATATAATATTTTAGGAAATGGCAACCATAATAAAACTGGTAATAACATTTCAGTTGTAAAGAAATTGGAACGCTCATATCTTATTGTTATGTAATTGTTAATATATTAGCATATATATTATTATCATGAATATGGGTATTATATGGCATATGATGATAGTATATACCCATAAATATTATCTATAGCTCCATTAATATCCTAATAAGTATATACTATCCATAGAACTTATCTCAGTGACTCAATCTCGTGTGTATGTCTGCATTTTTAGGATAATACGTGGCACTGGCGATGTTAAGGCGTTGATGCTCTAGGATTCTAGTTTAAAACTACAGAGGCTTCCACAAGTAGTTTATTAACTGTGATTAAAACACTAGTGGAAAAAGATAATGTATACTTTAGATGTTACTGTATGCTTAGAACATGTGTTGTTGATGTTACTGTATGCTTAGATGTTTCAGTATGAGTAGAGAAATCATCTTCAATTTCTTTGTTAAGGAGTATGATAAATATGATAGAAGAAACTATGGGTTTGCTAATTTTGGTTTCAATTGTTCTCTCAAATGAAGTTTCTGATATTTGCCCCTTGAATAATCTGTATCTATGACCACCATTTGGGTATGTTTCTGGTTAGGGTTTTGTATTCAATTTCTGTTCCATGGATACAAATTGTTCATATTATCATGTATTTGTATTTTCCTTACACAATCCTCAGTTGTTACATTATTTAGGAGATTTTAGAGTTTCCACATTACAAGGGTTAATCTGATGGGATAATGTCTGTATATCTGAAGCTTAATTTGCTCTGAAGTGAAATTAGTAGATTGTATATCTAAAGCCTTCCTGCAAAGTCCATAATCCACTGGCTTTAAATGCTAAAGGTTAGTCTTGAATTGCGTTCGCTTTCGGCTTCTTATCAAGCAGAGCGAGATGAAAGAAGGTCTAAACTAAATCTTAGTTCGAGAGAAACTCAGAAAACAACCAATTAGAATGTTTGTCTAAATTTGTGCATTTTAACCTTTAAATGGTATGATCAGTAGTAGCTAGCTAGTAGTATCTCAAAGTTATTCAGTTAAGCATATGGTTTTGCCTCTTCATGTCAGTATTGGATTTATGTTTATTGTAGTGTTATAAGCATGTTGCATAAGAATGAATGCATCTTCACACTCGGGTAAATCGCCATGTTGCTTTAGATGTAGTTTCTTAACTGTGATTAAAACACTAGATGTTTGTAGTGATTTTCTCCTTTTCATGAAGTTAATCAATAGAGTTAATCAATAGAGATGCTAAATATGTTCCTTAAACTTAAAATTGGGCTATATTGATTTTGTGGTGAATCGGGTTGTACTGATTTTGTGGTCAATTGGGTTGTACTGATTTTCTTATCTAGGGGAATAAGTAAAATTGTTATTGAAGACGGAGATCCTTCTGATGCACATTGAAGTAGTTTCATCTCATTATTTTGCTATATCAGTATGGATGACGAGCACAATGGGTGGACATGCTCATTCATATAATTTACCAAATTTCATGAGCTATTAAAGAAGCATTTCATCAATTGAGGTATTTGTTGGTTCATGCTCGTTGATTCTTTGATTAGTAAGAAAGAAGTCTGCGGATGAAGTTTCACAATTTGGTGGGAACCTAACTTTGATTCTTATAATTTTCCAGGGCAAGCTATATTTGCTCCTTTTAGGTACAACAGCTCTAAGTTCGGTAAGTTTATAGTTCTCATACACAATACTATTGTGTAGAGCACTGTACCACCTTCAAGTGAACAGAAAGGAGCTTATGCCCATTTCCATGGGGACCAAATCATATTTTAGCTGATTTCCCTAATTTTAGTTCAAGTTCCCTAGCTAGACCTAACATACATATTCAGGTTGTGGTACTTCATTTACGGTGGGATCAAAACCCAAGAGAACTGATAGGAATCAGCTGAATAATTTTGAGACTTGAGAGGTGACCAAACCCAATAATCCAAGTTCTGGTTCCATCTTGAGTATCCGAAGAGTTGGGACCTCTAAGAGGTCCAAATGAGGCATCAGTGCATAAGTAGGACGTAGGCAGCAGAAGGTGAATTAAATCATGTAAGACAACAGGTTTTTGAGATGATTATCAATACCCATATACAATTTTGATATATGATTATACTAGATTGTTTTGATGACTATGGTGTTATATGGGTATTATATGCCAACTTAAGGCAAACATCTTTATTCTATGAGTTAACAAAATCTATTAACGAATGAGAAATATATGATTATACTAGATTGTTAAAAGAGCGGAAGATTAAGCTAAGGGATGATGATCTCAAAATATTCCACATAATGTTTAAACCTACCGATGTTTTACCACACATGCTACTCGCACACTAGTCTTAATCCGTATGAGAATTCAAAACCGAATCTGGACCATCCAAAAATTTCCATGATCCATATGAGGTGCCTTATCCACCGTTTAAATTTTTGTTTTAACACAATGAGAAACACACATTTATCTAGGGCTGCACATACCCGACTCAACTCGCCAACCCGACCCGCACCCGTCAATTTTAACCCGACTCATCGATAAACGGGTTGGGTGCGGATGATAATATCCTTTACCCGTCTTCTGACGAGTCGGGTGCGGGCAATGTAGTCAATCTCGGCCGTTACGGCGGAGACATCGGCGTTTTTCAAGGTATCAGCCGAAAACCTTGTCGATATCCGAGATTGTGGTCATCGCGATTTGAACGCGAATATCGGTCGAATTGCCGAGATCTCGGCCGCGACGATACGCCCGCATTTAGGGTAAAAAAGGTATTTGTCATTTTAATCTAACGGTCTCTAATCTTCTAAACGATCCAACGGTCCATATATTAGAGTGATAGAAATCTAACGGTCCTAATCTGATCTCACGAAACAGCAACCTAATTTGAACCATCACAGAACAAAATTCAATCTTCTCTCTTTTTTCTGTTCTGTAACTCTCTGCCTCCGGCGTCTCCGCGACTTGGTTTTCTTCCTCAGTTCCTCTTCTCTAACCTAATCTTCTCTCTTCAAGGTAAAAAACCCTCTCACTTTATTCTTCTGCTGGATGATTTCATTTCTCCCAATTTAATTGTACTCAGTCTAGGGCAGTTTGCAAGTTCATAATTGATCTTTGCCATGGTTATGAATTTTTCTTCCTCTTGATATATCTGATGTTCGATGTAGATGATTTTGAATGATTTTAAATGAGTGGGTTGATTTTTTTGCATAGTGTAGTGCAAGGTTTTATGCTGATGATTTTGAATGAAGGGGCTTTATTCTATGATTTTGAATTGAGCCATTCATGTAATATTCTATGCAGTTGGTTAACAGACCATGCTACTGTTACTTCGGAACACCAAAGTGTGAAATGGTGATGTCTCTCTTGTTTTGAAATATACTATGAGAATTCCGAGTCAGTAACTGGAGCTAGCTAGGTGCTTTGTGTATTTTGTTTGAACTATTCCTCAAATATGGAAACTTCAGTGATGGGGTTGATTAGTGATAGATTGGGGTTTTTTATTACCTTTGTAATCTATAACTATTATGTAGTCAATTTGGTGTCTTTTAAGAACTGGCATATTAGATGTTGGAAGTATTGCAAACAATGTTATGTAGGGTTGTGACAATGGAAGGTTTGCTGTAAATGAGATGTGTGAAGGGTTACGAAACTATAATGGTACCTGGTTCATAATGTCAAAATTATGTGATGCACAGTAGTTTTTGTTTGAACACTGATAGGTGATAGGTATATTGACATTCTTGATGCGTTTTGATCATTGTTATCATCTGTATGTATATTCCTTTGTCCCTAGGTTCACAGTGTTTTATGTATCTGTATTTTTTCTCCGTGGATTCATATTTTGTAGTTATCTTCTTTTTTATTGGGAAAGAAAGAGCATAATTAGATCAGAAAAACATAGGAAAATCAGATTGGTGTTATTGGAAATCCCATTCTAGAATTACCAATCCAGGAATCCGTTCCCTGGATCGTGCAGTTTACACACAAAATTAATTCTGCTACTGAACTTTCTTAAGTGTGAAAATACAAACACGACTGTATAAAGTAAAAAAAGCTTGTAAAGCTATCAGAAGTAGTAGCAGAGTAGCTGCTAGAAGTGTCAGAAACTGCCATGAATTGAACACATAATTCTTCATAAATTTTGTCACTCTGCCCTTCCAGTTACCATCATAGTATTTGTTTATATCTAGGTCACTGTTGACTGGAGAAGAATGATTGAATGAGTTTGTAATTGAGTTTGCAATGGTTGAATCTTTGGTTGAATGTTTTTACTGTTGACTTATTCTACTCTATCTACTGTTAAGAATGTTTGTCACTGTTGACTGGAGAAGAAGAATGTTTGTCAATATACCCAACAAACTCCGAGTATGATGGATATGATATTGATCAGTTGATGTGTGATACTGACGAAGGGCTACTTGGTGTTGATGACATCTATAATGATTCTCTTGATATTGATTATAAATTTATTTTCTGGAAAACTGAGCAATGGTTGGACGGTGGATACTGAATGATGCTTTGAAAAGATCAGTTTTGAAGTTCAATTATGAGTGTAGATGATGCTTCAAGTTTGAAGATGAATAACCTTATTACTACTGTATGCTACTGTATGGTTTCTAGTATGCTACTGTATGGTTTGAAAAGATCAGCTACTGTATGCTTATTACTACTGTATGCTGCTACTGTATGGTTTCTAGTAGTAATATTCTTGTTTCTTGATGTATTCAGCGAACCACTTGTGTATTATTAGTTCTCTGGTTTACATGGTTGTGTATTATTAGTTCTCTGGTTTACATGTATTCATTTCTTAATACTCTTTCTAGTTCTTCAAAGACTTTAAACTTCGAATTAGCCACGTCAGATTATTATTAGATGATACGTCATGTTTTGATTGGCTATACTTGTTGTCTCTGACGTGTTTTAGGTTATTTATTTGATAGGAGTTTTTACGAGATCTAGAGAGAGTCGGAATCTTCACCAACTGGGGTAGCCCCCTTATAGCAAAACTTAGTCCCCTGTAGTAATCATCTTTGCAAAGCCCCACTCCCCCCACCGCAGACGATTCTCACAGAGTAAACCTAAACCATGGCTTCTCTTCCATCACCTCCTAAGGCATTAACTCCCCTATCCTTGTCTGCCTTCTCTCAAGGCATATCTCTTGTTCTATCTCGATGGACTGCTCTTCAGATGGCTATTCATAATGAATGGGGAGGAAGAGATTCTCGTCAGAAATCAGACCAACTCTCCTCTGATATCCTCTCCTGGTTTACCCAAACAAAAGGTATGATTAGGGTTTTGCAGGTTTAGAGGGGGTGATCATGTTTGTTTTTTTACCTTTCTGTTGTTTTTGTTTGGCAGAGCCGCTTTATATTGATGATTTAGAGGAGATATTGTCAGACACCATGACACTGTCGTTCAATGTTGAGCTTGACGATGGGAGCGAGAAAGAGGTATGAGTACAAGATTAACATTTAAACTTTCACTTATATATAATAGGGCGTTTAGTTCAAGTTATTGGATTCCTAGAATTGGATTCTAAGGGAATCTAATAAAATTTAAAATTTTGAAATTGGCATGTTTTTATGTATTATTTCCTCAAAGAGGAAGAAGGGTATTAAAGTGATTTGGGACATATCAATTACCATGTAATTGAATTGTATCAACCAAACAATAAAATTTGAATCTAGAATCTGATTCTTAATCCAATTCTAAGAATCCAATAACTTGAACCAAACGCCCTATAAGATTGATGGAAGCTTGACAATCTACCTTGAATTTTTGTCTGTGAATCTAGTTTGCGAATGTTTCTTTTTTTTTTTTCTGATCGGCGAGTTTGCGAATGTTTCTATGCAACGCGTCCATCCTGATGGTTTTGTGGCACCATTTTTCCCTGTTGGGGAAACCATTTTCCTCTTAATTGGACCTTGTAACTCAGGCCAGGGTTATTACTTTTGTTGTCTGCTTGTCACTGTAGATGTTTTATGGTTTAGAAATTTAGAGCATCCTGCCAAACTTGCCCATGTACCTTCAGATTTGTCAAGCAGAAACGTTTTGCAAGTTTGACTTTTGGTATTTGATCCTTGATCATATGATACATTAATCCCTATAAGAATCTATCGAATAAGATACTAGAAACAAATAAATGGAACAATTGAAATGGTTTTCAACACCTTATAGCTGGTTGTATATGGAAGATTTAAAGAGATCTATTGTTCTGATGTTCTGCTTTTCCTGTTTTGTTGGACCAAGCAGTTAGCAGAAGAGCTTATGATTATGCATGAAGAGTGCCTGCAAGAAAATTATGAGTTGATTCAGAAACTAAGGGCATCCAAGAACGGAGCGCAAGCTGTCTCTCAAAGTAGACAGGTAACTCACTTGAAAGTTACATCCTTTTCAATCACATTACAAAGTACGTTTTAGATCGCATCAAGGTTTCACAATTATACATATCATTTGTTAAGAATTTTTGTATTGTATGTTTTCGGCTTTGTAGATCCTGGCAGAGGCTAGAAATTTTAGTTTGCACGAACTTGGGTAGAAACTGTGGATTGGTAGTTGTGTATATATTACAGTCTTGTTAGTTAAGGATCAGCATAGAATTCAGGATACTTAATCAGTAGGGTTAAGTAGTACGGTTGACTTTTAGATGCTACCGATTGCTGTATTGTAATAATATTTCACCAGAACGGCTGTAGTTACTTTTATCGGATGGGTTTTCAATTTTCACAGAGAGAACCAAAATTATGGTTTTTTAAGTTGTAGAGGTATATATGCCTTTACTAAATGACTAGATTCACTGCAGTATCTGAGGTGACATAAACCTCATCTGGGAAGTTTAAATGTATATACACACCTTTGTAGAATGACTACTAGAATTGAATTTCTTAGCTGGACTTTATACATATTGCTCCCAACTCATGCTGTATTTTGGTTGTAGCCTAGTGGTTTGCACTTGTAAGTTAGTCCCTGTAAGAAGATAAACAATCTAGAGTTTGCTCATTATAACATGTTGTACATCAATGCTTGGTGAGAAGTGTGAATATAAGACTTATAACAGTAACTGCTGCAAATATGTCTGATAAGTAATATCTCAACCCCTAAATTTGATGTTTTCGTTTTCTTGATTATATGGAAGTGATGGAAAGAAGAGGACTCCGGTCAACTGAATTTTACTCATTTTTGACTTGGAATCATGATCTAATATAGAACAGGAGTTCAATGGTATATGAAGTCATTGTTGCCTATTAAAAGCATACTAATATTTCCGCAGTTGGTTGATGAAAATGAGAATGAGAGCTCTGATGACGAAGAAGCATCAGACATGGCAGTAGATGAGCCGCAGAGGCCAAGGTCAAATTCAAAAACAAATAGCACATCGGTGGATAATCAGAACCAGACAGGACAAGCAGATGATGGATGGTCTGTCGTTCCCCCTAGGCGAAACAAGGGCAACCGCCAAAATTAGTTTGAAACTCCGACTATGGTCTTGCCTGTTTCTGCAACTTTTCCGATTTTGTTTGTTATTTATACATTTTTTGGTTTGTGTTTGTGTATTAGGCTTTGTGGTTTTGAAGTTAAGGTGTATTGATGAGCTTTGTTTCCGAACACAACATCTGGGTATTTGCGGATGTTAAGTACGCTTTGTGAGTATTTTGCGATGATTATCTTCCTTTAAACTCCCTCCATTGCTCATCTCCTACTTCCATCATCATGAACATTTAAGTGTTCAAATGATAGTCTGTGTCATGTGTTGGATGTTGGCTGTCTATTCAAAGACGTTCAACTGCCGTGAACCTGTACCACCAATACCAAAGATAAACAAAAAGGTCAAGGACGTACAATCAATGTGGTAAATCTCGGATGTTCTTCTCATCTTGGTCGTGTGACTTGTGTTCCTGACATCTTGACAATGGTATCTCATAGTGTTTTAGTTAGTAGCATATTTTTCATATCCTATTTCACATTCACAGTTTATATCTAGAAATGATTATGGATTCTTTTTTGAGTTTCTTGCGAAACTCTGCAAAGGAGATGATTTATTCCTGTTAGGTTCTAGTAATGGTCTCGTACTTTGTTTTTTATGGCAATCAAAAGGTCAGGGGAGGTATCATGTCTGTAATCCACTTACTCAAAGATGGGTTACAATTCCTTAACCACCGCGTCGCCATGCTCGTAAATATGAGTATCATGGTATATTCTGTGAGAATCCATTATCTGCCAGTTGTTGTTACAAGGTTGTTTGTATTCCAGAAATTAAGTTTTCAAAGAAATTTAATGTTGATATGTTTCATTCTGATTTGGGTGAATGGAAAAGGTTTGAAGTTTCGTGTGATAAAGATATCTCCTTTGGGAACCAATTGTACAATAGATATGTTACTTCTCTTAATGGTGTTATGTTTATGTTCATAGGGGGTGATAATATGGTAGTTTATAACATCAATCAGAACAACGCAAGTAATGGACATCGGTGTAGTTTGATCGATTTTCCGGGTCCAAGGTTTAGCTGGAACCATTTTGATGAGTTTGATGGTACCTTTAGTACTAGTACTCTTGGAGAGTCAGAAGGCCGTATCGATTACGTTATAGCTAGAAGTACAACGAGGAAAATAACTGTCAGTGTTTGGGTGCTTGATAAGGACAATTGGCAAATGTTGCACGAGAATACCTTTGCAGAACTTTGTTTTCGCCGATGTAGTATTAATATTGTAGCCTGCGTTTAGGCTTCAGTGTCCAAACCAGAAGTATTGAAGAGCTCGTGCCTTGTTCAGTTTTGGATTTCAAAAATTCAGGGTGGGGGCCGCCTCAGGCATTTGTGCTAAAGACGATGCCAACAATACTTCCACCGCCTTCTTGGATAGATGAAGATTCCCCTTCGATTATGGAAGATGTTTTCTCTGTTGCCCAATTGTTCTCGTCCGAGCAAGACCCATGAGGAGTAGATGATGAAGGTATGACTGTTGCAGAACAGGATCAGGATGGTCGACTAGTCCTTTACAGAGTACATATATATGTCTAGATAATCAGTCAGAGTTTCAATTTTATCTCCCTTTGAACTCCATCTTCAGATATAAGGTACTAGGCATCCAACCATTACTTCATGATGCATGTTTTTGATAATAAAAGTAGAATAAAACTCAATTTCATTAATAAAGTAGTTCGATCGCAATGAGATGATGGTGTTAGAACTTCATAAATATCTTTTTACGTTTAACAATTTCGGATACATCTCAAGTAGTAAATCACATTTTGCTACAATTTTTATAGCAACAATCAAACAAGATGCCAAAAACATCAAACCACCATTTTTGCTGCAATTGTTGTATCAGGGATTCAGGACTCCCTCTATTTTTTACTACTACTATAAATACCCATTGGCATTGATAGTTCTCAACAACTCAGCCAACCACTATTATCTTACTTTTGTTATCTCTGCATTCAGGATTTCAGGTTTTCTATTTTCTTGTTAATTAATCATGGGTTTAGAATCTAATTCTTTAGAACTTTTCGAAAAACGTGGATTAGAGATGCTGTTATTGGTAGGGAGCAGAAAAGGAGATAACAGAAAAGGTATTAATATAGTGAAACAGCTTTTGTGGAAGAAGAGATTCTTGAAGGATTACAGTGAAGAGCGATACAGCGAGAATTTTGATGAAAAATTAGAAGACGCTGTCAAATATTACCAAGGGTGTGGGAAGAAGGGCAGGGACGGTAAACGTCTATATAAGACTGGGGTTTTAGATGCTGATACATTATGGTCCATCACTCGTGGGTATATGACATACTCGTTCTATCCTGGAGTCGAGAAAAGTGCAGTTAGATCCAAGAAGAAGCATATGGAAACCTATGTTGGTGTTATAAAATTGTTATGTGTTAATAAGTTTTATAGGATTAAGAAGCAGATGGAAAAATAGACTAGTGTGTTTTAGTTAGTAGCATATTTTTCATTTCAAGTTAATAAAATTTATTATTAATTCGTTTATTTGTCAAACTATATTTTTTTAATGAAATTGGATATCAGTTTGCTGATTATCTATCTATCTATCTGTTTGATTTATGATTACTTCGATCTTTTTTTTTCTTTAATTTAACAAGTACTTCAAAGGTATATGTATTATCTGATTCGAAATTTAACTCATTACATAATGTCACTATTCTAATTCTGCTGAACCTGATTCTTCTATAAATTTGACTCATTACATGTTATTACTCTAATTATGTTGAACTTGATTCTTTTAGAAAACACAACATATTTTTTTCGTTAGATTCGTTTCAGATTCATTGTATGATTTAAAATTTGCAGTGATTCATAATAAGCCAATAGCTAAAAATTTACCTCGTAGGTAATTTTTTTTACCAACACTCCATTTCCAGATTAAAAATCGATTTCGGGATCCGAAATTTATTATATGACTCGAAATTTCTATTGTCATTCCACTTCTCGATCAAAATCTATTTCGAGATCCAAAGTAACTCAAAATTTATATTGTCACCCGAGATAGAGATATGCGCCACCATACACAATTTGATCGTAACTCAAATTCATTAAGTGATACAGATTAAATATGATTGCCTAAAATATGTTGTCGTGACATAAAAATTTACCGAAAATGAGATTCAAGCCAAAGAAAAAGATGACCGTAAGAGTAGTTCAGCATCAGGGGACTATTCAGGCGCCGGGAAACCCTTTGCTGAAGGAAGGCATAACAACAAAGTTGGTTTAGGCGAGGACAAGGAATTTGAAGATGTTGGAGGCTTCAGTATATTAAAAATTCAAGCGCCACAATATAGGCAGATCTGGCTGAAATATGGTCATATTCCTACTACCAAAGTTATGCCAGTCTCGTTTTACCCTATCCTAGTTATGGTGGTCAAGGACATGATGAATTCTATCATAGATATGCAGCAGTGCCGTTATGTAGATTTGACTTCTGAAATGATCAAGGGTTGGGAAGAGAAGATAATTGTGGCTGAGAAAAATGAATTTAACATTGGATGGCTTCGAGAAAGATTAGAGAGTATAAAAAAAGGTATGGGCCGTGGGATGCAGAGAGTTAAGACTGAATTGCTGGAGCATGGCGAGCCATTACGTGCTGCAAAATTAAGGATAAAGGCAGCAACGGATGAGTTGAAGAATGCAGAGGTTCAGCTGATGGCAGCAAAGGATTACTTGCGAAATAACATATCTGCATTGCTCTCTGAATCAGATTTGGTAATGTACCTAGATATAGGCGAGCATTTACCGCTCGAAGGATTGTTTTAGGCAGTGAAGATTTGCTTTATTATTAAGAGAAATTTTGTGTTTGGGTCGTAGGTTTTGGTATGGTAGAGTGTTTGGGTCGTAAATTTGTCCAATGATGTGTTTGGGTCGTAAGACCGTCAGTCAACAAGGTCAAACTAACCGACCGTTAGTCCAAAAAATTACAAGTTTGCCATT
>JAJJMC010008771.1:0-13538 GCA_023531435.1 Papaver californicum
TTTGTACGTCAACTGTCCACCTTTGTTACGTGAGTGGCTTCCTCTTTTCTAGCTATTTTCACGTGAGAAATCTCCACTATTTGCTGTCCCACTTTTGCCAAAACGAATCCCATAAGAAGGGCATAAGATATTCCATATAGAACTTGAGTTAGCCACTTTTAGAATCCTAGTGGAATTAAGAAATGTGCTAAGTTTCCTTATTCCATCCCAACAAGATATAGCAACTCCAAATTCTTTCCTAATCCCATATGACTTCCCCAAGCTAGCTAGTCCACCAAGGCTAGCCACTAGTCCACCAAACCACTCTAGCACCTCCAACTAGCCACTTAGCACCTTATCACTTACGGTTCAGCCAACTTAGCGCCTGGGCGCTAGCAGCACAAGCTAGTTTGCCACCATGTGGCTTTGCCCATAACTTCCTCATACGAGATCAGAATGACCTCGTTCTTTCGCCGTTGGCTTCGTAATTCAATTTCCTACACTGTGGTGGGTGAAAGGCCTAAATTCAGCAGAGTTTTACTGGCTCCTCGGTAATTCTTTTCATACAGCTGCATTCTGCAGGTTTCTGAACTGTAACCTGAAAAGACAACTAAACTTCGAAAGTAATAATAAAACATAGTAATTCACTCAAATATAGCAAATAAGGGTCAGGAAAAACTACTTAAAATGTATGATTTATGCACCTATCAAATTCCCCCACACTTGCCTTTTGCTAGTCCTCGAGCAAACTACAAATCTAAGCTAATCTAAACTACAACTCCGTTTCGTCGAGTAAACGGTTACACTTAGCATGTGCAACAAGCCTTTAAACCCCTAGGTGTCCCTAGTGGACGAGTTATAGTCTCGTGAGGGTTTACCAGAGATGTACCCACAAAACCTACTTCAACTTCCAAATTTTCCAAAGCACCTGCATCCAAATGGCTACGAAGACATAAAGTTTCTACATACCAACAATAAGAAGTCAGAAATATAAACATTATTCTCATGCTGAATCCTTGAGTTTGGAGAAAACCACCAAATAAAAGAGTCCCGGTTCGAGAGTGACCGAATAATTCTTCCTCACCAATAGGGTTTTATGAAATTGACACTCAAAAGACGCACTTTATGGTTCTCACATATGTGTAGGCAAGAATAAAGATAGAGGGACTACACATGTTGACGGGTAGGAAGGAAAGGTAACCTTCCGAGTCATATTAAGATGTGATCCCATAGAAAATGGGACAAGAAAGAACCCCTTTTTATTTTCTAGTGACCTCTACGAAAGGAAATCAACCATTATGCGAAGATGGGAATTGTTACTTACCTTCTCACCCGGTCGACAAACCACTCTCCCAACATCCCAGAGAAACATCTTCGGTATCAACTGTAGATAATGAACTCTTGAACTTCGTAGAACTTGACGATTTTTTAGCTCTTTTTCTCTTCACGGCCTGTATACCACTTCAAACACTGTAACTCAGAATGAATAGCTCTGGGTCAGCAAAAAATATATATATTTTTTTTTATTATTTTTTTTTTTACATCAGTTGCTTGCCTCGTACACTTTCTCCTGGACACTTTTGCTATTTTTCTCAATTTCTTGTTACGTGAGTATTTTCTCTTCCCGTGAGTTCTGTTTCGTCTCTAAATCTGTATAGAATCCACACCTTTCGATTTCTTTCGCTCTTGTAAGTCTTCAACATGTTTAATTGTATTGTTGCTTACTCAAATATGAATTTCCTCTTTAAATTGTTGCTTGCACCTTGACGGTCTTCAACTTTCCTTCAAATTACTGATGTTCCGCTTGTTGATGATGCTATGTTTCTATGGACGTTGTCGAGAGAACGATGCCAACTGCAAAACAAACTACAAGAATAAGTTAGCAATTCTGATGACACCCTCATGGTTGATAAAAAATAGCATTCAAGAGATCAAAAATAGTGCTGAAAATTGGTGCGAGGTTAGGTAGCTCATCATTCTACCCGGAATTAGCGCAGATGAAACACTCTAAACGTATAATTGAAGGTCTGGTGCCTCACTCATGGGGTATTGAATGATCGACAAGTCTAACCTGTACTCTCTACCGGCAGTTTAGGTCCATTTTAATCGGCTCTAGCCTCTCAAAAACTAAGCACTCCTAATATAGTTCTCTAATATTTCTAAGTTCAGTTATTTCGAGTAGAAGTCCGTATGTAACCGTAGCTAGCCGTATTAAGTGTCTCTAAAATCTCTAAAAGTTGAAGGTTTTCATGCAATTGTGTGTATGCTTAAATATTCTACCTAAAAATCTATATGCCTAATTACTCCCCCACACTTAAACTTTACATTGTCCTCAATGTGAATTGAATCCTCCAATGTAACGTCAAGATGGGAAATGCTAACATGATATAAAAATAAAAATCAAAAACAAAAGATAGAAATTCAAAGCCAATGGGTTGCCTCCCATTTAGCGCTTAGTTTAACGTCGATAGCCCGACGAGGCATTCTGTGCTACTCCTCCAAAGGGAGCGCCTCTTCTAACTGTATGGCAACCTTTTCAGGCTCAAACGGCTCGTAATATGGCTATAAGCGATGCTCATTCACTTTAAGCTCCTTCCCCGTTAGCAAGCTCCGAATCTCCACTACACCATGAGAAAAAACGTTAGTCACAATAAAGGGTCCTTTCCAACGAGACTTCTTCCAATAAAGGCGAGAGTTACACAGTAGAACTTTCTGTCCAACAGTAAACTGTTTTTTAGAAATCCTATTATCATGCAAAGCCTTTGTTTTCTCCTTCCTGTCCAAATCAAACACTTGTTTAGCCAAAGAATCAATAACATTAATAGAAAAACAAGAATGTACGTCACTAGGATATTGCATCGTCTCATAAATGTTGAAACGTATTATTTCTCCATCGAATTCCATTGTCAATGTCCCTTTATAGACATCAATTTTTGTTCGCCGTTTGCATGAATGGACGTCCTAGTAGCAATGGTATAGACAAATCAGTTGATCCATCCGTCATCTCTAGTACACAGAAATCTGCTGGAAAAACTAACTGATTAACTCGTACAAGCACATTTTCAACAATACCTCGAGGGTATACATTAGAACGGTCAACTAGTTGTAAAACAATTCCAGTTTCTTTTAAAGGTCCTAACTTGAGAGATTCATATATAGATGCAGGCATAACATTCACTGATGCTCCTAAATCTAGCATGGCCTTATTAAACGTTGTGTTACCAATAACAATAGGAATATCGAAACTACCGGGATCTGTACATTTGAATGGGAGTTTCTTTTGCAATATTACCGAAGCATTTTCCACCACTCTCATTACCTCATTACCGTTTAATTTTTGTTTATTGGTGCACAAGTCCTTCAGAATTCTCGCATACTTGGGGACCTGTTTAATTGCATCAATCAGTGGAATGTTCACATGAATCTTCTTGAAAATTTCTAAGATATCCTTATCTTGTTCCGCCTTTTTCGAATTAGCAAACCTGCGAGGAAAAGGTAGAGGAGGAACGTAAGTAGATAAAGGAGTTTTAGAATTTTCGTTAGGTACCTCAGCACTTTTAGAGGCGTCAGGACTCTCTTCAGAGTTACAGTTACTCTCTTTTTCCGGAACTGGCCCTTTCGGGTCTCTATTTTTCTCGGTTTCTTCTGGTTGTACAGTTCGTGTACCACTTCTCAATGTCACGGCACTGACATTTTCTCTTGGATTGATGGGTTGAGAAGGGAGTTTCCCACTATTTTGTGTCTCCAAAAGGTTCAATCTACCGTCCATAGCGGTCATCTGAGTCTGTAACTCTTTTATCGCGTTTTTCGTGTTCTGCTGATTTTTGGTCGTAACCTGCTGATTTTTCTGCGTCTGTGCCGTCATATTTTTCATCATGGAAATCATCTCTGACGACTCTGAATTTTGAGCTTGTTGTGGTGGTTGCGCTTGTTGTTGCATCCCATTTTGGTGGTTGAAGGCCGTCCTTGAAACCGCAACTTGCTGATTCGCATAGCTGAAATTCGGGTGATCTCTCTAACCTGGATTATACGTATTGGAATAGGGATCATACCTTTGCCTCTGCTGATTCGGAAATATTGCACTCACCTGTTCGGCTTCTCCCTCATAAGATGGAATGATCAGTGCAGCCATTTGTTGCATCATTTTCTCCATTTGGCTGATTTTGTGCTCTAGATGCGGTGCAGAGCTAACTTCGGCCACCCTTTTGACCGGTGACTCACGGCTCAGAAATTGTTGAGAGTTTGCTGCCATATTCTCAATTAAATCTCTAGCCTGAGTTACAGTTTTGTTTACCAGTGCACCACCACCTGCGGCGTCAAGAAGATTTCTGTCACTTGGTTGAAGCCCGTCATAGAAGTACTGTACGATCAAAGCATCGCTGAATTGATGATGTGGGCAGCTAGCGATTAATCTTTTGTACCGTTCCCAGCATTCATACAGTGTTTCGCCTACCATCTGTTGCATGCCGCAAATTTCTTTACGGATTCGAGTAGCCTTTGATGCAGGGAAGTATCTCTCTAAAAAGAGCTTCTTCAAGCCGTTACAAGTTGTAACACTGCCGGAAGATAAATAGTATAACCATTCCTTAGCCGTGTCCATCAGAGAAAATGGAAAAGCTCATAGCATGGCTCCATCAACGTCGGGTTCATCCCCAACCATGGCCATCATGATGTTATTGAAGTCCATCAGATGCTTATTCGGGTCCTCATTAGTCATCCCGTGAAACTTAGGAAGCTCACGAATCTTTCCCGACTTAATCTAGAAAGTAGAAGCCGTCGGTATGCACCATTGTTGCGTATCTAGCTTATGAGATGCTAGATCTTTCAGTGTGCGCTCGGCGTTAGCCATTGTTGCTGGTTCTGCTTCTACGTCCAAATCTGCAAACTCGCTTGCTGTATTCGGAGGAAGTGGCGTGTTGGCTGCCCGGACTAGTTCGTTCAGTAAAGTGCCTGATCGAAGTCGTATGCGCATTCAAGTACTTAAAAATAAAATTCAGAACCGTATTAGAACTAAAAATAAAATAAAAACGAAACTAAAAATAAATAACAATCCACTATGCTTCCCCGGCAGCGGCGCCAATATTTGGTCGTGTCGTAATCAACCAAAATAATCGAGTTCTTATTCTTCCAAAGTAGATTAAAGTATAGCAAATAAGAACAAGTTCGTTCGCACAGAGAGGCTAGTGATTGTTAATTACTTTCAATTATGCAAGTAAACAGGGGGGGTTTTTGTTGTTTTACTTAAACTAAATTAAACTAACGTAAATTAAAGCAAATTAATAAAACGTAAATCAGGGATGAGAAGTATTGGTTAGAGAATTCACCGTCCGTTTTCCAACATGTTATTAATCAAAGCATACTCAACGTTCATGCATTAGTAATACCAAAAACCCTAAAGTAGCCAGTTATCTCGTCTACTTCCGCAAAACTCCTAATATCATCAAAGAATGAGTACCTCCACCCTTTGGATTCTTAGCACCGGATAATCTGAGTGAGTACCTCCATGATAGACACATTTTTGTGTCCGATTTAATCTCAATTTTATATATTGTTGGTATTTTATTTTTGTACTTATTATGGTTTTATTGCTTTTTAGGTATTTTTGGAGAATTGTTAAAGGCACCTTCACATTGGATTAAGGCACCCCAATTGATTTATAAAGGCCCCCAAGGATTAAGGCACCCAAAATTCAAATTGAAAATTTGGGCGGGAAGAAAAGTTTCTGTTTCACGTAAACAACAAATTTTGGAAACTAGTTTTGTTTATGGAATGTTCTCTATTTAGGAAACCGAATTGTTTGGGAAAGAATTAAAAAGAGAAAGAGATCAATTTCTTCTCTTATTAGAATCAAATCAAGGAAAGAATCGGAAGAAATCGGGAAGAAATCTCATGTTTTGGGAAAGCTTTTGTTCATGAAATCAAGGAATTTTTTGGGAGTTTTTGGAGAGATTGGAAGCTTGAATTAGTATAAGTAGGCATGTATAGCAATTGGGTTTAGTAGAGAGGAGATTGGGGAAGCTTAGAATTGCTCGAAATCACGAGAAGAAAGCTAAGAGACGAACAAAAATTTCTACTGCTGCCAAGGAAGAACACGAAGCAGGCTACACCGGAAAACCGTCGTTCATTAAAACAGGAAACTGTCGTTCATTAAAACAGAAACCGTACTTTCTTTCAAAACGCAACAGAAAACTGTTTCTTGTTGCGTATTCTTTTGAACTGTTTTCTGTTACGGGCTGAAGTGTTTCCAGCAACACTTATAGCCGTATCTAATTAACTGTGTGCAATCATATTCTCCTTGTAATCAATATTTTGAGCAATGAAAAGATCTTTTGAGCAAGTTTTCTCCACCATGAGCTAAGTTCCTTTACTGGGATGATGGAGGAGGTTTTTCTCTCAATTTTATGTGGTAAGTCTATTTTGTTTAATTTATTTATAATTCTTTATCTATTAAATTGCATAGTTTCGAAATAGAAAAAACGGTTTTCATTCAGTAGTGGTGTTTTTGTTTGATGGATCATGCTGGGTTGACGACCATTGATGTTCCATGCTTATGATTTACCTCTGCTTGTTTGCATAAAAACCTATTTTGGCAATATCTGAGCTTAATTTATTTAAAAAGAATTACATGATTAATCACATAGTTGTGGGAAATAACTGAATCCTGATTCCTGGTTTTCTCCATATTTTCTAAAAACATCTCTAGTTTATTTTGCTTTGTTTTATTTAATTAGATTAAGTTTATTATTTTCTAAAATCATTACCTTCACAAGTTCGAGAATCGAACACTTTTTACCACTATTCTAAAACACATCAATTTTTGGCGCCGCCGACGCGGACTTGTTTTTAGGTTTCGGGTTTTAGATTTATTTTTAGGTTTTTATTTTTAGTTTTATTATTTTACTTTGTTCTATTTTACGTTTCTTTTGGTATTTCTCTTTTGCTACAGGTTGGATTTTGGATCGAAAAGGGAGTACGCCAAAGTTTTGAAATTAAAGCTAAAGACTTGGAGTTAAAGGGAAAAGCTTAAAGAACGAAAAAGAAGATCGAAGATTTTATTTTCTTAATTAGATTTTTAGATTATTTTAATTAGTTTTAATTCGTTTAGAAAATTGTATTAGGGTTTTATTCTTTCTGTAATTTTTCTTTTATTTTCGGACACTTTTTTGACTTTATTTTGGACATTTTTGGACATTATATTATTTTTAAACCCTACGGAAGGGTAGCTTTAAATATCAAACTGTGTGCAGGGAAGGACGACAATTACGATATTGTCTCGGCCCCTCGGGTTCGCACACTATTGAAAAGGATATTAGTGGCCCGAGTCGACTTCAACGGTTCATCGGCCGTCTGGTACGGGAGGTAAACTTCGACCAACCCACGAATCTCCTGTCAGTGGGTTTTCTGGACGCCTTTGTATGCATATATGTTGAGGACTGAATACAGACCTTAATTTTTACATAGTAATGGTCAAGGCCTGGCCATACAAGATAAGGTTTCGGATTTCATCACCGTCTCCTTCTTGCCCGCCTTAGGAAAACGAAACCTAGCGAACCTAAGCCTAAAATCTTGACTAGAAAGAGACCTATAGGGTATCGAGCTTATTGGAAAATCGTTCAAAAGGACTGTACTGGTTACTTTATTAGCCTAACTCGAAGTTCAGGAAGATTACTTTAAGTTGATTAGAGCCGCCTTGTAACCCAGGGAAAAGTGCCAAAGAGACATGGGTATCAAAGCTCCATTGAGCTTCTCCTGTTTCTCTTCGACTTAATCTAATTCAGATCGTTCTAAGAGGTTTGCTAAAATTGTAACAAGTTGCTTTTTGAAAGAGTAGAAGCTGGTCTAGAAACAATCTAAGTGGAGCCATCATGTTTGTTGTTTGCTAGATTTAGGTTTGATTTGGTTGAGTCAGGGAACGATTGTGTTTGATTAATTGCTTGTTAGGATTTAATTTTTGCATGCCAAGAACGCCCTTAAAGCGAACTTGGGATAGTGACCCTCAAGGTAGGTTAATTAGTGGAAGACTGGTAGTTCACCTTAACCTTGAGAAGCCAACTGAGAGTGAACTAGTCACTCCCGAGACCGTGTCAGCAATGACATCTCTGAAGGATTTGTTGAATCCGACCCGGACCTCACGTCCATCTTGCATCAAGTTAGACGCTACTAAAGCGAGCTAAGAACTGAAACCCGGAATCATCCAGATGCTTCGATTATTCTTAGGAAAAGAAAACGAAAATCCCTATTTTCATGTTAGGGAATTCGAGGAAATATGTAGCACAATCAGGATTAGAGACTTGAATGACGAGTCTATTAAACTCATACTATTTCCCTTTTCACTAAGAGACAAAGCCAAGTCGTGGCTATACCTCTTGGATCCTCAGTCAATTGAAACCTATGCCCAACTTACTTCATCTTTTATTCAGAAGTTCTTCCCTAGGAATAAAATTTCGTCTGTTAGGCAGAAAATATGCACGTTTTCCCAGCTAGAGGGAGAGTCTCTGTATGGGTATGTAGAAAGGTTCAATGACTTATTGTCCTAATGCCCAGACCACAGAATAGAGGAGTTAAGGCTAGTTCAGATCCTCTATGAGGGTTTGGACTACGCATCTATAACCTTGGTCGATTCTTTGTCAACCGGAGGGTTCGACAGTGAGACTCCTGCTGAGGCGATGAAACTTCTGAGTGATATCGCCGAGAAGACCCAGCAGTGGGAGAGCAGTAGGGAGCCAAAAAGAACAATTCTTCTAGGATGAGGAAATGTTCATAGGGTATGAGGATCTTTTGATTCAAAGGCCCAAATAGAAGCCTTATCTAGAAGGCTAGAACTGGTCGAAATGAATCAAGCTAGTAGTTCAGAGCCCAACCAATTCGAAGAGCAAGCTTTTGCTCTTTATGATAACACTAGATTTGATAACCAGAGAAAGTTCGACCCGTATTCGGAATCTTATAACCCTGGCTGGAGAAACCACCCGAACCTTTCCTGGTCGAAAGGCCAGGCTCAAGGTCAGTTTAGTAATGCCAAAGGTCCTCCAGGCTTCAGTTATAAGAATTCGGCTGGTCCAACTCATCCCACCAATGACGAAAAGTATGAGCAGAGGTTCCAAAGCCTAGAAAAAGCTATGTCTAGTTTACAAACCCAAGTCACTGATATTGCTGCGGCTCTGAGGGAGAGAGAACCTGGTAGGTTCCCTAGTCAACCCGAACCCAATCCTAGAGGATCCAATGGAATGTTGACTGGTGAGAAATCATCCAGTCACGTGAATGCAATTACGACCCTCAGGAATGGTAAGGTAGTGGATAACAAGGTAACTAGGCCCGTTAGTGAACAAACTGTAGTTCATCCTGACCCAATAGTTGAAGAGACTGATAAAGTCTCTGACGAGCCTGAGGCAACCCCTCAGAGAACCGATTTCATGCCTAGAGCCCCATACCCAAGGTTGTTAGTACCTACTAGGAAGGAATCCAATTTTAATGAAATAATGGAAGTTTTTAAGAAAGTCACGATCAACCTTCCATTATTAGATGCAATTAGGCAGATTCCTGCTTATTCCAAGTTTCTTAAGGACATGTGTACGCGAAAGCGAAAACTTAGCGTACATAAGAAAGCTTTTCTAGCTAGTCATGTAAGTTTAATTATACAGAGTAGTACGGCCCTTAAGTACAAAGACCCAGGTTCCCCAACCATAGCTTGCACAATAGGAAACTACCGGGTAGAAAGAGCCTTACTCGATTTAGGAGCCAGTGTGAACTTATTGCCGTACCATGTGTACCTCCAGCTAGGACTAGGCGATTTGAAACCGACTCAGATGACTTTGCAGTTAGCTGATAGGTCGGTGAAAATTCCTCGTGGTGTCATAGAGGATGTTTTGATTGAAGTGGATAAATTTATTTATCCAGTGGACTTTGTTGTGCTTGATACCAGACCTGTGCCTGATCCAGAGAATCATATACCGGTTATACTAGGTCGCCCGTTCTTAGCAACATCTAATGCGATCATTAATTGTCGTAACGGTGTTATGAACTTGTCTTTTGGTAACATGACTATTGAGCTGAATATCTTCAACATTAGTAATCAACCACCTGAGCTAGATGACCCCACCTTAGAAACCGTCAACATGATAGAGACCCTAGTTCAGGAGTCATTACCAAACACTTTGATAGAAGACCCGTTAGAAAAATGTCTAGCCCACTTTGGATTAGAGTTTGATGAGTTAGGCCCATCAGAGACCTCACCTGTGATTGTAGCTTCAGATTTGGATAGTGACCAAGAGAATAGGCTAGTAACCGTGCTTCAGGACAATCAGAAAGCTTTAGGATGGACAATAGCATATATTAAGGGAATTATCCCAACAGTTTGTATGCACCAGATCTATTCAGAGGAGGAATCCAAACCGTCTAGGGAGATGCAGCGTAGGCTCAACCCGTTAGAAGATCCATTAGAGAAATTCCTAGCCAACTATAGAATTGATGGCGATAATGATAGTGTTATTAGAAGACGCAATTGACTATTTTCGAGAATCTGACGATCCGGAAATGAGGGAAATTGTTATTAGTCTATCTAGAGACACTGAAAACTCTAAGTTTGGGGGTGACTATCATTCTCCATGTGCTATACCATTAAATCTTAGGAAGGTCCCTAGCTTGGGACCTAATATATGCACGTCTGCCATTGTACAAGATCATCTTCGAGCTAGATCCAATGATCATCCTGTTCAGAAAGAAGTTCAGTTGCCAAAAACCAATCCTCTGGTCGATGTGGTTTACCTAAATAGGGATCAAAGTGTGTTCAGATTGTTTATCTTCGTAGCTTGCTGTTGTTTTCTTCTATTGTGGATAACACTATTTGATTCAGATAATCCACAGTTGTTCCGATTATTGCTATATGATTTAAGGAGGTAACTTATGCTCATGCGACACGGTAATATCTTTCCCTAATTCCTTTTCGTGCAGTGTTTAGAAACATTGAGGACACTGTTTAATTTAAGTTTGGGGGTATTGGGAGACTTTTTAGGAATAATAAAATTTGGAATTTAGCAGCTTGTGAACAATTCAGGGTGACACAAACCACTCTAGGTAGATGGAAACTTAGCTCTTTTTCTATAGGAATTGGTGTACCCAGCTAAATGGTCTATTTATAAAAGGACAAAGTTCAGGTGTTAGAAATAACACGATAGTTGTCACCACATCTCGGAGTCTATCACTATGATATCACTTTCTGTTTTTACTTTTGCAAACTTGTGTTTCTCTAAGTGATTTGGTGGGGCCCAGTATCAAATTTTTATCGGCGTCGGGATGAAATAGAGTGTTTGAGATCAAGCCCCATTATTATGAAAAAGAAAAAGCGAGAAAAAAGAAAAAAAAAATATAGAAAAAAAAAAAAAAAAAAAAGTATTATTAACTTTGTGTTTGGGTTTTCCCTGTCTTCGTCGCCTAAGCAAGCGTGGAATGCAGGATCCATGGGAACTCGAGTATAGACCAATTGAATTTATAGTAGTATTATATTTAAAAACAGTGGGTGCGGATCTCAATTTCATTAGGTTTCATCCTGGCAATGACCTTCAGACAGATATGGGAAACACCGTTCACCTTAGTCAACATGTGAAACCTTCATATTTTCCATGTTCATCTTCTAAATCTCTTCATGTAATTGAACTGTGATAGATTCTGGGTTTTGTGGATTATACGATTATCTCAGTAGAGCTCTGTTGTCACATATGAATTTAGTATGCTTGAGTAAATCACTCGTGTACAGTAATTGGACTCATATAGGGTAATGATTCCTATAGCCGAAGAATTGAGTAAGCCAACTAAATAGTTTGTTTAGTGTCTATCCTAAATTTTTCATGAGTCGCTAAAATCTGGAGTAAAGGTTTTGTGGGTATACCTCTTATAAACCCTCACGAGACTATAACTCGTCCACTAGGGACACCTAGGGGTTTAAAGGCTTATTACATATGCTAAATGTAGTCGCAATTCCTGCGAAAGTGAGTTAGGATTTTTATTTTCTAAATTAGATTTGCTCGAGGACTAGCAAATAATAAGTTTGGGGGTATTTGATAGACACATTTTTGTGTCCGATTTAATCTCAATTTTATATATTGTTGGTATTTTATTAATGTACTTATTATGGTTTATTGCTTTTTAGGTATTTTTGGAGAATTGTTAAAGGCACCTTCACATTGGATTAAGGCACCCCAATTGATTTATAAAGGCACCCAAGTATTAAGGCACCTAAAATTCAAATTGGAAATTTGGGCGGGAAGAAAAGTTTCTGTTTCACGTAAATAGCAAATTTTGGAAACTAGTTTTGTTTATGGAATGTTCTTTATTTAGGAAACCGAATTGTTTGGGAAAGAATTAAAAAGAGAAAGAGATCAATTTCTTCTCTTATTAGAATCAAATCAAGGAAAGAATCGGATGAAATCGGGAAGAAAGCTCATGTTTTGGGAAAGCTTTTGTTCATGAAATCAAGGAATTTTTTGGGAGTTTTTGGAGAGATTGGAAGCTTGAATTAGTATAAGTAGGCATGTATAGCAATTGGGTTTAGTAGAGAGGAGATTGGGGAAGCTTAGAATTGCTCGAAATCACGAGAAGAAAGCTAACAGACGAACAAAAATTTATGCTGCTGCCAAGGAAGAACACGAAGCAGGCTACACCGGAAAACCGTCGTTCATTAAAACAGGAAACTGTCGTTCATTAAAACAGAAACCATACTTTCTTTCAAAACGCAACAGAAAACGGTTTCTTGTTGCGTATTCTTTTGAACTGTTTTCTGTTACGGGCTGAAGTGTTTCCAGCAACACTTATAGCCGTATCTAATCGACTGTGTGCAATCATATTCTCCTTGTAATATATATTTTGAGCAATGAAAAGATCTTTTGAGAAAGTTTTCTCCACCATGAGCTAAGTTCCTTTACTGGGATGATGAAGGAGGTTTTTCTCTCAATTTTATGTGGTAAGTCTATTTTGTTTAATTTATTTATAATTCTTTATCTATTAAATTGCATAGTTTCGAAATAGAAAAACGGTTTTCATTCAGTAGTGGTGTTTTTGTTTGATGGATCATGCTGGGTTGACGACCATTGATGTTCCATGCTTATGATTTACCTCTGCTTGTTTGCATAAAAACTTATTTTGGCAATATCTGAGCTTAATTTATTTAAAAAAAATTACATGATTAATCACATAGTTGTAGGAAATAAATGAATCCTGATTCCTGGTTTTCTCCATATTTTCTAAAAACATCTCTAGTTTATTTTGCATTGTTTTATTTAATTAGATTAAGTTTATTATTTTCTAAAATCATTACCTTCATAAGTTCGAGAATCGAACACTTTTTACCACTATTCTAAAACACATCACTCCACTCGTGTTCAATCCAATGATAGCTATGGTCTTTGTGAGTTGAGGTTAATCTAGGTAACCCGGCGCAATTCGCCACTCGGATTCAACCTAGGTCAAGCTTCTACACATACTTGCATGGAAATTTTAAGTATCGTTAACAAATATGTTATTCTACCTATAACCGGAGTCCCTCGACAGATTCGACTCTTAGAACTCCA
>JAJJMC010008789.1:0-35083 GCA_023531435.1 Papaver californicum
ACTAAAATCGAACAACTCATCTTATCATTGGTCTTCGCCACTCAAAATTTACGTACTTATTTTCTCACACATTATGTTCGTGTCCCGAGCAAGGCACCGTTACAATCAGTATTAAAGAATACAGGAAAATTAGGGAGGATCGCCAAATGGAACGCCCAGCTAGAACAATTCAACATCATTTATGAGTTGCAAACCGCACAAAAATCTCAAGTTTTAGCTGACTTCCTTGTGGATTTCCCGATTGAAGAAGAATATGAAATTCAAGGTCCGATAGGTGGAAAAAAAAAATTAACTTATTTAAAACTTTTTCATTAAAATTTTCATCACATTAATAATTCATTTTTTATCTATGTTAAAAGGATTATCAAGAGGCGAGGAAGAGGACCCACAAGATACTCTGAACTCAACAAACCATCAAAGATGGGAAGTCTTTGTTGATGGGTCCCGAAACAAAGAAGGAGCAGGAATTGGCATTGTGACTTGTGATTACTGCACCAATGGGAGGGCGAATGACACATTCATTCCGTCTTGAGTTTGAAGAACATACAAACAACATAGTAGAATATGAAGCTGTGGTTCATGCTCTAAAACTTATCATCGAGCTAGGAATCAGCAACGTTCGATTCACAAGTGATTCACAGTTGGTAATTCGACAAGTCGAATTAAAATATCAAACAATTGATGAAGATTAGTACAATATAAAAATCTTGTTCAAATTTTAGCAAATCAAATCCCAAACATTATTTTTCGGCATCTATCCCGAGACAAAAACCGACATGCCGATGCACTGGCATTCATTTCCTCCATGGTAAACGATCCTAATATCACGGCAATAAAAGTCGGAAGAATATATGAACCATCTATTCAGATAAAAGCACTTCATAACATAAAAGGAGATGTGACAGAAGAAATTAATGATCCCGCAATACAAAATGCCCCATCTATGCCTCAACAAGTAGATGATCAACCAAGTGAACCAGATTGGAGGATTCTGATTCATCAATATCTACAAGATAACATATTGCCTTCAAATTCTAAAGAAGCAAGAAAAATTCAACTCAAATCAGATAATTACCAGCTTCGGGATGGAATTTTGTATCGTAAATCATTCTTCGGGCCATTATCCCGATGCCTATCACAAAAGGAAGGAATACAGATACTCAAAGAAATACATTATGGAGATGCGGGAAACCACAGTGGAAGGCGTTCACTCGCATTAAAAGATAAAACCCAAGGCTATTATTGGATATCCATGCTTAAAGACTTACAAAATATGGTACGAAGGTGTGAAGAATGCCAACGATTCTCAAAGAAAATCAAAACACCTGCCACAGAGCTTAATTCTATACTCAGTCCATGGGCATTCGCGAAATGGGGGGTATATATTGTTGGTCCGTTAGTTGAAGGGACCAAAAAGAGAAAATATTTAATAGTGGCTACCGATTATTTCACCAAGTGGGTAGAATCTAAAGCATTAGTTCGGATCAGAGATTCCGATGTGTTCACATTTTTATTTGAAAATATCATCTGTAGATTTGGGATTCAAGCAGCCTTAGTTTCTGATAATGGACAGCAATTTCAAGGAAAGAACATTGATATGCTATTTGAAGCATATAACATACAGAAACACAAATCCACACCATTTTATCCCTAAAGTAATGGACAAGATGAATCCACAAATAAAACAATTGCAATGAATCTGAAGAAGACATTGGATGGGTATTACAAATGTTGGTGTGAACAGTTGCATAATACATTATGGGCGTATCGCACCACAAGGAAAGAATCCACTGGAGAGTCACCATTTCTTCTTACATATGGGACAGAAGCAGTTATACCAACAGAATTCATTCTACCAACAACTAGAACAGAAGCATGGGAGAAAAATCTAAATACGGATTTAATGTTACAAAAGTTGGATGATTTGGAAGAAAAAAGAGAAGTGGCACTCCAGAAAATGGAGAATTATCAAAGAAAGTTGGCACGGGATTATCACAAAAGGGTCAAGTCACGAAACTTTGTCCAAGGACAATATGTTTTACGATAAATCCCAGAATACCATCGGGACAAAAGTACTGGAAAGTTCGCACCAACTTGGGACGGTCCGTATGTAATACAAGCATCAGCGGGATCGTACTATCTCTGGAATATGCAAGGAGACATCTTACAACATCCATGAAATGCACAATACTTAGAGCTTTATTATCCATAATTAATAGCACAGCTATGGTGGCCAACACAGGTATTAAAATCTTTATTCAATACTTCTAACAATAAAATTCTTTGTGAGTTTATACTTAAAATAAGAATCAATTCCAGGAACATCTTATTATGGAAAACGCTAAGATTGGCGACATAATCAAAATTCAAATCCAGGAACACCTTATTCAGGAAAACGCTACGATTGGCGACATAATCAAGATTCAATTACTCCAGGAACATCATATTCTGGAAAGCGCTTACGAATAGCGATACAATCCTAATATCAAAGAGGTAAATGTCCTTATAGAATTTTAATAATTCAGAAATTCTAATAAAGAAGGAATACCTAATTTATGGTTATCATTTTCAGAGTACGTTCGAGACCAACCCTGTATCTTACCCCTGGCCCGGGTTTGTTTCGTATGTGTGGGATCTCGAATTACATGTTTTGAGGTATATATACTTCGATCCATTGTACTCATGAAACAATATGATTAACCTAAATATTTCATAAATATCATATCTTATGCAGGGACAATATTCAGAGCACATTCAAGCGCAAAAGTGGAAAATCACAAAATGATGTTTTCAATTACAGTAAGTCAAAATTCAAAATAACAAAGGATCGGGATACAAGAAAAGAACATCAAAAGATGAAGCTATGAGCAATAGAGCAAAGAACAAGTACAACTAGGCTTCAAAGTTGGACCGTCGGGACGGTTGAGGAGGAACCATCGGGATGGTAGCACGACCATTCAAAACAGAAGGATCGGCTTGAGCACGATCCAAGGAAGAATTAAATGACATTACAATTTTTGCCTTGGCATCTTGTCTTACCCAGATGATATAAGCATGCCTGTAATCAATTTCTGATTGAAGATCTTTAATTTTTTGCTGATCCTTTTCTACTTTTTCTTTTTCAGCATTTAATTCCTTTAATAACTCATCAGATCTTGATTGTACTTTTATAATTTCCTGTTCATGAGCTTCGCGTTTCGAAGTTTCAGCATTCAACTGAGATTGCAAATCCCGAAGCTTTATTACACTCAGAGCCACGTTCTTCTCTGAAGTCTTCAACTCTTCAGTAATATTTGTTATCGTATTATTTGCGATATTGAGTTCAGCTCCTGCTACTGTTGCTCATCCATTGGCTTCGTTGACCTTCTTTTCTAGCACTGAAAACTAGAATGAATATCAGATAAACCATATAATACCTTCAATAAAACAAGCATGTAACTCAAGCATATACCTCTAGCTACAGACTTAAACTCTGATTCTTTAAGGGTTAAAGTTTTCAGAGCTTCTTGATATTTGGATTCAGCTCTATTACGTCTCCAAGTATTCAACTCAATACTATCGGACAACTGTGCTAATTTCCCTTTAACCAGTTCCATATCCATATTTACTTCTCTTGCATGATTGTTCAACTGAGTCATCCTACGCTGGAACCTAAACAGGGATTCCAAGTCTCCCACTGATCCTATAAATGAATTTCAAAACTTCAATATATATATATATATATATATATATATGTGGTACGAACCTATAGGTTCGTACCCAAAATAAGTACGATCTAACCTATATAGGTACGAACCCAAAATATGATACGAACTAAGAGGTGAGGAACAAACCTTGATTCTGATCTTGAAGCTTTTGATTTTGATCCTCAAAATTTTGAAGTTGTTGTTGTTGCTGTTGTTGTAGTTCTTGTTGTTGTTGAAATTGTTGTTGAAGATAGTTGTTTTGCTGCTTGAGATTTTCAATTTCTTGCTGTAAATTTTTTATCTCCGCGCTTCGCTTTCGTTGCCTCATTCTTGAGCATCAGCTCCATCATTATGGCCCGAGCCTTATAAAACTTGTACGCTGCAAATGTGCAATCGGTACCATATTTAAGCTGAGCAAGAGCTTGCTGCAGAAAAGAATATGATGGAACCTCTGCAACAGTCAGAACTTCATTTAAAGAAGAAGGAAGACCGAGTGGGTACGATTGATCGAAACACTCGCTTTCGAACCAAGCGTCCCGAGTATTCTCCTGTGGAACAACACCGAATGAAGTCCGCAGCCTAGCCATTGAAGAACTATCAGATTTCAATGGATCGTGATATGGGGAAGTATTCAGAAATCCTTTAGAAACAACCCACTGAAAGGCTTCGTCTTCTTCACCAGCAAGAGTGATTCCTTCATCCACTTCAGAGAAGGACCATTGAGTAGAAGGTTCACCATCCGACATGTCAACATCGGCACTATCAACATGAGCCGCAGATTGAACTAATGTCCCGATGGGTGCATTTGATTTATGAGTGACTCCAGGAGCATTTTCATCCACAGGGAGGCTCGGGACATTAGGGACATTTGTAGCTAAAGTACTAGGAGCTATGATTTCAACATTCGCTTCTTCAGAAATTTCATTTCTTTGTTCTTCCACAACAACATCAACAACAACATTTTCTTTTTTCAGTATTTTCTTCAACAGTAACAACTTCGTTCACTTCTTCCATATTTTCTTCTTCAATAGCAATATCATCTGCTTCTTCTTGAGGTAATCCAGTAAAAACTGTTATTATACCACTACTTGAAGCAATTGGTTTTATGTCAAAGTTAAAAGGAAGGGAAGAAAAGGAATCATAGAGGACGGTGGGAGCAGCGGTGGTAGGAACAGTTTCAGAAATGGATTGGGCTATTGAAGGCTGCTCCGAAGAAAGAATTGGTTCCCCCACGCTAACAGGAACAACATTGATGATAACGTGCTGTCCCGAAACTTCTGCTCAGACCGAACCTTCAACGTCCTGTCCCGCAGCAGTGATAAGAGCGGAACTGTTGTTCCCCTCAACAAAGCAATCTCTAATTTCTCCTTAATCTACTTCGGAAGGGTACAATGGTCTTTTCAGTTTTTTCTTCTTCTTTTCAAGGAAAACCAATTTTCGTTTTCCCTTACCTTCAATAACTCAACTCTTTGCCTACCTTCAACGATATGAATACCAAGACTTGGGCGAGGAGGAGGAACATCGGTGTGAAGTTCAGAATCGGGTTCAACCTGAAACACAAACATTTGTCCCGTAAGAAAAAATTCAATGGTAGTTCGGGACAATATTGAAATAAAGAATAATACGAACCTTATAATCAAACTTGTAGTCCTCAAAATTTAACCGCCAAGGACAATAGCTCGGGAAACGACTACGAAGTTCTTGAATTTCATCTTTGGAGATGTTACCGAAAATCCAAGGACCTTCAATTACAATTGGAGTGCGATAGCATTTATAGTCATGATCCTGACGAATTCTTTCTTTTGTGGGAAAATCAAGTTTGGTATGGGGAATAAATTTGATTTTGGGATCGTCGACCTCATGTAATAAGGGAAATCCCGAAAGACACTTGCGAACAGGGCTAACGCTCCACTTCACGTAATTTCTTTTAGTAATGCAATCTCCATATGTAGTATGTAAATTTTCAACGGTATAACTGCTACGTTCTGTAAAATCTGGAACGTAGCAAGTAGATTAGTCCGCCCTTCACTTCGGAGGCTACACTCATCAAGGATACGCCACCAATTTCCATTGTATTGAGTAATGGATCGAGCAAGTCCATGAGGAGAATCACCACGAGTTGCAAGGACTTCATATTGAAAAGGATTTTCTTCTTCATATAATGGGAGACGAGGTCCGGCCTCTAAAGCACCATCAGAAATTAGTAAACTATTGGGAGAATAGTTAAAGCTTTGCATCGATCCTAAAGTTAGTACTTCAGTATTTTGTCATAGAATGAGACTTTAAATCCATCAAGATCATGTCTTCTCTTAAAAACCTCAATGTTCATCGACCGGTAACTATAAGTCGCATGAGGCCGCTTATTTCTGGGGGCAGGATTAGCGCCTGTAGAAAGCCTCAGGAGCTGGATTACGAGCAGACCGAGACACAGCATATCTAGAAGAAGGAACTCTTGAAGATCTTCCAGTTTCTTGGTGATCACCAGCAGCATTGGGATTTCTGGAAGACATAACGTTTTATCTGAAAAGAAAATTTCAAAGGATCAATGTGTGAAGGAATCATCATAGATCGTAAAGAAACAATCATAGAAATAAAAAAAAAACAATTATCAGTTCAATCATATCTGTTAAAAGATAATCATGGTTAAATATTAAAGTAAGATACTGAAGGTAAAAAATCCTCAACATACCTGGAGAAAGAAGATAAGCAATTACTTGATCAAAGGTAAAATAAATGTGATTGATGCTAAAAGCTCCTGAACAGTTGGGAGAACGAAAGTATTTGAAAATTTCAAGGAAGATAAAGAGCAGCAACTTTAAGAGGTAAAAACAGAAGTGGAAAAGACTGCATCGTATTTAAAGCGAAGAATAGAAACCGTCACAATTTGAAAAGGCATTAATCAAGGAAAAGATTTGATTTCCTCGAAAAAAGGGTAACTGACACAAACGTGATAATAGAAGTTACTGCTTGCGAAAAGTTCGCGTAACGTGTAAAAAAAAGTAATGGTAAAACAGAAGGTAATAATTGTTCTTCTACTTTTTTCAAAACCTTGGATCGACCGTTAGAAGTTTTTGAAAAAAGAAGAAGAAGGGGGCAAGTTGTTAGGAAATAAAAGGAGGACGACACGTGTAAGACGATTAACGAAGGAGACAGTGGAACTAAGAAGCACACAATCAAAGCCGTATCAAAGGATCGGAAAATGACAGATGTGAAAGACTGAGTAAATCCCTGTATGATCGACACGTAAGATCGGGAAAGTAATATCACACTGATCGAAACAGATAGCATTAAATGCTTATTGAACGGGAAAGTAGGAGTAATGATGAATGAGGAACGGGAAAGTAAGAGTAATAATGAACGTGGAGCAGGAAAGTAAGAGAATAATTACTTTTGTCACATGCTTGACACATATGATTGGGACAAAGCTGATTCTCAAGGAACGAAGAGTACGTGTTAATCATGCAAGGTAAACGGACCAAAAAGCAAAAGGGATGACCTGTCAATCGTACAATCATCCCGATCCAGAGATAATAAGGAGAACGAAAGAGGGTATCGGGACAAGAGAGACTCATTAGATAATCTATAAATAGAAGAGAGCATTCAACAGAGAGGGGGTCAGAAAATTGAAGTGAAGAAAAGGCTAAGGAAGAATAACTAGAGAAAAAAAGAAAAAGATCATTAGGTATGTATACATTGTGTAAGATAGGATTTATAAGTTCCACTATCATGATTCATTTTCTTGATTCAAAAAGATTATGAATTTGTGACTGTAATTTGATCAGATTTATGATCTGTAAATAAATGGATTATTAAAAATTTTCTCATTAATTGATTTAAAAGAGGATTCTATGTATCAAATTGTAAGTTAAAATCTTTCTGTTTACTGTTTTTTCATCAAATCATTGGTTGTTGATGTCAATGGAAATTTTGGCATAAACAATAAACCTGCTGCTGAGAAATCAACCCAATTGGTTTCTTATCAGGTTAGAAACTTAGAACTAAAAGTGGTAAAGTTAAAGGGCAGTTGAATTTTTCTTACAAATTCGGTGAGAAGGTGTCCCAACCGGCACATGTGTATGCAGCCACCAACTGAGTCGTCCTTGGCGTATAAAGCGGGAGAACCTGTTACAGCGTACTCTGCAGTGGGTTCGAGTGTGTCGTATCCACCCCTGACAGGGTATCCACCAATTGGGTATCTCCTGCTGGATATGAGTATGGGTAACCATAACCATCAATTGGGTATCCACCTCAACAACCTGGGTATAGGTATCCGCTACAAGGTGGATACGGTGGATACCCACAGCAGCCTTCTATGGTGGTGAAACCATATAAACAAAAGAAGAATAAAACGGGGGGAATGGACATGGGGATGTGTTTAGGTGCTGGATTACTCGGCGTACTTTTGATTGGTGATATGATTTCTGATTTTGGTGATTATGATGGTGGGTTTGATGATTGTGGTGACTTTGATTTTTAGTTTTTAAGTTTTTTTTTCTTTTGCTAAGAATGTGATGCGAAAGATGTTTACTTTTACACTTGATCTCCTAAAGTCAAAACACAAACTAAAGCTCAAATGCATCTCTCATACTTTTCAAGCAATTGAAATCAACAGAAACAAATAAAATTATTGCAAGTACCCGGTCGTTTTTCAGTGAATGCCGCGGATGTAGTTTTTTTTTTTTCAAATAGATATTTATTTATGAAGATAAAACTATTACATAGTTGTAATCTTGTTTAAGGCAGACTAACACATCCGGTGACAGATTATCTAAATAGTCAAAGTTTGCCATTTTTCCGTCCTTGTCTTGCTAATAAATGTGCTACCTTATTAGCATCTTTATTAATAGCCTTACAAAACCATAAATTCTTTCTAGAAAACTTATGTTTAATATCCAAAATAAATCTGTTATTGACCCAGTGAACACTATATTCATTCTGGTTTACGGAATTGACTACTATTTCACTATCAAATTTGAAAACAATTTTATAAAATCCTTTCTCCTGCAACCAACCGACAGCTTCATCCATTGCTAGGCATTCCAGATGTTGTACTATATAATCTGAATTCAGCCCTCCGTTAATGAACCTTCCTTTTGTTCCATAACCAATTTCTTTAACATAAGAAGCAATCCATATTAACCTTAACAAAACCTTTGTCAGGTGGTACCAATTCCTTCAAAACCTTTTTTTTATTTAGTATTAATTTTAAGATAGCAATCTATTTGATTGTGAAGATATGTTTTTGTACTTAATATATATATATGCATAGGAAGCCGGATATCATTCTCTTCAGCTCTCAAACATGGAACCTATCGCTGAAATCTTTGGTGCATTACGAAAATACAAGATGAAAGTTAACCTGGAGAAGTGCACTTTTGGTGTTACATCGGGGCGTTTCTTGGGTTATTTGGTTACAAAAAATGGAATTTTGAAGTTGATCCAGCAAAAATCCAAGCAATAACAGATATGCCATCATCCGGCAGTGGTAAAAGTGTAGAAATTAAATGGATGTCTGGCTGCTTTAAGCAGATTTATTGCCAGATCATCAGAACGGTGCAAACCCTTCTTTGAAATACTCAAGAAGAAAAATAAATTTGAATGAAACGATCAATGTGAACAAGCTTTCCAAAGCATAAAGAAGCATAGCTACATTGCCAGCATTACAGAAACCGGAACCAGAAGAGATATTAATTTTGTATACAGCGGCAACGGAAGATGCAATCAGCGCAGTGATGGTACGTACTAATGAGAAAATAGAAAAACCGATATATTATATCAGCAAAACCCTTAATTCGGCAGAAAGAAATTACACTAAAATCGAACAACTCATCTTATCATTGGTCTTCGCCACTCAAAATTTACGTACTTATTTTCTCACACATTATGTTCGTGTCCCGAGCAAGGCACCGTTACAATCAGTATTAAAGAATACAGAAAAATTAGGGAGGATCGCCAAATGGAACGCCCAGCTAGAACAATTCAACATCATTTATGAGTTGCAAACCGCACAAAAATCTCAAGTTTTAGCTGACTTCCTTGCGGATTTCCCGATTGAAGAAGAATATGAAATTCAAGGTCTGATAGGTGGAAAAAAAGAAGTTAACTTATTTAAAACTTTTTTATTAAATTTTTTATCACATTAATGATTTATTTTTTATCTATGATTAAAGGATTACCAGGATGCGAGGAAGAGGACCCGCAAGATATTTTGAACTCAACAAACTCTCAAAGGTGGGAAGTCTTTGTTGATAGGTCCCGAAACAAAGAAGGAGCAGGAATTGGCATTGTGATTACTGCGCCAATGGGAGAGCGAATGACACATTCATTTCGTCTTGAATTTGAAGAGCATACAAATAACATAGTAGAATATGAAGCTGTGGTTCATGCTCTAAAACTCATCATTGAACTAGGAATCAGCAACGTTCGACTTACAAGTGATTCACAGTTGGTAATTCGATAGGTTGAATTAAAATATCAAACGATTGATGCAGGTTTAGCAAAATATAAAGATCTTGTTCAAATTCTAGGAAATCAAATCCCGAACATTACTTTTCGGTTATCTATCTCGAGACAAAAACCGACATGCTGATGCTTTGGCATTCATTTCCTCCATGGTAAACGACCCTAATATCACGGCAATAAAAGTCGGAAGGATATATGAACCATCCATCCAGATAAGAACACTTCATAACATAGAAGAAAATGTGGCAGAAGAAATTAATGATCCCGCGATACAAAATGCTCCATCTATGCCTCAACAAATAGGTGATCAGTCAAGTCAATCAGATTGGAGGATTCCGATCCATCAATACTTACAAGATAACATATTACCTACCAATTCTCAAGAAGCAAGAAAAATTCAACTCAAATCAGATAATTACCAACTTCGGGATGGAATTTTGTACCGAAAATCATTTCTCGGGCCATTATCCCGATGCCTATCACAAAACGAAGGAATTAGGATACTCAAAGAAATACATTATGGGGATGCGGGAAACCAAAGTGGAAAACGATCACTTGCATTAAAAGCCAAAACCCAAGGCTATTATTGGATATCCATGCAAAAGGACTCAGACAATATGGTACGAAGGTGTGAAGAATGCCAACGATTTGCAAAGAAGATTAAAGCACCTGCCATAGAGCTAAATTCTATACTCAGTCCGTGGCCATTCGCAAAATGGGGGGTCGATATTGTTGGTCCGTTAGTTCAGGGAACCAAAAAGAGAAAGTATTTAATAGTGGCTACCGATTATTTCACCAAGTGGATAGAAGCTAAAACATTAGCTCGGATCAGAGATTCCGATGTGTTCACATTTTTATTTGAAAATATCATATGTAGATTTGGAATCCCAGCAGCCATATTTTCTGATAATGGACAACAATTTCAAGGAAAGAACATCGATATGTTGTTTGAAACATATAATATTCAACAATACAAATCCACACCATTCTATCCCCAAAGTAATGGACAAGCCGAATCCACAAACAAAACAATTGCAATAAATCTGAAGAAGACATTGGATGGATATCACAAGCGTTGGTGTGAACAATTGCATAATACACTATGGGCGTATCGCACCACAAGAAAAGAATCCACTGGAGAGTCACCTTTCCTCCTCGCATATGGTGCAGAAGCAGTCATACCAACTGAAGTCATTCTACCCACGACAAGAACAGAAGCATGGGAGAAGAATTTAAATACAGATCTAATGTTACAAAAGTTGGATGATTTAGAAGAAAAGCGGGAAGTGGCACTCCAGAAAATGGAGAACTATCAAAGAAGGTTGGCACGGGATTATCACAAAAGGGTCAAGTCCTGAAACTTTGTCCAAGGACAATATGTTTTACGGCAAATCCCAGAATACCAACGGGACAAAAATGCTGGAAAGTTCGCACCAACTTGGGACGGTCCATATATAATACAAGCATCAGCGGGACCAGGATCGTACTATCTCCGAAATATGCAAGGAGACACCTTACAACATCCTTGGAATGCACAATACTTAAAGCTTTATTATCCATAAATAATAGCACAACTTTGGAGGCCAACACAGGTATTTAAATTTTTATTCAGTCCTTTATTTCACAATAAAATTCTTTGTGAATTTATACTTACAATAAAATTCAAATCCAGGAACATCTTATTCTGGAAAACGCTCCGATTGGCGACATAATAAAAATTCAAATCCAGGAACATCTTATTCTAGAAAACGCTCCGATTGGTGACATAATCAAAATCCAGGAACATCATATTCTGGAAAACGCTCCGATTGGCGACATAATCAAAATTCAATCTTAATGCCAAAGAGGTATATGTCCTATTAGAATTTAAATAATTCAAAAGTTCTAATAAAGAGGGAATGCCTAACTTATGGTTATCATTTTCAGAGTATGTTCGGGACCAACCCTGTATCTTACCCTTGGCCCGGGTTTGTTTCGTATGTGTGGGATCTCGAATTATATGTTTTGAGGTACATACACTTCAATCCATTGTACTCCTGAAACAATATGATTAACCTAAAGATTTTATAAATATCATATTTTGTGCAGGAACAATGTTCAGAGTACAATCCAGTAAAAAGTGAAAGATCGCAAAATGATGTTTTCAACAATAACAGAAGTCAAGATTCAAAATAACAGAAGATCGGGACACAAGAACAGCATATCAAAAGATTAAATTAAGAACATTAAAGCCAAAAGCAAGTACAACTACGCTTCAGGGTTGGACCGTCGGGGTGGTTGAGGAGGAACCACTGGAACGGCAGCACGACCATTCAACACAGAAGGATCGTCTTGAGCACGATCCAAGGCAGAATTGAATGACATTGTAATTTTTGCCTTGGAATCCTGTCTCACCCAGACAATATAAGCGTGCCTGTAATCAATTTCTGATTGAAGATCTTTAATCTTTTGCCGATCCTTCTCTACTTTCTCTTTTTCAGCATTTATTTCCTTTAATAGCTCATCAGATCTTGATTGTACTTTTACAATTTCTTGTTCTTGAGCACTCAGCTGAGATTGTAAATCCCGAAGCTTGATTGTATTCAGGGCCACATTTTTCTCTGAAGTCTTCAGCTCTACAGTAATATTTGCTATCGTGTTGTTTGCAATGTTAAGTTCGGCTCCTGCTACTGTTGCTCGGCCATTGGCTTCATTAAGCTTCTTTTCTAGCAATGAAAATCAGAATGAATATCAGATAAACCATACAACACCTTCAATAAAACAAGCATATAACTCAAACATATACCTCTAACTACATACTTAAACTCTGCTTCTTTAAGGTTAAAGTTTTCAGAACTTCCTGATACTTGGATTCATCTCTATTACGTCTCCAGGTATTCAACTCAATACTATCGTACAACTGTGCTAATTTCCCCTTAACCAGTTCCATATCCATATTTACTTCTCTTGCATGATTGTTCAACTGAATCATCCTACGCTGGAACCTAAACAGGGATTCCAAGTCTCCCTCTGATCCCATAAATGAAGGGCAGAATTTTTTTTTTTTTTAAAAAAGAAAAGAAAAACAAAAGGAACGTTCTACAGGCTCGCACCTAATACGAGAACGAACCGTAGGATCGTACCCCCTTCAGGTTCGCACCTAATACTGGAACGAACCGTAGGATCGTACCCAATATAAGTACGATCTAACCTATAGAGGTACGAACCCAAAATATAATATGAACTAAGATGTAAGGAACGAACCTTGATTCTGATCTTGAAGCTTTTGATTTTGATCCTCAAAATTTTGAAGCTGTTGCTGTTGCTGTTGTTGTTCTTCTTGTTGATGTTGAAGTTGTTGTTTTGATGCTTGAGATTTTCAATTTCTCGCTGCAAATTTTCATTTCCACTTTTCGCCTTTGTTACTTCATTCTTAAGCATCAACTCCATCATTACGGCCCGAGCTTTATAAAATTTGTACATTGCAAATGTACAGTCGGTACCGTATTTAAGCTGAGCGAGAGCTTGCTGTGGACAAGAGTACGACGAACCTTCTGCCATAATCAAAATTTCATTCAAAGAAGAATGAAGACTGAGCGAGTATGATTGATCGAAGCACTCGCTTTCGAACCAAGCATCCCGAGTACTATTCCGTGAAGCAGCACTAAATGAAGTCCGCAGCCTAGCCATTGAAGCACTATCGGATTTCGATGAGTCGTGCTGAGCAGAAGTATTCAGAAACCCTTTAGAAACAAACCATTGAAAGACTTCATCTTATTTACCTGCAAGAGTGATTCCCTCATCCTCTTCAGAGAAAGGCCATTGAATGGAGGGTTCAGCATCAGGCATTTCATCATCGCTATCATCAGTAGGAGCAGCAGATCGAGCTAATGTCCCGATGGGGGCATTTGATGTATGAATAACTCCAGGAGCATTTTCATCCCCAACAGGGTGCGGAACATCAGGAACAACTGAAGCTGGAGCGCCTGGAATTATATTTTCAGCATTGGCCTCTTCAGAAATCTCATTTCTTTGTTCCTCTACAACAACATTTTCATTTTCAATATTTTCTTCAACAACAACAGCTTCGATCAATTCTTCTATATTTTCTTCCTCAATAGCAATATCGTCTGCTTCTTCTTGAGGTAATCCAGTAAAAACTGTTATTGTACCGCTACACGGAGCAGCGTGCTCTATCTCAAAGGTAAAAAGAAGGGGAGAAAAGGAATCGAAGATATTGGAGGGATCAGTGGCGGTAGGAGCAGCTTCAGGAATAGATTGGGGTATTGAAGGCTGATCTGAAGAAAGAATAGGTTCCCCCACGCTAACAGGAACAACATTGATGATAACATGCTGTCGCGACGCTTCTGTATGGGCCAAACCTTCAGCGTTTTATCCCGTAGCAGTTATAAGAGCGGAACTGCTGCTCCCTTCACCTAAACAATCTCTAATTTCCCCTTCCTCTGCTTCGGAAGGGTACATTGGTCTTCTTAATTTTCTTTTCTTCTTCGTTTCTTCAGGAAAAACTAATTTTCTTTTTCCTTTACCTTCAATAACTTCTTCTTCAACTCTTTGTCTTCCCTCAACAATTTGAATACCAAGACTTCGGCGTGGAGGAGGAAGAGGGACATCATTGACAAGATCAGAATCGGGTTCAATCTGAAACACAAACATTTGTCTCGTAAGGAAAAATTCAGTAGTAGTTCGAAACAACATTGAAATAAAGAATAATACAAACCTTATAATCGAACTTATAGTCCTCAAAATTTAACCGCCAAGGGCAATAGCTTGGGAAACGATTTTGGAACCCTTGAATTTCATTTTTGGAAATGTTACCGTAAATCCAGGGACCTTCAATCACAATTGGAGTACGATACCATTTATAATCATGATCCTGACGAATTCTTTCCTTTGTGGGAAAATCAAGTTGGGTATTGGGAATATGTTTGATTTTGGGATCATCAATTTCATATAATAAGGGAAATCCTGAAAGACATTTGCGAACGGGGCTAACGCTCCACTTCACATAATTCTTCTTAGTAATACAATCTCCATATGTGGTATGAAAATTTTCAACGGTATAATTGCTGCGTTCTGTAAAATCTGGAACGTAGCAAGAAAGGTTAGTCCTCCCTTCGCTCCGGAGACAACACTCATCAAGGATACGCAACCAATTTCCATTATACTGAGTAATGGATCGAGCCATTCCGTGAGGAGAATTACCACGAGTTGCAAGGACTTCGAATTGAAAAGGATTTTCTTCTTCGTATAATGGAATGCGAAGTCCGGCCTCTAATGCACCAGTAGAAATTAATAAATGATTGGGAGAATAATTAAACTTCTGCATCGCTCCTAAAGTTAACACATCGGAATTCTGGTCATAAAACGAAACTTTAAAGTCCTCAAGATCATGTCTTTTCTTAAAGCTCTCAATGTTCATTGTTCGATAACTATAAGACGCTTGAGAACGCTTATTTCTAGAGGTGGGATTGACAGTTGCAGAAGCCTCAGGAGCTGGGTTACGATCAGGCCGAGGCACGGCATACCTAGAAGAAGAAACTCTAAGAGGTCTTCCAGATTCTTGATGATCACCGGAAGCATCGGGATTCCTGGACGACATGATGTTTTATCTGGAAAGAAAGTTTAAAGAATCAAAATATGAAGGAATCAATTCAATCATATCTGTGAAAAGCTAATCATGATTAAACGTTAAAATAAGATACTGAAAGTAAAATTTATAACATACCTGAAGAAAGAAGATAAACAATTACTTGATCAAAGGAAAAGTAAATATGATTGATGCTAAAAGTTCCTGAACAGTTGGGAGAACGAAAGTACTTGAAAATTTCAAGGAAGACAAAGAGCTGCAACTTTAAGAGGTAAAAACAGAAGTGAAAAAGACTGCATCGTATTTAAAGCAAAGAATAGAAACCGTCACAATTTGGAAAGGCATTAATTAAGGCAAATATTTGATTCCTCGAAAAAAGGAGTAACTGACACAAACGTGATAATAAAAGTTACTGCTTCCGAAAAGTTCGCATAACGTGTGAAAATAAGTAATGGAAAAGCAGGGAGTAATAATTGTTCTTTTACTTTTTTCAAGGCCTTGGATCGACCGTTAAAAGTTTTTGAAAAATGAAGAAGAAGGGGGCAAGATGTTGGGAAATAAAAGAAGAGCGACACGTGTAGGGCGATTAAGAAGGAAACAATGAAATTAAGAAGAATGAGAAACACACAATCAAAGCCGTATCGAAGGATCGAAACGGGATAGATGTGAAAGACTGAGCAAATCTCTGCATGATCGACACCTAGGATCGGGAAAGTAACATCACACTGATCGAAGCAGATGGCATTAAATGCATATCAAACGGGAAAGTAGGAGTAATGATGAGCATGGGGAGGGAAAGTAAGAATAATGATGAACATGGAGCGGGAAAGTAAGGCGATAATTACTTTTATGACACGTATGATCGTGACAAAGCTGATTCTCAAGGAACGAAGAGCACGTGTAAACCATACAAGGTAGCGGACCAAAAAGCAAAAGGCATGACCTGTCAATCTTATAAACATCCCGATCCTAATATAATAAGGAGAACGATAGAGGGTATCGGGACAAGAGGGACCCACTAATAAATCTATAAATAGAAGAGAGCATTCAACGAAGAGGGGGTATCACGTCTCAAGTTTACCGTGTCAATTGTTTTTTATTCTTTTCTTCTTCTCAAGCACTTTCTGAGCTATATATCTATCTTTTGAGAGTGTTTTGAGTATGATGAGCTAAACCCTAATACTAGGACAATAGAGGAATCTATTTTTCACAATTGTTTGGTGACTATATTTCACTCATTACGACTTTTTACACTTATTTTAATTGATTTATGATTTTCATTAATTATTGTGATTTTATTTGATGGTGTATGCTTGGACTTAGAGTTTTTGATGCACCATGCTTATGATTTATAAGTAATTTTTTAGAAATCTACCTTTGGCAAAGAAATAGAGTCCATAAAAGAGCTATAATTATTAAGAATTCATATTTGCATCACTCGATTATGAATGATGGTCGAATTTTGAGTCCTAATCTCTCGTAATATTGTTATCATCTTTTGTATATTTGCTATTTTAGTTTTAGAATTTAATTCTAAAATTTTTATGCACAAGTCTGAGTGAATGATATTTTTTTTACCACTGTCTACAAAACCTATAAATTTTTGGCACCGCTGATAGACACGTTTTTGTGTTTAATTTGTCTCAATTATATATATTGCTAGTGCTCATTTTTGTACTAATTCTGTTATTTTATGTGTTTGTAGGTATTTTAGGGAAATAAATATTTTTAGAAAAATTGGTTCAAAAAAGTGTCAAAGGCACCCATAAAATTACTAAAGGCACCCACCAACTGGTTAAAGGCACCCACTCCTTCTCGTTTGAAAACTGAAATGGCGGGAGAAGTTCTTTTTAAATAATCGTGAATCTGTTAAGATTTGAACAAGATATTTTGGGTTAATTGCAAGAGTTTAGGACAAGATTATTCTTGCCTTATTTAGAGTATGAGTTGTACACGGAATCAATCCAAAATTCAAAACAAAATCCTGTATCAAATCAAAAACAGCGAGAATATATTCTCAGAGATAATTCTGTTCAACCATTTAAAAGCCGTACAATTTTGTTCGATCTTTCAAGGGTTTTTTAGGATGCCCAAGTAAGCAAAGCCAGAGATGCAACAGGTCACCGAGTTTAAAGAAGAAAATCATACCGAGTATTAAATAAAAAAAAATATTTAACGAGAAAAAAAAATCCCCGAGAGTATCCTCATTAAAGTGAAGATATATTGCAATTAAAGAGATTATTTGATGCTGGATTATAAAATGGAGCCGAACACAAGTAGTAGGAGGGCTGGAAGAGGCCAGAAGCACAAGAAAAAGAATCCAGAAAAATCTTCTCTGCTGCTACTGAAGAACACAAAGAACAAAAGCTACGACAACAGTTTCTTTAACCTCTAAGCCACGGTTTCTTCAACTGTTTGCAACATTTATCTTCAGTTCGCAACATTTATCTTCAAGTTCTATTGCAACAATTATTCTGTAACATCCAGAAAACGTTGCAGATTCCCTGTTACATTACTTTTAGCTTCTTTTCATCTTTCAAACACTTTTTGAGTTATGTACCAATCTTTTGAGGGTGTTTTGAGCAAGATGAGATAAACCCCATCACTGAGGCAAGGAGGAAGCCATTTTTCCATGATTAATTGGTAACTTTTAATTATTCTTTTATGACTTTTGCATTTATTTTTAATTGAAATTATGATTTTTCTTAATTGGTTGTGATTTTATTTGATGGTTTATGCGGGGACCTTGAGTTTTTTATGATCCATGCTTGTGATTTACAAAATATTTTAAAAATCTACCTTTTGCAAAAATTAGAGTCACTTATTTGAGCTAGAATTGTTTAGAATTATTATTTTTGGAACCAATTAAAAGTGGTTAATGGTGAAATCCATAAGCTCAGTATTTGTGAATATTACTTTTATCTTTTGTGTATATTTTATAGTTTAAAATTAGTTTGTTAAATCTAAAATCAATCTTCACAAGTCCGAGAGTTTGAAACCCATTCTTACCAACATCTACAATTCACATCAATTTTTAGGACCGCTAACGCGGACTTGTTTTCAGATTTGTTTTTAGTTTTTTTTTGTTAGGTTAGTTAGTTTAGTTATAATTTTATTTTTATTTGTTCTATTTTACGTTTTTAGGTATTTTTCTTAGTATTACAGGTTTTGGATCAAAAGAAATTGGAGTCAAAGATTATATTGATTAATTAAAGAGTTGGAAAAAGAAGACAAATTTATTATTTTTATTTTTAGTTAATTTTAATTTTATTTAACTTTTAGGGTTTTATTTATTTTTGTTTTTATAAAATTGTATTAGGTAATCTTTTATTTTTGTAATTTTTTTTTTTGACTTTTTCTTTGGACTTTACTTTGGGACATTTTTGGACATTATTTTTATTTTTAAACCCTATGGAAGGACAAAAATTCCGATATTGTCTCTGCCCTTCGGGTTCGTACATTGACATAGTTGTCGGTGGCCTGAGTCGACTTCAACGGTTTATCACTCTCTGAAACGGGAGGTTAGACTCTAACCACCTACGAATCCCCTGTCAGTGGGTTTTCTGGACGCCTTTGTAATGCATATATGTTGAGGACCTGAATACGGATTTACTTTTCTAGTAAAGCGAAAGGGCTGACCATATAAGATAAGGACTCGGATTTCATCACTGTTTCCTTCTTGCCCGCTTTAGGAACACGTTACCAAACGCGGACCTAAGGTTAAAATTTTGACTAGAAAGAGACCGATAGGGTAACGAGCTTATAAGAAAGTCATTCAAAAGGATTGTATTGGTTACTCTATTAGCCTAAATCAAAGTTCAGGAAGATTATTTTAAGTAGATTCGAGCTGCCTTGTAACCCAAGAAAACGTTGCCAAAGAGGCAGGGTTATCAAAGATCCTTAGAGATTATCTTGTTTCTATTCGACTTAATCTAATTTGGATCGTTCTAAGAGATTTGCTAAAACTGTAACTAATTTCCTTTTGGAAGAGTAGAAGCTGGTCTAGAAACAATCTAAGGGGAGCCATCATGCTTTTTGTTTGCTAGATTCAATAGGTTTTCTTGGTCGAGTCATCCTTGCTTGTTTTTTTTAGAACCCCTTAGGATTTATTTTTATAGTTTATTTTTGTAAATATATTAAGAAGTTTTTGTTAGAAAATGTCGAACTGGCTGGTAGGACCAATACAATGAATATCCGACTAAATTTTAAAATGGACATTACCCGTATTATCAACATGGTGTGGATAGTAGTCGGGACCACCACCAACCTTTTGGAGGTTATTGCTCATACCAAGGTGATCCCAATTACTATTCGTACATACACCCGTCTTATGAACATGAAAATGAGCAAAATTCGAGTTCTTTGTCTTGGAGGGATGCCCTAAAGCAGATGCGATCTAGTACTCCCTATGATGACCCAAACCCTTCTTTAGATGAATCACACGAGCAGTTGCGATCTAGTACTCCTTATGATCCATTTGTTTCTCTAGATAATTCCCTCAAGGAGTTGACTTAGAATACAAAAAGGTTCGTATTAAGTGTGAGAGGAACAAATAGTAGTCGAACTCTTTCTCCAGAAAAATCACACGAGCAGTTGCGATCTAGTACTCCTTATGATCCATTTGTTTTTCTAGAAGAATCCCTCAAGAAGTTAATTGAGAATACAAATAATTTCGTATTAAGTGTGAATGAAAGTCTTGCAAAGAATAATATTGTTCAAAATGATCTTAATTGCCAATATAGTGCTACCCTTGATAATTAGTCACCTATTCAAAAAGACGAGGATAGAATTGGTAATACTACTTATTTAGACGAGGTTCAAACATCCTCATATAATTATGATGATGAGGATAATATTGATGAAGAACTTGAAATATACAGGCAGAGTGATCAAGAAATTTTTGCTCCAATTGTGCTTCATGATGATAGTGTTATTTTTATTTAAAATCAAAATAATTTTAATGATTATTCACCTATTCAAAAGGAAAAGGATTTGACTAGAGATACCACTGTTTTAGACGATGTATAATTTTCTTGTTTTGAAGCCGATAATGGTTTAGAGGAACGGGTTTATCCTGAGAATATTGTTTTAGAGTCCAACGATTTAGAAACAATAGTCTTAGGTAACAAAGATAGACCCGTAGAGATTTTAAATATGAGTGAGGATGCACCACCTGACTATAACCTAGAAGAAGCAATTGACCATTTTCAGTAATCTGACGATCTATAAATTAGAAAAATTGTGACTAGTCTATCTAAAGACACTGAAAACTCTAAATTTGGGGGTGACTATCATTCTCCCTATGCTTTACCTTTGACTCTTATAAAGGTCCCTAAATTGAGACTTGACATATGCACCTCTACCATTTTACAAGATCATCTTCAAACTAGATTTCCTGAGCCTGGTGATGTCCAGAAAGAAGTTCAGTTGTTAGAAACCCATCCTCTGGTCGATGTGGTTTACCTAGGAAATAATACCAAGATTGACTTTGTTTTCCCACCAAAATATTTTCTTCCATATGTGGGAGCGTTTGAATTTAAAATATGTTAGTTATTAAGTTTTGAGACTAAGCCTAATTACTTAAGAAATTAGAATCGACACATTTGCTTAAGAATGACCATCATTTTCATAGTAGTCAAATGTGTGAGTCCAATCTGATTAACTTTGAGGATCCATAATTATTCAGGTTATAATTATGTGCTTCAAATTTATTAGTTGAGTTACTTCAGACTCTACAACATGATTCTCCGAATTATGCCAATGAGGAAATCCATCCCATGAAAACATTTTATCTAGACCCTCTTATAGTTTCTAAACTTGAACCACAACTAGATGTAGTTGTCTTAAACAGAAAACTATATAAGGATATGCTCTGTTTGATCACTTTCTGGGCCTGCTGCAGTTTCCTTCTATTTTTGATAATATTATTTTATTCAGATGATCGACTATTGCTATATGATTCTATGAGGTGACTAGTTCTTTCCAAAGTCTGGCTGAATACTTTAAACTTAAAACTTCTTGGGAGGTAACCCATGCTCATGCGACACAGTGATATCTTTCCTTAACTTTTTTTTCTTCGATTGGTAACAGTTTCTCCTTGTTCATGCTTTTAACCATTCATCTTTAGAACACTGATGACAGTGTTAGATTTAAGTTTGGGGGTAAGAGAGAAACTTTTAGTGAAATATGAAACTCCAAAGTATAAAAACTTGTGAACAATTCAGGATGACACTAACCATTCTAGGTAGATGGAAACTTAGCTCTTTTTCCATAGGAATTGGTGTGCCCAACTAAATGGTCTATTCATAAAAGGATACCTAGCTCAGGTGTTAGAAATAACATGATAGTCGTCCCCATATCTCGGAGTCTATCTCGACCATATCACCTTCTGTTTTTTTTTGCGATTTTTTGTGTTTCTCTAAGTGAATTGGTGGGGCACCAGTATCGAATTGTTATCACCGCCAGGATGAAGTCGAGTGTTTGAGAGCAAGCCCCATTATTTTATTATTTTTATTATTCAAAAAAATAATAATCGAGTATTGACACTTTGACAGCAATATGTGTGTGTTCTCCTGTCTTCGTCGCCTAAGCAAGCATGGAACGCAGGATCCATGAGAACTATCATGTAAGATGATGATAAGAAGCATAAGCTTGGATTCAAATTGATTCAATCATGTTGTCAATACATTTAATAATATAAAGATAATTATTTTATTTTCAATAAATCGTCCGCTGGGGTCCCTTGTATATACCACCTGAGTCGATATTAGTATAAGGATTAAGACCAGTGGGAGCGTATCTTAATCCATTAAGATTCATCCTGACACTGACCTTCAGAAAGATATGGGAAACACCTTTCACCTTAGTCAAGATGCACAAACTTCATTTTGTCCATCTTCTAAATCTATTCATGTGACTGGACTTTGATAGATTCTGAGTATCGTGGTCCATTGTACAACTATCTAAGTAAAGTTTTGAATTCTTGTATGAATTTTAGTACGCTGGGTGCAAACACGTGTACAAAAATTGGACTCATATAGGGTAATGATTCCCGTAGCCGAAGAATTTAGTATGCCAACTAAATAGCTTGTTTAGTGTTTACCCTAAATCGTTCACATGTAGCTAGGGTTTGGAGTAAAGGTTTTGTGGGTATACCTCTTGTAAACCCTCACGAGAAAAAACTCGTCCGATAGGAACACCTATGGGTTTAAAGGCTTGTTGCACACACTAAGTGCAATCGCGATGCTTGCGAAAGTGAGTTAGGATTGTTATTTTATTTTTTATATTAGATTCGCTCGAGGACTAGCAAATAATAATTTGGGGGGTATTTGATAGACACGTTTTTGTGTCTAATTTGTTTCAATTCTATATATTGCTAGTGCTCATTTTTGTACAAATTGTGTTATTTTATGTGTTTGTAGATATTTTTGGTAAATAATAATTTTTGGAAAAATTGACTCGAAATTTTTTTAAAGGCACCCATAAAATTATTAAAGGCGCCCTCATTTAGATAAGGGCATCCCAATTACTAAAGGCACCCACCAGCTGGTTAAAGACACCCACTTCTTCTCGTTTGAAAACTAAAATGGCGGGAAAATCTCGTTTCAAAAAATAGTGAATCTTTGAAGATTTGAACAAGATATTTTGGGTTAATTGCAAGAGTTTAGGACAAGATTATTCTTACCTTATTTAGAGTATGAGTGGTACACGGAATCAATCCAAAATTCAAAACAATATCCTGTATCAAATCAAAAACAACAAGAATATATTCTCGGAGATAATTCTGTTCAACCATTTAAAAGACGTTCAATTTTGTTCGATCTTTCAAGGGTTTTTTGGGATATCCAAGTAAGCAAATCCAGATATGCAACAGGTCACCGAGTTTAAAGAAGAAAATCATACCGAGTATTAAATAAAAAAAAAATATTTAACGAGAAAAAAAAATCCCCGAGAGTATCCTCATTAAAGTGAAGATATATTGGAGTTAAAGAGATTATTTGATGCTGGATTATAAAACGGAAGCGAACACAAGTAGTAGGAGGGCTGGGAGAGGCCAAAAGCACAAGAAAAAGAATCCAGAAAAATCTTCTCTTGCTACTAAAGAACACAAAGAACAAAGGCTACAACAACGGTTTCTTTAACCTTTAAGCCACGGTTTCTTCAACTGTTTGCAACGTTTATCTGCAGTTCGCAACATTTATCTTCAAGCTCCAGAAAACATTGCAGATTCCATGTTACATTACTTTTAGCTTCTTTTCATCTTTCAAACACTTTTTGAGCTATGTACCAATGTTTTGAGGGTGTTTTGAGCAAGATGAGATAAACCCCATCATTGAGGCAAGGAGGAAGCCATTTTTCCATGATTAATTGGTAACTTTTAATTATTCTTTTATGACTTTTGCATTTATTTTTAATTGAAATTATGATTTTTCTTAATTGATTGTGATTTTATTTGATGGTTTATACTGGGACCTAGAGCTTTTGATGAGTCATGCTTGTGATTTACAATTGATATTTTAAAAATCTACCTTTGGAAAAAATTAGTGTCACTTGTTTGATCTAGAATTGTTTAGAATTATTATTTTTGGAACCAATTAAAAGTGGTTAATCGTGAAATCCATAAGCTCAATATTTGTGAATATTACTTTTATCTTTTGTGTATATTTTCTAGTTTAAAATTAGTTTGTTAAATCTAAATCAATCTTCACAAGTCCGAGAGTTTGAAACCCATTCTCACCAACATCTACAATTCACATCAGCTGCCAACGTGAACTTGTTTTAAGGTTCAAAGTTTCAGATTTTTTTTTTCTTTTTAGGTTTAGTTTTAATTTTAGTTTTTGTTAGTATTTTGTTAGTATTTTTTTAGATTTTTTTCTTTCTATTTTACGTCTTTGGGTATTCTTATTTTTGGTGTGCAGGTTTTACTTGAAACTAAAGGTGAAAAGTTGGACTTGCCTACAAAAGTGCAGAAAATTCAAGATTTTATTTATTTTTGTTAGTTTTTCTTTTTCTTATTTCCTTTTTTGACTTGTATATTTTGTTTGCTTGCTTGTTTATTTTTAGTATTTTATTTTGTATACATAAAAAACAAACAACAAGTGAACACACCAATTGCATCTTCCGACACCGAATTCAGGAAAACACGTGGGATAGTAAGATGAACCCTTTGGGAATTATCAACCGAACCACCACGAGCCTTAGCCCTCTACTTTTGACTAGTCTTTGACTGTAGGTATATTTTGCTAAGGTAACCTGAGTTTACCTATTGTAGTCAACCTTGCATTTGCATTTTCACCAAAAAAATTTATAAAAAATAAAAAATAAAAAAATAAACATGTCGAACTGGTATTACGATAGCCAATACAATGAATATCTGACTGAGTTTCAAACCGGACATTACCCGTACTATGACCATAGTGTGGATAGTACTTTGGATCTCTACCAACCCTCTGGAGGTTATGGTTCATACCATGGCGATCCCAATTACTATTCGTACGCGCACCTGTCATATGAACGGAAAAACGAGCAAAATTTGAGTTCCCCGTCTTTAAAGGATTTAATCAAACAGTTGAGCTCTGTTACTATTCATGATCCTTTTATTTTTCTAGAAGAGGCCCTCAAGCATTCGACTGAGAATACAAATAGGTTTGAGTTAGAAACAAAGAAAAAAATCGCAACAATGAGTAATTCTAGTTTAGAAGAACCCCTCGAGCGGTTACGACCTAAGAATCCTTATGAACCCATTATGCCTCTAGAAGATTCCCTCAAGCAGTTAACGGAGTCAAAAAATAGGTTTGAATTATTTTCAAAGGATTACAATGCAACTATGCGAATTGCTCAAAATAATCTTAATTGTAATTATAGTGTTTCCAATATTACCCTTGAAAATGAGGATATTTATTATTCATTTAATCAAGATAACGGTTATAATTGATAACACTACTAATTTAGATAAGGTTCAACCATCTTCATATTATTATGATGATGAAGAGAGTATTGATGAAGAGTTTGAAATCTGTAGTCATAATGATCAGGAAATTTTTACACCATTTGAGCTTCATGATAATAATGATGTCTCTAGTTCCGATCCTAATAATATTAATGATTATTTACCTATTCAAGAGGAACGATATTTAACTAGAGATACCATTGTATAGAGGGTGAAATATTTCCTCGTTATTATGAAGACGATGATGGTTTAGAGGAACGAGTTTATCCCAAGACTAGTTTTGTAGAGTCCAACAATTCAGGAACAATAATCTCAAACGAAGATGATAAACTCGTAGATATTTTAAATATGAGTGAAGATACACCTCCTGCTTATAACTTAGAAGAAGCAATTGACCATTTTTAGGAGTCTGATGATCTAGAAATTAAGGATATTGTGACTAGTCTTTCTAGAGATACCCAAAATTCTAAGTTTGGGGGTGATTATCATTATCTCTGTGCTTTACTTTAACTCTTATAAAGATCCCTCACTTGGGACTTGACATTTGTGCCTCTACCATCTTAAGAGATTATCTCTATACACGTTTTTCCGAACCTAATAATATCCAAGAAGAGGTTCAGTTGTTAGAGACCCATCCCCTGGTTGATGAGATCTACCCAGGAAATAATACAAGGATTGATTTTGTCTTTCTACCAAAAAAAATTCTTCCAATTGTGGGAACGTTTGAATTTCAAATGTGATAGTCATTAAGTTTTGAGACCAAGCCTAATTACTTCAGGAGATTGGAATCGACACATTTGCTTAAGAATGACCACCACCTCCATTGTGGTCAACCGTGTGAGTCCATTTTGATTAACTTTGAGGATCCACAATTATTCAGGTTACTTTTATTAGGGATGGAAATGGGGAGGGTATGGGGTGAGGACCTTGAATCTCATCCCCTCCCCTTCAAAAAAAATAAAATCATACCCTACCCGTTCCCCGTAAAAACTGGGGCGGGTATGGGTATGGAAAAAACCCATAGGAGACGAGTTCCCCATCACATTACAGAATATATTAGATGTTTGTAAAAAATGAAAATCTAAATATAAATATAATACTTCAAAAAATGATAATAACCTTAGCAATGCTGCAGGGCATTTCAAAAATTATAAGCTTATAAAATCCAATTGAAACAAAAAAAAAAAGAAATAATTAATCCACAACTAACTACAATGATTCTTTCCACTTATTAATACCTCACTCTTAACCTTGAATATTTTTATAATAAAAATCTAACCTAAATATAACAGGCTATGGGGAGGGTATGAGGTGGGGACCTTGAATCCCATCCCCATCCCCGCAATATTTTTGGGATTATCCGTACCCAACCCCGTACCCGTTTGTGTAGGTAAAACCCTCCCCAATAAGGGCGGGTACCAGCGGGGATGAGTTTGGGTGGGGAAAATTGACATCCCTAACTTTTATGTGCTCGAAAACCTGATCCTTCTGATCCTGCCATGAGGAAATTCATCCCATGAAAATATTTTATCAAGACCTTTTCTAGTACCTGAACCTGAACTACATCTAGATATAGTTTTCTTAAACAAAACACTAGATAAGGGTGTGCTCGATTTTTTTATTTTCTTGGCATGTTGTAGTTTTCTTTTATTTGTGTCAGCTCTATTTGATTCAGATGAGCCACAGTTGCTCCGGCTGTTACTATATGATTTTATGAGGTGACTAATTCTTTCTTAATATGGCTGAAGACTTTAAACTTAGCAATTCTTGGGAGGTAACTCATGTTCTTGCGACACGATAATATATTTCTTTAACTACTTTCCTCAAGTGGTATCAGTTTATCCTTGTTCATGCTTTTAATTTCATCTTTAGAACATTGAGGACAATGTTAGATTTAAGTTTGGGGGTAAGGAAGAAACTTTTATTGCAATAATAAAACTCAAAAATTTAGAAACTTGTGAACAATTCAGGATGAAACTGACCATTCTAAGTAGATAAAAATAAACTTATTGGCTTTAGGATTTGAGGGACCCAACTAAATGGTCTATTCATAAAAGGACAAATCTCAGGTGTTAGAAATAACATGATAATCGTCACCATATCTCGGAGTCGTCACCATATCACGTTCTGTTTTTACTTTTGCAACCTTTTGTGTTTCTCTAAGTGATTTGGTAGGGCACTAGTATCACCTTGTTGTCGCCGCTAGGATGAAGCAGATTGATTGAGATTAAGCCCCATTATTTTAATTGAACTTGACTAATAATTAAGAGAAAAAAAATTGACACTTGAATAACAATATGTGTGTGTTCTCCCTGTCTCTGTCGCCTAAGCAAGTGTGGAACGCAGGATCCATGGGAACCATCATGTAATCTGCTGACAAGGAGCATGCGCTTAGGTTCAAAAGATCTAATCATGATTATCGAAAAAAAAAAGTAAGAAAATACTTATATATATTCAATAAATCGACCGTTGGGTCCCTTGTATATACCAGCTGAGTTGATACTAGAATTAGGATTCAGACCAGTGGGGTGTGTATCTCAATCTATTAGGGTTCATCTTGGCATGATATTCATACAGATATTTTGGGAAATGCCGTTCACCTTAGTCAACATGCGCACAATTCTATCTCCATATTCATCTTCTTAATATATTCATTTGATTGTGGTTTGTTAAATTCCAAGTATCGTGGTCCACTATACGACTTTCTGAGTAGTGCTTTGTTTTCTTATATGTGAATTTTAGTACACTTGAGTAAAAACTCGTGTACAACAATTAGATTCAAAACAGGGTAATTCCTCTCATAGCCAAAGAATTTTGTAGCCAACTAAATAGCATGTTTAGTGTCTATCCTCAATTGTTCACAAGTAACTAGGCTTTGGAGTAAAATTTTTGTGGGTATATCTCTTGTAAACCCTCACGAGACTAAAACTCGTCCGATAGGGACACCTATGGGTTTAAAGGCTTGTTGCACACGTTAAGTGCAATCGTGATGCCTGCGACAGTGAGTTAGGTTTTTTATTTTCTCGAGGACTAGAAAAATATAAGTTTGGGGGTATTTGATAGACACATTTTTGTGTCTGATTTGTTCTCATATTTATATTGTTAAATCTCAATTTTTGTACTAATATTATTCTTTTGTAGGTATTTTTGAGGAATTGGAAATTGTAGAAAAGATGGGTCAAAAAAGTATTAAAGGCACTCAGGAAAACTACTAAAGACACCCCTAATTTGGATAAGGGCACCCCAGCGCTAAAGGCACCTTCACTTTGGATCATGGCACCACTTCTTCTTCCTATCTCAAACGAGAATGCAGTGTTTCAAGCTGCGAGATTATGTTCGATAATTTTGGAAGATATGAAAGCGTATTAAGACAAGGATATTCTTGCCTAAATGATAGTAACTTAAACACATCAAATTTGCAATAATATCTCTCGTAGATATTTGATGAAATAAAAAAACAAAAAAACAAACAAAAACAGATCGATGAAAACAAATAATTTCTCGAGCTTGATCTATGAGAATATATTCTTGGGATAAATAAGATTGAGATTTTTATCTTCGAGCACGAATAAGGCAACAACATCATCTTCTCGAATTATAAGGAAACAATAATTAAAGAAAATCATGTCCGAAGAAACTGTGAAAATTCTCGTGAATTAATTGTTTAGATATTTGAAGATTTGATGGAGATTTAGGTGCGCTACTATAAATAAAGGGTCGAACAGAGGAGTAAGGGGAGGTTGGCTTGGACAGATATTCAAAGAAAACAAAAAAAAATAAAAATCTCTGCAGCTTAAGGTTCTTGTCCGAGAGAAGAAGAAGAAGCAACAGAGGAGGACATTCGTAAAAACTATTGCTAATGCTTTTGACTTCTACAGCTCCCAGAATAAGTTCGTTTACTCGAATGTGTTACCTTTTCTTTCTAGCGACAATGAAAACACCTTTTGTAACGTTTATAAACGTCTCAAATTCACTTTGTCAATTGTTTTTGATTCTTTTCTTCTTCTCAAGCACTTTTGAGTTATGTATCTATCTTTTGAGAGTGTTTTGAGCATGATGAGCTAAACCCTAACACTGGGATATTGGAGGAAGCTATTTTTCACAATTGTTTGGTAACTATATTCCATTCTTTATGACTTTTTGTGCTTATTTTAATTGATTTATGATTTTCATTAATTATTTGTGATTTTGTTTGATGGTGTATGCTTAGACTTAGAGTTTTTGATGCACCATACTTATGATTTACAAGTAATGTTTTAGAAATCTACTTTTGGCAAGAAATAGAGTCCATAAAAGAGCTACAATTGTTAAGAATTGATATTTGCATCACTCGATTATGATTGATGGTGGAATCCTGAGTCCCAGTCTCTCGTAATATTGTTATCATCTTTTGTATATTTGTTATTTTAGTTTTATAATTTAAGTCTAAAATCTTTATCCACAAGTCCGCGTGAATGATACTTTTCTTACCACTGTCTACCAAACCTAAATGTATGATGCAAGAGTTAGTATAACCATTAGATCCCTCAATGATTTTAACTGAAGTTTTTGAATCCCTTCCCTAGATATGAAGTTCAAAATTATTTCCTTCAATTGCAATAAATCTTCTCTCCAAGGAATCAGACCTCGGAAATATCATGATTGATCTCCAACTAATTATTCTGTGAGCTATTGTTTTCAATGTCTTCTGTAGTTTTGATGCTCAGTACTCAATCACTTTAGCAACTCCTTCAAAAACCTGCATTTTTCACAAGAAGCATAACATGATTGAATATGCTCAAGCCTTTAAAACCATTTAAGAGCCGTTCATAGATAAGAGATGTCATTGGGAAGAAGCATAACGGGATTTTTATTTGTTATTAATTTACATCTTGGGTTTAGTCTTTTTATCATAGAGAAGAGATGTCGCTCATAGAAGTTTTATGCTTCCTCAATAGCCCGAGTATTCTTTTTTCTTACCGTGGACTTCATGGTGCTCAGGTCATAGAACAAATCCTTTTTTGCAAGATCCATTTAGAATTTTATTGATCTTTTTCGTTTCTGATTGTTCTTCTTTTGTTGATTAAGGTGATCTAGTGTTTTGGGGATAGGTGTTCATCGAGTTATAGGTCTGATCGAGACCCGGACACTCCTACAGAAGGAATTAGATTTACGGGTTATCTATTACAGCTTGTATTAGAGCTGCATATGAACCGACCCGTCAAACTGAACCCGATTATTACGGCTTAGTGTGCGGATTCCAAATTATATAACCGTCGATGATAGTTCGGTTCACGGGTTTAGTATAAAAACCAACCGAACCCGCTCGTATAAACCAATTAATCATAATCATTGATTATTCTTCGTCCTAGCATCCGTATATTACGGATACCCTAAAACTATAAGACCTTATTTCATTTTTAATCTATTACTTTGTTGGTTCATTAGCTGAGAGCTTGAATATTAATAAATCTATCATCCAAAGTCACACAAATTCAAAAATTACGAGGTTATGTGATTTAATCAAGGTTGCCATTAAAAAGTTGAATCAGAACAAACCAAAGACACACGTTGGGATAATTGGGCCGTAAATTTGGGCTTATACAGGTTGTAGTTTATGCATTTCAGGTTCATGCTCATGCATCTTTTTAAATCATCAATCCCGTCCGTTTGTTTCCTCAAAAGTAAAGCTGCTCTAGCTAGAGCACTTTGAGTTCCAATTCTTTGTTTAATTTGCTGTATAACAGTACTAAGAATTATGGTGAACTTTGAATTCCTAACGTGTAATTGCCATCACCACTACGAATGAAATTATTTGGATTAACAATGAGTAGATGAGTTTAAGAGATGGTCTCTTCAAAGCAATGTCTCAGAACCCACATTACAAGCCTTTTAGATAAGTATTGTGCTGATGTTCAGGAAGGTATTAAGGTACGAAAGAATTGTGTATTGCCACGATTTAAACCGTAGAACCGAACCCGACTGATCCGGTTTGGTTTAAAACCGATCCGCCTATAAAAGATTTGGTAGGTGGTTTTGAATTCTCGTCTATGGACGGTTTGGTAGATGATTTTGGTTCAAAACCGAACCAACCGCTCGATATGTAGCCTTAACTTGTATTATTTTTCGATTTGAAGTTAGGATATTTTTCGTGAGAGTTTGAAAAAAACTTATCATTTTTTGAAAAGATTTATGATAAGTTCCATGTTTGAGAGCTGAAGAGAATGATATCCGGCTTCCTATGCATATATATATATTAAGTACAAAAACATATCTTCACAATCAAATAGATTGCTAACTTAAAATTAATTCTAAATAAAAAAAAGGTTTTGAAGGAATTGGTACCACCTGACAAAGGTTTTGTTAAGGTTAATATGGATGCTTCTTATGTTAAAGAAATTGGTTATGGAACAAAAGGAAGGTTTATTAACGGAGGGCTGAATTCAGATTATATAGTACAACATCTGGAATGCCTAGCAATGGATGAAGCTGTCGGTTGGTTACAGGAGAAAGGATTTTATAAAATTGTTTTCAAATTTGATAGTGAAATAGTAGTCAATTCCGTAAACCAGAATGAATCTAGTGTTCACTGGGTCAATAACAGCTTTATTTTGGATATTAAACATAAGTTTTCTAGAAAGAATTTATGGTTTTGTAAGGCTATTAATAAAGATGCTAATAAGGTAGCACATTTATTAGCAAGACAAGGACGGAAAAATGGCAAACTTTGACTATTTAGATAATCTGTCACCGGATGTGTTAGTCTGGCTTAAACAAGATTACAACTATGTAATAGTTTTATCTTCATAAATAAATATCTATTTTGAAAAAAAAAAAAAAACTACATCCGCGGCATTCACTGAAAAACGACCGGGTACTTGCAATAATTTTATTTGTTTCTATTGATTTCAATTGCTTGAAAAGTATGAGAGATGCATTTGAGCTTTAGTTTGTGTTTTGACTTTAGGAGATCAAGTGTAAAAGTAAACATCTTTCGAATCACATTCTTAGCAAAAGAAAAAAAAACTTAAAAACTAAAAATCAAAGTCACCACAATCATCAAACCCACCATCATAATCACCAAAATCATAAATCATATCACCAATCAAAAGTACGCCGAGTAATCCAGCACCTAAACCCATCCCCATGTCCATTCCCCCCGTTTTATTCTTCTTTTGTTTATATGGTTTCACCACCACAGGAGGCTGCTGTGGGTATCCACCGTATCCACCTTGTAGCGGATACCTATACCCAGGTTGTTGAGGTGGATACCCAATTGATGGTTATGGTTACCCATACTCATATCCAGCAGGAGATACCCAATTGGTGGATACCCTGTCAGGGGTGGATACGACACACTCGAACCCACTGCAGAGTACGCTGTAACAGGTTCTCCCGCTTTATACGCCAAGGACGACTCAGTTGGTGGCTGCATACACATGTGCCGGTTGGGACACCTTCTCACCGAATTTGTAAGAAAAATTCAACTGCCCTTTAACTTTACCACTTTTAGTTCTAAGTTTCTAACCTGATAAGAAACCAATTGGGTTGATTTCTCAGCAGCAGGTTTATTGTTTATGCCAAAATTTCCATTGACATCAACAACCAATGATTTGATGAAAAAACAGTAAACAGAAAGATTTTAACTTACAATTTGATACATAGAATCCTCTTTTAAATCAATTAATGAGAAAAATTTTAATAATCCATTTATTTACAGATCATAAATCTGATCAAATTACAGTCACAAATTCATAATCTTTTTGAATCAAGAAAATGAATCATGATAGTGGAACTTATAAATCCTATCTTACACAATGTATACATACCTAATGATCTTTTTCTTTTTTTCTCTAGTTATTCTTCCTTAGCCTTTTCTTCACTTCAATTTTCTGACCCCCTCTCTGTTGAATGCTCTCTTCTATTTATAGATTATCTAATGAGTCTCTCTTGTCCCGATACCCTCTTTCGTTCTCCTTATTATCTCTGGATCGGGATGATTGTACGATTGACAGGTCATCCCTTTTGCTTTTTGGTCCGTTTACCTTGCATGATTAACACGTACTCTTCGTTCCTTGAGAATCAGCTTTGTCCCAATCATATGTGTCAAGCATGTGACAAAAGTAATTATTCTCTTACTTTCCTGCTCCACGTTCATTATTACTCTTACTTTCCCGTTCCTCATTCATCATTACTCCTACTTTCCCGTTCAATAAGCATTTAATGCTATCTGTTTCGATCAGTGTGATATTACTTTCCCGATCTTACGTGTCGATCATACAGGGATTTACTCAGTCTTTCACATCTGTCATTTTCCGATCCTTTGATACGGCTTTGATTGTGTGCTTCTTAGTTCCACTGTCTCCTTCGTTAATCGTCTTACACGTGTCGTCCTCCTTTTATTTCCTAACAACTTGCCCCCTTCTTCTTCTTTTTTCAAAAACTTCTAACGGTCGATCCAAGGTTTTGAAAAAAGTAGAAGAACAATTATTACCTTCTGTTTTACCATTACTTTTTTTTACACGTTACGCGAACTTTTCGCAAGCAGTAACTTCTATTATCACGTTTGTGTCAGTTACCCTTTTTTCGAGGAAATCAAATCTTTTCCTTGATTAATGCCTTTTCAAATTGTGACGGTTTCTATTCTTCGCTTTAAATACGATGCAGTCTTTTCCACTTCTGTTTTTACCTCTTAAAGTTGCTGCTCTTTATCTTCCTTGAAATTTTCAAATACTTTCGTTCTCCCAACTGTTCAGGAGCTTTTAGCATCAATCACATTTATTTTACCTTTGATCAAGTAATTGCTTATCTTCTTTCTCCAGGTATGTTGAGGATTTTTTACCTTCAGTATCTTACTTTAATATTTAACCATGATTAGCTTTTAACAGATATGATTGAACTGATAATTGTTTTTTTTTTATTTCTATGATTATTTCTTTACGATCTATGATGATTCCTTCACACATTGATCCTTTGAAATTTTCTTTTCAGATAAAACGTTATGTCTTCCAGAAATCCCAATGCTGCTGGTGATCACCAAGAAACTGGAAGATCTTCAAGAGTTCCTTCTTCTAGATATGTTGTGTCTCAGTATGCTCGTAATCCAGCTCCTGAGGCTTTCTACAGGCGCTAATCCTGCCCACAGAAATAAGCGGCCTCATGCGACTTATAGTTACCGGTCGATGAACATTGAGGTTTTTAAGAGAAGACATGATCTTGATGGATTTAAAGTCTCATTCTATGACAAAAATACTGACGTACTAACTTTAGGATCGATGCAAAGCTTTAACTATTCTCCCAATAGTTTACTAATTTCTGATGGTGCTTTAGAGGCCGGACTTCGTCTCCCATTATATGAAGAAGAAAATCCTTTTCAATATGAAGTCCTTGCAACTCGTGGTGATTCTCCTCATGGACTTG
>JAJJMC010008792.1:0-20363 GCA_023531435.1 Papaver californicum
TTGCTGCCCAAAGATGACTTTCGTTAACTTTGGCCCAAGGTCGGGCTAACAAAACGAGAGCTTCAACTGAAGAGGGTACCTGGTGGTACAACTCTGTTTAGAAGCTCTTACCTCTAATAAGCATATATATGTGCTTGCCAGTTTTATCAATGGAGGTAAAAGATAATTCTTCAAAAGCCATTACTGAAATAACAGAGCATTGTGATTCCTAAACAAACAGCAAAACATAACATATCCTCTGAATAACTAACCTACTATAAAATTCTTCTGTTTTTCCCCAAAAGAAGTAGACAAAAAAAGATCTACCCCAAAAGTTTTATATTAAGACTTCTCAAATCTCAACTATTAGTAATCTTAAACAATAGCATTGGCAGCACTAGCAATCCTTGGCCATAGATCAGCACATTCTTTTCCAATTGGTCCGGTAATTGCAGATCCTACAAGCAAAAGGAATTAACATAAAAATCATCGTCATGTAAGAACTAAAAAGAGTGTAAACAGCAAATCACGACTAAAAAAACCTGATACACTGGACATTAGTCATAAAAGCAAAACAAATTCGTACATTGCAACATTTCCACGTCCCAGCATGCAGAAGAAACATCAATACTCAACTATTTGCAAGAAAAGGTAGTACAGTACCTTTCATTTCTCCCTTAGGATTCACAATAACTCCGGCATTATCTGCATTTGAAAGGTTCATCAGACGTAAGAAGATAGCACCACGATTTGGAAGTACATGGAAACAACACAAATTACATTTCAATAAAACTGAATTCCCCAAATGAGGTTGCATATTCTACAGAATCAGCACTCTCATATATCAACTTGTGCAACCATTGGTGTAGCTAGTGCAAGTTAAAATACAATTCACGAGTGCTAACTATACATCAACACAAATAGGTTAACAACCAGTGAACATCCTAGACTAAACTGAGTACAAAATAAGTTAGCAACCAGTGAACATCCTAGATTCAATTATGTCAGAACTCCCTCATATAAACTTGAGCAACCATTACTCAACATAAACACATTGCGGTTCTTTGTACAAGTTAGGCGCAGTTTCTATGTGATACTAATTACGTTCCCACAAAAAGCACATCCTAAATTAACTCAGTAGCAAACTCATTTAGAAAGGGCATCAAACTGAGTACAAAAATAAATTAGCAATCCTAGATTCGATTATGTCAGAATTCCCTGTATAAACATGTGCAACCATTACAAAACATGAACTAAATCCCACAAACTTACAAATTATAAACATATTATGGTTCCTTGTACAAGTCAAGCGCAGTTTCTATGCGGTACCAATTACGTTCCCAAAAGAAAGCTTATCTATTATCAACTCAATGTGCCTAGCATACTCATTCAGTAAGGGCATAAAATTTAGAATTTCTTCATCAAAGGTAGGTAAAACAATAAAGTTAAGATTCTTCAGACCCATTAAACTACAGACTTTTCATTTATACTTTTGGCTAGTCCAACAGCAAAACAAAATATCAAAAGGGAATGCAGCAGAACTAGCCTAAAATACCCCCCAAAACATGAAACCCTAATAGTAAAGAAAAGTGAGATTTTATAATCATACCTTCAAAATACATGAAAACACCATCTTTACGGCGCCAAGCTTTACGTTGTCTAACGATAACAGCAGGCATAACCTTCTTCCTAAGATCAGGTTTACCTTTCTTAACAGTAGCCATAACCATATCACCAACACAAGCTGATGGTAATCTATTAAGACGACCCTTAATACCCTTAACCGAAATGATGTAAAGGTTCTTAGCTCCAGTGTTATCAGCGCAATTCACTGTTGCAGCTACTGGAAGACCTAATGACATCCTAAACTTACTTCCTGCTGTTCCTCCCCTACCTGCAAAACCAAACCAAATAAAAAACAACAAAAACTAATCAATGAAAACGGTGATATACATCTTGATTTGCAGAAACCCTTAGAAAATGATGTCGAGAGATGACTTACGCTTGGCCATTTTGAGAGTGGGAGTGAGTAGGTTGACGGCTTTGTTTGGTCTGTGTTTCGCGGAAGAACACTAAAAATTTAGGGTTTTTTGCGGTTTAAATATCGAGAATTTCTCAAGGGGACGTGGAGGGCAGGGCACACACTCAGTTAAGGGGACCCCTAGGCCCTAACACTCGTTTCCAATTTCCAAATCAAACTCGGGATTTCTCAAAAATGAAAAGAGGTAGGAATGGGCCTGTTTGGTCTCGTCCGTGTCTAGTCCATCTAAATAATCCAAGTTTTATGATCTCATCTAGGGATGCATAAACTTGACCCAACCCGCCAACCCGACCCGCACCCGTTTAAATTAATCTGGTCCGCATTCGACCCGCCGATGAACGGGTTGGGTGCGGGTGATTTTTTCTAAACCCGACTTCTGGTGGGTCGAGCGCAGGTGATATCTCCTCTCACCCGACCCGACCCGCCCACCCGTCGAAACTTTGTTGATTTTACGAAAGTGTCACTCTAACTCTGGTTCTCAAACTACACGTATGAATCAATATGTTGCTAGTTCATCCTCTCCAACGATAAATGGGTTTTGAGAGGTCTCCAATAGCCATATTGAAATCAAACAAAATTTCTGAATCAGAGCAACAACATTTCTCTCAGTCTCCTCCTATCATCTACATAAGGTAAGATATGGGGAAATTTAACTGTTTTTTACTGTAGAATGTTATTTAGGGTTTAAGTTTTTTAGAAAATCCAAATTGAAACCTCAGATTTAGCTAGTTTTGATATATTCTCTTTTGTAATTTTCTAGGTACAGTTTCTGAATTCTTGCGAAGATGGATTGTATTATGGAGAATCAAACTCCGATTTCAACAGAAGAACCAAGTTTATCAGCCGAAGTTAGAAATTGGGTTGAATTGCCTCCTGATGTCTATCTCATATATTTCTTAAATTAGGGGCAATAGATATCTTATTTAGGGCTCAATCAGTATGTTCTATGTGGCGAAAAGTTTCCAAAGAGCCTCTGCTGTTTCGTTCCATAGACATGCGGAATAGGTTTGTTTAAGTTTCATGATTCGATTTCCGTCTTCATCTGTTTGGATGTTTCATCTCTTTTGTGAAAGGATCAAAGGAATCCCCAATTTGTTTTTCATCAACCGATCACCTGGTTCACCTCCACCACCACTATCCCAGCAACCCCATCAGCAGTAGTACCACCTTCTTCTTCAACGATTATCGATTTGAAGCATCATCACTCATCAGGTATGTGCTTGATCTCTATGGTTGTTTAAGATTCAAAAGCTTGATCAATATGTATGTGTAAGATTCGAAAGCCTTGCCGTAAGAGAAGCAGTCGTTGATTGTTGATTGTCTTTTTAGTAGTGGTCCAGTGGAACTGTTGATCAATAGCTACCAGGTGTGTGTTTCTTTGTTTTCTCAGATTTCTGATTTTTTTAATAGTTTTGTGATGTGGGTTTCGTTTGTAATAGTGATTTATACTCTGGGTTTCTTTTAATTTAAAATTTTGTTAGAATTATAATATGTTTTAGGTTTGGGGCATTTTAGTTTGGGTTTCCATGGATTTTGGGTGCTGTCATATTGTTGGGAACTTGGTGTTGAATAAAGCAAGGGTTTAGGCTAAATAATGCTTAAGAGTTAATGCAGAACTAAGAAAATTTGGATTTTGTTCATCCTTCTTTGAGTTTGGGGTTCTGAAGGTCTTAACATTTAGATAGATTCTTGCCTTCAATGATTTGATTGAGAGAAAGTGAAAATAATTTTTGATTCTGATGAATGAAGCCCCCACCAGTTTGGATGTTGTAATTGAAGAGTGATGTTGCTCGGGGCAGGGTGTTACCAAACAATAACCTCCCTTTTGTATAATGTGAACATTTAAAGCCTTAAATGTGTAGTTTATAGAACAAATAATTGGTCCCAACTATTCCATGCACCCATTTTTTTAGATTAGTGTCTTATGTTATTTCATGTTTGGCATTGTCGAGCCTTTGATAATCTCTTTTTATTCGTATCATATGCCATTGTAATTCCTGATTTATGATATACCCCTTCCTTCTAATTTCTAACTGCCTGTCATTATTTGTTTTTCTATTCGAATGTTCTCTCAGCCTCAGAAATATGGTTTTTGTAGTATTAATTTGAAAAGCATGCAAGCTGAAAATTCAAGATATGTCCTTCATGCTACTTCTCGCTCGACGAATTTTATCACGCTCAGATATTGCAATTTCCCTTCGGAAACTACTGTAAGATGGTTCAGACTTTTCCATGTTGATATTTTCATGTCTTGTTGTCTACATGGTTGTTTTCCATTATGGATCTGCAGTCTTATTTAATGTTGAGGATCATGAAGTTGAAGATTATCTAGATATTGTTAGAAGACATGCTTCCGGATTGCTTCGAGAGATGAGAAAGGATGGTAAGTTTCTTTTTGGGTACTTCACCTATACGGTTGTGTCCATTGTTTGACCTGTTTTATTTTTTATCAGATTATGCTATAAAAGAAAAGCCAGAGCTGGAGGAGGACATGCAAGGAGGTCCTGACCATATTGTCCTTAAACATTTAGATGCGATGGGATACGTGTTATCGGAAGCGTTCTTGGACAAAGTATTGCCCTTGATTATTTTGTTTCACAGGTACTTAACTCCAAATAGTCGCTCAGTTCTTTCTTGAACTTAATTTATCTGCTGGATAGGTATGTTACCATCTCTAATTTCATTGAATTGATATCCTTACTTCATGGAAGGATTTGTTTCCGCAAAGAAATGTTTACCCTCATTCTTTGAGGCTCCAGTATGTGGCTAAACATTTTCTGCACATTTTGGAAACAGACATGATACTTAAACTTCAAATTCAACTTGAACTTTTACGTTCTTACTTTATTACTTGGCTCAAGGATGTAATATTTGATTTGTTTCCTTAAATGCAGCACGGGTCCCATCAATGTAACTAGGTCCATTTTTAAATATTAATCTGAATGCAGAAGTTATAGGATACACACTTAAACTAGTCCATCTTAATGTAGTTGCATGTATAGGTTATTTTAATCCACCATAATCAGTTCGTAAAGAATAAACTAGTATCATTGTGTGTTGTAAACCTGTATTGCTGGTTTACACTTGTTACAGATCAGAAATTGCTCGGCGAGATGCAAAGTGTGCCCAAATACTGGAATGCTTGCGAGAGGAGTATGAAGTCACACAACGATTTGGGAACCTTGATTTCAAATTGAAGTTTGTCGAGGTACTCTCTCTCTATATATAGATTATTTTTGGTTTTCTGAAGTTCAAGGAGTTATTATTTTTACGCCTGAAGACCCTCATTATTCTGAACTAGAGTTTGAAAATTGGTTTGAGGCAAACTAATTAGTTTGGATCGTTCCTTTGCAGCATAACATTCATTTTTTTCAGGAAGTTCTACAAAATAGAAGATCGGATCTCCTAAAATGGTGCATCATATTCTTATTAAGCATAGAAAATATGTTATTAATATACGAACTTATCCGTGAGTCTACAACTCCATTGTGAAAATGGAGTGTTTTTGTTGCAGCATAAAAAATAATTTTTATACTGGCAACGCTATCATTCTATTTTTTGTTGCTAGTTGGGAAATGTCGTAGAATTGCGTATTAAAACTTTAATTTTATTGTATAATTTTGAATGTTGGGACTCAGATTTTAAGATTATCGATTGTTGGTTAAAATGGTTTATCAGGTGGCGCGCGTGAGGATCAAAAAAACAGCGAAGTTCTTGAAAAAAAATTCAACATTTCCGGGGCGGGTAACCCGCACCCGACCCACCTAACCCGTCATTTGGGCGGGTCAGACCCGACCCGACCCGAGTCCTGGGCGGGTTGGGTGCGGGTGAAAAAAATTTCAAACGCCTTTCAGCGGGTCGGGTACGGGTGAGGCCAAACCCGACCCGACCCACCCGTTGTGCAGCCCTAATCTCATTTGCGTTCAGTCCATCTAAGTAATCTAAGTATTATGATCTTGAGTAAAGCATCAGAGAGAAATTTTTTGACAAAATGACTTTATTATCCGTGCAGGCAGGCTGAAAAAAATAAGTATCGATGTTCTTTCTCAAAAACCCTACTATTTTCCGTGAAAATTTAGTGTTTTTTCGAAAATAAATATCTGTCAAATCGTAATGGGTTATCAAAAAAAAATTGGTCAAAGTTCGCTAGATAATCAGCTTCTATTTAAGAAGTATTTTAAAGGTTTAATAAGTATTTAAAGGTTTTTGTGAGTTGAAGAGAAAAGAGGAGAAGAGAGAAGATGATGATATAGCTCCGCTAAACATGTTCAAGTTTGTTAAGGTTATTGATAACCTAGTAAATAAAACGCTAATCAACATTATTTAAGTCAATCTATCAGATGGTTTGATAATTCATTTCATCGACACTTTTATATCAACAATATTTTTACGACCTAGACTCGTTAATTAGTACGCCAAAACTCTTTACAAAATAACTTTTAGATAATTGAAATTAGGGCTATTCATGGTCGGTTTCGGTTCGGTTTTTGACCAAACCAAAACTGAAACCTGTATAGCCGGTTTTCTAAAAATCTTACCAGAACCGAACCATTAACCATCGGTTCGGTTTTTACACAGTTTTAGCGGTTTCGGTTTTTCCGTCCGGTTATCGGTTAACCGTTTATTTCTGCCAGTTTCAGAAAACTGACTACAAATAAAAAAAAAACAAAGAAAAACCATTGTTGTTAGCTTGTTACTTAGAACAAGAGTTGATTAAAGATAGAAGTAAATGTTCACCAAGTATCTTAAGCTCTAAATTAAATGTAATTAAGTAAATGTTAAAGTTTCTACTACGTATATACAACCTACAGGCAGTTTGAAACTGATAACTGTAACACTGATGAATCACCCATCTCTAGCTTAGAAGAATCACCCATAACTGTAACACTGATGAAATTGATAACTGTAACACTGATGAATCACCAATTGTTGTAAACTGATAACTGTAACACTACGTACATATGGTGAGAAGTTGGTGCTTGAATTTCCTAATATCTCTGCCAGTAGCTAAACTGATGAATCACCCTTCTCTCAATCACCCATCTTTCTGTTTGATGTTTGCAGCAACTGAGAAGAAGTCGTTGCTAGTAAAGTCATGTCTTTTTTATCTCAGAAATTGGGCTGACTGGTACTGCAATGAGATAACAGCAAGTCAGCAACTATTAACTTATAATGAAGATACATGAACAAACAAGCAATTTGTATTGGTAGTCATTGGCATAAAAGAAAATTTTGATTTGGACAGCAAAAAGCGCAACAAATCTATTGATACCAGAATATTAATAAGGAGTAAAGATTTTCCACCATTTTAATAACCCATCAGCTAGAACCATACCTACATAAAGAAGAACTACAGTAGTAAAAACATGATAGAGATCAGTTACTGTTATCATTTTGAATAGTTGATTGAAAGAACCCATGATTGAAGAGTTTGGTTGAAGTAAAAAAAACACAAAAAAATATACCTAAAAACAAGAAAACCTTAACCCTTTAAACACAATACGTATGAACTGAACCATCATCATGACATACTAACCAACAAACATAATACTTCATATATGATCTAAAAGAAGACTAAACTAAACCCTAGAAAATGAGTTTTTTTTTTTTAAATAAGTTCATAAAACTGAAATCAAAAGAAAACCCATGCTTTCAATCTCCATGAAATACAGTAAACAAAAATTGCAAAATCTTTACAAAAATAATTACCTTAGAAAATATACTATTCACCAGATTAGGTTGAACTAAAGCAAAAATGGCAAAACAAATAACAAGATTAGGGTTTATACCTGATGAAATCTCCTTGTTAGAGTCTTTAACTGAATCGAATATGAGAAGAGGGTTTGCTTTTGATTTCAGGAGCAAATAACCTAAATGTATGGTTAAAAAAGAGGGGTTTGCTTCTAGATCTGATACATGGGTTTTGATTTTGAGACGGGCGTTAGGAATAGTCTTTGATTTGTGAGACTGAGAGTTAACTTTCGATTTGTGGAATTTTTAAATTTGGGTTCAGGAAGAAGATGAAACAAAAAGCGAGTTTTGTAAAAAAAAATATTATGAGGAGTTTATTCACTGCTCATACTTAGTAAGGTTTTGATTTATGAAAACTTAGTTTTGATTTCGAAGATCTCGTTTAGGTTTAGAAAACTTCGTAGAGTATAGAGGCTGCTGGGAAGAGATGGGAATGGAAGAGAAGAGATGGCTGATGGAAAATGAGTATTAGGGTAATAAATGGTTTATATATAAAGGTTAATGGAAGGTGTATATTTAATCTATCAAGATCTATATCAACGGTCTATATTATTCGGTTTTCCATGGCATAACAATTCAGTTTTTGGTCAAACCAAAACCGAAACCGTTACTCTCGGTTTTCAATTTTTTTTTACCAAAACCCTTCCATTAACAAACGGTTCGGTTCGGTTTCCGCGGAAACCCGTTACCATGTACAACCCTAATTGAAATGGTTAATGGTAAACTTGAATATACTTGGGATGCTTTTTGTAGAGGATTTTCAAACAACATTCAAGTATTACTCTTTTTTTTTTATGACGTGCTGATCAAACAAATTTAATAATTTTAGATAGATCTTACCTTTTTTGATAATACGCGTCATTTACCTAAGAAATTACTTTATTTACTTTCCAGTAATACCAACAGATAATATGACAGTAGTAAGGATCCTCTGTATAACTAAGATGTTTTCAGATTAGCAAACAAAAATAAATATAAACACTAAATGGATTGGTTGATTAACTAAAAAAACAATAAGAAGAAAAGATAATTAGGGAGTCCTTCGTGGCTACCGAGGACAGAGCCCGAAATCTTTTGCAAGAACGGTTTATCTACTAAAATACATATTAGGAGGATGAGAGGTTATTGTTAAATTTTTTTTCTAAATGTAAACAAATTTAATTGATTTTGAATGGTTTGTAATGAATTAACAAAATTCAAGGGGTGTGGTGGGTAGGGTGAGGGGGTACCTTTAAGGTCCACTTAGTTGTATCCTTTGGTCTTTATCGAAAATTAACTTAATTAGCATACTTATTTACCTTTCGTCATAATCGTATCATCATCAACCGTAGGATAGCATCTAGCTTAGTGTTATCCCCAAAATTTCTTGTGTCACTGAACACGGAAGCTCTCGACTACCAGATTTTATTAATCTGAATTACTAAGCAGTAACTTACTAACGGTGTAACCCAATCAAATATATTAGGGTTTGTGAATTTAGATTAATCCTAGCAATTAAACTCATAACTGAAGGTCCACTTACTAGTGTTGTCTTTAATTTCACCATAAAATCCTTTGCAAGGTCTCGCGATTGCTACTTGTCTAAAGAGTTATTCGACTAATACACTTATCTCACAACTTTCTACTTGCATTAGGATAGTCAATAGACTAATTTAGCGTGCACTCCAAACAATCTAGAGATTAATCATAAATATTACAAATGATAAAGACAGACGACGAGATGATAAAAACTCCAAATAAACTTGTATAACTAATTAAGCTTCATGCTTAGAACATTCAATTTATCAACTCATGATACAAAGAAAAAATAAGGAGAAAAAAAACGATAAATCACCATGGTTCCCCCTGTGAGGGTAAAACCATAATATTTTCGTGCTAGCCTCTCCTCTTGCCTCCTTCTTTTGTAAAATTTTATGAGAAGATTTCTTAGAGTGTAAAATTGTTTCTTATAATGCTCCAACAATTCTAGATCTTCCAAACCTATTTTGACCATATTTCTTTGATTTAGAAGTTAAAAACGTGTAAAAGAAATGTCACACGTGGTGCTACAATCAATGGTAATGAACCACACATGTTTGCCGATGATTAGAGCTTCAAAAAAAAAAAAGTCCAAAAAGATGCCCACAACCGGCAAATATGATTCTCATGTATCTTTTAATTGTTAACCTGGGCAACTTATTTTTCGTCTTAATTGTTTTATTAATAATTTTTTTGTCAGACATCAAAATGACCTAATTTTTTCTCCTCTACAATCGTCTTTTTATCATATACAAGATGGTGATAAGAACCTTCGGGATCTTAACACTCATTTTGTATTCAACCTAGCGTCAACTATAACATAGTAAACAAACGTAATACACCGCAATTTACAAGAAAACTATCAAATAAATACTTGGAATTAACATTAAGAAGATAAAAATTATGCACACATAGTTAAAATAGACTTTATATTAGGAGAGATTTTAATTAAGTATGTAACTGAATGCAATTGTCTTTTCCAAGCCAAATTTATAGCTCTCAACGTTTAGGCTACAAGTTGAAGAGATCAAAGATCTAATAAGTCAAAAGAGGGTGAAAGTACATCGTGATTACAAAAATTCATTAACAATGTGGTAAATAAAAATGTTAAATCTTACAAGCCTAAGTATCGGAAACCAAATCATTGTAAAAAACAACGGCAAATGATGAATTTGGATATTCATATACGTGACTAGGCAATAAAAAATATTTCATGGTTTATGTAATTTTTAAAAAATACTTCCTCCGTTTTAGAAAAAGGGTTACTATCACTTTTTCATTTTAACCTACTTTTAGACTAAAATGAAAAAGTGATAGTAACTCTTTTCCTGAAACGGAGGTAGTAGTAATTTATCATAAAAATATGACATTCAAGCTCCTTTATACATATACCTGACTATTTATAGCATTAGATTTTTCATATTTCTCGTTTGATTCTTCATTCCCCATTTTAGCTTTGGGTTCTTTGTTTGGTTTCGGATAAAAAAATTTATTTACCTACCAAATCTTCTGATTGTGAATCTTTAGAAAAGTTTATGTGATGAAGATTCGCCTACTTTAAAGTTGTCACTAGAATCACTTATTTTCCTTACTAAAATCTTTAAACCTACTTTTTTTTCATATGTTAGGTGAACAACACCTGAACAACACTAGTTCTTACATTTAACATAAAAAAACAGGTAAGAGGTAGACATTTTATATTTTTTCTTCTCCATTCTATTTTAAAGTTAGATACTAAATCCAGTTTATCTTCGAGATGCAATTAAGTTCCTAAATCTCAAGATATAAGCTTACGAATCAACAATTCGTTTCTAACCTCCCTGTTCTCGAAGTATTGAAGTTGACGAATTGTTCGTTCTTAGATTTCTTTTTCAGCTCCTGATTTGATTACAAAGGAATTTCTCTTTTAAGTTCTTAGATTTTTTCTTGATTAATTATGGTTAGTTTCTCACTTTCAGCTGTTCGATTTCTTTCCCTAATCCAATTTTTTTTTGGGTTCGATTTCTTGCCCTAATTCGATTTCTTCCCCTAATTTCATTGAAGTTTGGTGGAGGAACAAAATTTTCAAGATAAGGTGGAAATAGAAGAGAAAAGAGCTAACAAATGGATATGTAACCAGATTTTTCTTTTTTTGCAAATGGGTATGCAACCCAACAGTTGTACTATCTAGGAAAATGTGTATCTGTACTTTAATTGTTGTTTTACGATACGGTAGAACTTTGTTAAATTAATCAACGATAAATTGATAACTTTATTAAAATAATATTTTTTATTGGTCCTGATTTGAATCAGTATACTAAATTAATAAGCCCGCTAAATTTATAATATACTAAAGAAATTAATTTTTTAATAGGACCCAATTAATATATAAATTAATAATCAGTGTAATAATACCAAATTATTATGTCTTATTAAAATAAAAAGATGTTTATTTTTTATTCACATTTATATAACAATGGACTTATAATCTTTAAATTTTTTGAAATCCCTTAGTAGTTTAGGAGTGATTTTGTTGTGCCATAATGCTGTACAGACTTAACTTGGTTCGGTTTGTTTAATAACAGAATGAGGTGTCATCTAAAAATCAGAAAACCTATTCACCCGTTTTTCATGGGATTATTGTTTTTTTCTTTCCTTTTATACCTTTGTTTGCTTTTTCCTTAAAAAAATTAAAAAATCCGATTACCTAGTTCATTTTTCTATCCTAGTCCTTGCAGAACTGTTACAGTGTGTTGCAACAGATTGATTAACCAAGCTACTGTACATGGAAAAGAAAGAATTACTGCCTAAGTCCGACTCGTACCTGATGCAGCGGATAATAACAAAAAGAAAGAAAAGAAAGGTTTTGTTCAGACTTCAAATATTCCTAGGAATATCGACTATGAATAACGATAATTATTTAGACTTCGGTTTCCCGACTGTAAACAATAATCGATTAAACTTGAACAAGTTTAAGAAAATAATTCTTATTAATCAAATTCAACTGTATAAAATAATACATGGAGGACTCTTTTATAGACTTGGGGAAAAACCCTAACTTGCTAGTCAAGAAAGGATGAAAAAACCCCTAAACCGACTCAAACCCTAATTTGCTATTTTTGACAAATTTTGGTCGACCTAAAATAATGAAAGTACTCATAAAATAAAACTATTTTCCGCAAACGGCGACCCAAACGGATTCCTAACGAAGTAGTTATTAAGAAAACAAAAACTTTCCTAAAATAGCAAAAACGCCTGTTTGAAGCCCTAAACGATGAAATTTGGCTAAAATTTAAAGCTCGGAGAAGGAAAAAGTCCTCTCATGTCACGATCGTTGGCCCGTTTCCAATCAAATTGAGCTAAATTACGACACTCGGGTCTTTAGCCTCCATATAGCCTGCTCATCTATATCAGTACCCATTTCACTTGCCCATAGTGAGGCAAGAATCGCTTCAATCTATTTTGAGCAAATTGATCTATTATAACTTTCAGTCTGTTTTTAATGCTCGATTGAGTCCGACTCGTGCACATCTCAAGTATAGTTAGTTTCTTTCTTGTTTGACTCATACCCATTCTGAGTCTCATCATTTCATTTGCAGTTTTTTTCTCGTTTGTTTTCTTTGACACTCTTACTCAGTTACCTAGTTTTCCAGTTATTCACTCTTAAACCTCCCTAGTTATTGATGCATCTTGTTTATATCTTCAACCATACCAAACAAATAACATAGAGAGCTAGCAAAACCATACTGTATGTCGTCCCAAGACCCCCAACTCACCAAACATCTTGATTTTGGATGCAAAAGAACTTAGTTTTAATTTGGGTTTCACATTCTCTTGCATTTAGGGTTTAGATTGAGATGGATTTGTTTACGATTTAGTTAGGTTTAGAATTCCGAAGTTAATTTGTGTTTTTCTTTTCTATTAGGAGAAAGAAAATAAAACAATTTTTTTTAAAGAAAACAAATTATGTGGGAAAGGATTGACGTGGATTTGTTGATTTTCAACGCTACATCATTTTGTTGCTTGTTAGACCGAACAAACATAAGTCCTTATAACATTATTGTTTTCTTATGTTGATATTATTCTCGTTTTAATTATATCATCAAAATATATTCCATAATATGTAATATATTATCTTATATTATGAAAATAATTTGAATTAAAAATAAAAAATCTATATAAATTAGTTAGTATGGGAAAATAATCTACACACTTATTTTTTAAATTTAAATTTAAATTAAAAAATTAATGTTTACAAATATATAAAACTAATAATTAGTGTTTACCCCTAAAACTTTTCAAAATATGTGTTTACCTGCATTTTTAGGTATTATTGTAGTTATCACTAAGTGTAAGTATATGTTAAATTTTTCAACCAAACAATATGTCACACTCGCCCTCTTATAAATATATATCAATATCTAATAAAAAAACTTATTTCAAGATTTGATTTGATACCGTGTTTTTAACAATGAGAAAGATTTTTAAAATTAAGTTAATATTAATATACATATAAATATATTAGAGAATATTAATACACTATCAAGTTTTGTTATGGTTTGTTTTACTAATTTTTTATAATACTTCTATATTAACAAATATACTATTAGCTAATATTTTAACATAAAAAGGAAACTGTAAATAATAATAATAATAATAATAATAAATCATATTATAATTTTTTTTATGTTTAGAAAAAAAAATATAATTTATCGAAGTTTTACTGTATTTAGAGCTACTGAATATTTAAAGAGCTCACCCTTTGGTAAGGGTTTTTGGTCATTGTATTTACCTTTTCAGCAGTGACTCAAATTCAAGGCACACATGCGTTATATTTTGTTTATTTTATAACTGAACTCAGATTTATCATGACCGCAAGGTTCACAGTTGCTTTAAGCATGGATATAAATGGATTTTGTATAATGTTTTCGTGATTTATGTTAATATTTTTTGAGGGTTTTATCATTTTTTTGGAACCTTATTACCGTATTCATTCACTACTGTGATACCCAAACACATCTCTAGATTGGTGGTGGTGTACACCATCAAAACTTTTCCAAAAAATGAATCTACCGAAGAGTTGTCACAGATTTCGTGCTTGATGTACTCTTCATTCCAAAACCTTACATTATTTCAAATAACCGGTTCAATCCAATTCAAATCAAGGTTTCTTCTCCACACACCAGCAAACCGACGGGTGTGGCTGATTTACCATCCATATACCATGGATGGTAAAGTCCTGCCTTAGATTAATCGAACTGCATATGGCACGACCTTTGCAAACAGTATACCCCCACTGGAGTGCCAGTACGTACTGGATAGGAGGATGTGGTGGTGGTGGCGGTGATGTTGGTTGATTGGTCTGAGCAATGGTATGTAGAAGGTTTATTGTTGTCGGGGGTATATGCACTATTCACAGAATATTTATCGTAATGCATAAGAAATCAAACTAAAAAAGAAAGAAAAAATAAAAAAGAAGGAACATATAATCATACCTGAATTCTTGAATTTGTAATTATGAATGTTACCGTGTGCCTCCACATGTGTTATTGTTACCTAATAGAGAAGAAGAAGATGCTTCTTCTTCCAAGAACCTGGTCCAGAAGTGGTGTTTTTTTTTTGGAATAATTATCTTGAAAAAACAGAGAGAAACATAAACGAAATTAGAAATATGTCTTTATCACTTGTGGCTAAAGTTTCGACCTTTACTAGGTCAGGCTCCCGGTAGCTCCAAGAAAGGATAATCTTTTAACTTGTGAATGTAAGTATTCCCTGGGTTAAGATTAATTAAACAATTGGAAGAAGAAGAAGAAACAACTACTTCATAATCATGTGAGGGCACACAATAAAATTCATAATCACACAAACAATTGGAAGAAGAAGAAGAAGCATCTAATTCTAAAAACAAGTTGCAGAAGGTGAATTCTAGAAATTTTGAATTTGTGATCATGAATGTTATTATGTTCCCACACATGTTTTATTGTTACGTAATAGAGAAGAAGAAGATGCAGCTTCTTCCAACAACCTGGTCCGAAAATGGTGTTTTTTTTAGTAGCTATCTTGAACAAACAGAGAGAAAGAGAAACGAAATGGAAATCTGTCTTTATTGTTTGTGGCTAAAGTTTCGACCTTTACTAGCCCAGGCTCCCGGTAGCTCCAAGAAATGATAATCTTTTAATTTGTGAAAGTAAGTATTCCTTAGGTTATGATTAATTGAACAATTGGAAGAAGATTAAGAAGAAGCTACTTCCAAGAACCAGTTGCAGAAGTTGAATCCTTGAAATTTTAAATTTTTGATTATGAATGTTACTGTGTGGCCTCACATGTGTTATTGTTACCTAATAAAGAAGAAGAAGATGCAGCTTCTTCCGAGAACCTGGTCCAGAAGTGGTATCCTCTCTTTTTTGAGTAGTTATCCTGAAAAAACAGAGAGAAACAGAAACGAAATTAGAAACCTGTCTTTATTGTTTATGGGTAAAGTTTTGAACTTTACTAGCTCAGGCTCTCGGTAGCTCCAAGAAAGGATAATCTTTTAACTCTTGAACATAAGTATTCCCTGGGTTATGATTAATTGAATAATTGGAAGAAGAATAAGAAGCAACTACTTCCAAGAACCAGTTGAAGAAGGTGAATTCTTGAAATTTTGAATTTGTAATTATGAATGTTACTGTGTGCCCCCACATGTGATATTGTTACCTAATAGAGAAGAAGAAGATGCAGCTTCTTCCAAGAACCTGGTCCAGAAGTGTTGTTTTTTTTTAGTAGCTATCTTGAACAAACAGAGAGAAACAGAAACGAAATTGGAGATCTTTCTTTATTGTTTTTGGGTAAAGTTTCGACTTTACTAGCTCAGGCTCCCGACAGCTCCAAAAATGGATAATTTTTTAACTTGTGAACGTAAGTATTCCCTTGGTCATGATTAATTGAACAATTGGAAGATCAAGAAGAAACAAGTACTTCAAAGAACAAGTTGCAGAAGGTGAATTCTTGAAATTTTGAATTTATGATTATGAATGTTACTGTGTGCGCTCACATGTGTTATTGTTACCTAATAAAAAAAGGATAAGATGTAGTTTCTTCCAAGAACCTGGTCCGGAAGTGGTGTCTTTTTTTGAGTAGCTATCTTGAACAAACAGAGAGAAACATAAACGAAATTGGAAATATCTCTTTATTGTTTGTGGATAAATTTCAACCTTTACTAGCTCAGGCTCCGGGTAGATCCAAGAAAGGATAATCTTTTAACTTGTGAACGTAAGTATTCTCTGGTTTATGATTAATTGAACAATTGAAAGAAGAATAAGAAGCAGCTACTTCCAGGTACCAGTTGCAGAAGGTGAATTCTTGATATTTTGAATTTGTGATTATGAATGTTACTGTGTGCCTTCACATGTGTTATTGTTACCTAATAGAGAAGAAGAATATGCAACTTCTTCCAAGAACCTGATCAAGAAGTGGTGTCTTTTTTTTTTGAGTACCTATCTTGAACAAACAGAGAGAAACAAAAACAAAATTTGAAATCTGTCTTTATTGTTTGTGGCTAAAGTTTCTACCTTTACTAGATCAGGCTCCGGGTAGATCCAAGAAAGGATAATCTTTTAACTTGTGAACGTAAATATTCCATGGGTTATGATTAATTAAACAATTGGAAGAAGAAGAAGAAACAACTACTTCCAAAAACTAGTTGCAGAAGGTGAATTCTTGAAATTTTGATTTTTTGATTATGAATGTTACTGTGTGCCCTCACATGTGTTATTGTTACCTAATAGAGAAGAAGAAGACGCAACTTCTTCTAAGAACCTGGTCCAGAAGTGGTATTTTATTTGAGTAGTTATCTTGAACAAACAGAGAAAAACAAAAATGAAATTGGAAATCTTTCTTTATTGTTTGTGGTTAAAGTTTCAACCTTTATTAGCTCAGGCTCCGGGTATCTCCAAGAAAGGATAATCTTTTAACTTGTGAACCTAAGTATTCCCTGGGTTATGATTAATTGAACAATTAGGAGAAGAAGAAGAAGAATCAACTGCTTCAAAGAACCAATTGCAGAAGGTGAATTCTTGAAATTTTGAATTTGTGATTATGAATGTTTCTGTGTTCCATCACATGTGTTATTGTTACCTAATAAAAAAAGGAGAAGATGCAGCTTATTCCAAGAACCTGGTCCAGAAGTTGTATTTTTTTGGAGTAGCTATCGTGAACAAACAGAGAGAAACAGAAACAAAATTGGCAATATGTCTTTATTGTTTGTGGCTAAAGTGTCAACCTTTACTAGCTCAAGCTCTGGGTAGCTCCAAGATAGGATAATATTTTAACTTGTGAACGTAAGTATTCCCTAGGTTCTGATTAATTGAACAATTAGAAGAAGAAGAAGAAGCAACTACTTGCAAGAACCAGTTGCAGAAGGTGAATTCTTAAAATTTTGAATTTGTGATTATGAATGTTACTGTGTGCCCTCATATGTTTTATTGTTACCTAATAGATAAGAAGAAGATGCAGCTTCATCTAAGAACCTGGTCTAGAAGTGGTAATTTTTTTTTGAGTAGCTATCTTGAATAAACAGAGAGAAACAAAAATGAAATTGGGAATCTTTCTTTATTTTTTGTGGTTAAAGTTTCGACCTTTACTAGCTCAGGCTCCGGGTAGCTCCAAGAAAGGATAACCTTTTAACTTGTGAACGTAAGTATTCCCTGGGTTATTATTGATTGAATAATTATAAGAAGAAGAATAAGAAGAAGAAGCAACTACTTGCAAGAACCAGTTGCAGAAGGTGAATTCTTAAAATTTTGAATTTGTGATTATGAATGTTACTGTGTGCCCTCACATGTTTTATTGTTACCTAATAGATAAGAAGAAGATACAACTTCATCTAAGAACCTGGTCTAGAAGTGGTAATTTTTTTTTTGAGTAGCTATCTTGAAGAAACAGAGAGAAACAGAAATGAAATTGAAAATATTTCTTTATTGTTTGTGGTTAAAGTTTCGACCTTTACTAGCTCAGGCTCCGGGTAGCTCCAAGAAAAGATAATCTTTTAACTTGTGAACGTAAGTATTCCATGGGTTATGATTAATTGAACAATTGGAAGAAGAAGAAGAAGAAACAACTACTTCCAAAAACCAGTCGAATAAGGTGAATTCTTAAAATTTCGAATTTATGATTATGAATGTTATTATGTTCCCACACATGTGTTATTATTACCAAATAGAGAAGAAGAAGATGCAGCTTCTTCCAAGAACCTGGTCCAGAATTGTTTTTTTTTTTGAGTAGCTATGTTCATCAATCAGAGAGAAATAGAAATAAAATTTGAAATCCGTCTGTATTGTTTGTGGCTAAAGTTTCGAACTTTACTAGCTGAGGCTCCTGGTAGCTCCAAGAAAGGATAATCTTTTAACATGTGAACGTAATTATTCCCCGGGTTATGATTAATTGAACAACTGGGAGAAGAAGAAGAAGCAACTATTTACAAAAACCAGTTGAAGAAGCTGAATTTTTGAAATTTTGAATTTGTGATTATAAATGTTATTGTGTGCCCTCACATGTGTTATTGTTACCTAATAGAGAAGAAGAAGACGCATCTTCTTCCAAGAACCTGGTCCAAAAGTTTTTTTTTTTTTGAGTAGCTATCTTGAACAAACAAAGAGAAACATAAATGAAATTGGAAATCTTTCTTTATTGTTTGTGGTTAAAGTTTCGAACTTTACTAGCTCAGGATCCAGGTAGCTCCAAGAAAGGATAATCTTTTAACTTGAGAACGTAAGTATTCCCTGGGTTATGATTAATTGAACAATTGAAAGAAGAATAAGAAGAAACTACTTCCAAGAACCAGTTGCAGAAGGTAAATTTTTGAAATTTTGTATTTGTGATTATGGATGTTATTGTGTGCCCTCACATATGTTATTGTTACCTAAGGGAAAAGAAGAAGATGCAACTTCTTATAAGAACGTGGTCCAGAAGTGTTTTTTTTTTTTTGAGTAGCGATCTTGAACAAACAGAGAGAAAAAAAATGAAATTGGAAATCTTTCTTTATTGTTTGTGGTTAAAGTTTCGACCTTTACTAGCTCAGGATCCCGGTAGCTCCAAGAAAGGATAATCTTTGAACTTGTGGACGTAAGTATTCCATGGGTTATGATTAATTGAACAATTGAAAGAAGAATATGAAGCAACTACTTCCAAGAACCAGTTGAAGAAGGTGAATTCTTGAAATTTTGAATTTGTGATTATGAATGTTATCTTATGCTCTCACATGTGTTATTGTTACCTAATAGAGAAGAAGAAGATGCAACTTCTTCCAAGAACCTGGTCCAGAAGTTTTTTTTTTGTTTTTTTGAGTAGCTATCTTGAAGAAACAGAGAGAAACATAAATGAAATTGGAAATCTTTCTTTATTGTTTGTGGTTAAAGTTTCGACCTTTACTATATCAAGATCCCGGTAGCTCCAAGAAAGGATAATATTTTAACTTGTGAACGTAAGTATTCCCTGGGTTATGATTAATTGAACAATTGAAAGAAGAATAAGAAGCAACTACTTCAAAGAACCAGTTGCAGAAGGTGAATTCTTGAAATTTTGTATTTGTGATTATGAATGTTACTGCGTGCCTTCATGATGTAATTTTAGAAGTGGTAAATAAAGTGGTTCGATTCTCGAACTTGTAAAGGTAATGATTTTAGAAAATAATGATTTTAATTAATTCTAGAAAATTCCAGGAGTAAGAAAAAGACTAAATAACCTAAATATGATTTTTGAATAATTTTAAAAGTACCAGGAATCAGGAACCAGGTAATTCTAACAACCTATGTGATTAATAAGATAATTCTTTTTAAATTAATTGAAGCACAAGTAATTGCCAAAATTGGTTTTGTTATGCTAACAAACAGAGGTAAATCACAAGCATGGACTATCAAAATTAATTAACCAAGCATAATCCATCAAGCAAAAGCACAACTGTTGAAAGAAAACCGTTTTTACTATTTAAAACTATGCAATTCTAATAATAAAAAAATTATAAATAATTATTAGAAAATAATTAAATCACATAAAATTGAGAAAATTACCTTATCCATCATCCCAGTAAATAGACTTAGCTCATGGTGAAGAAAACTTG
>JAJJMC010008796.1:0-15987 GCA_023531435.1 Papaver californicum
GAGAATAAAACCGTATCGAGGTCCGTCTTGTACGACTTTGGTATGATATCCTTCCAACGTGGATTCACGTAGAACATCGCGCCACCATACGAACATGGTATATAGGATAAAAATCAGTCCCAAACTGAGAAGTCTTGCACCCCCTTGATATGAGTGCATGTACATCACACCTCCTACGGTGGTTGCCAAAGCTCCGAGTGAACCCGAAATAGGCCATGGACTTGGATCTACTAAATGATAAGAGTGCCTCTGAGATTCAATCAGAAACAACTTTGCCTCGGTTGCATGTAAACCCCCCTTCGACCCTGCCCCCTAAAGTGGTAAAGAAGGGCTCTTTTCGGTCTCATTTTCTTTCTATCTGACAGGACAAATAAATAGGAAATGATGGTTTTTTCATTGCATTGATAGAAGTCTAACTAGAAAAGGATCTATCTATTACTTTGAGAAGATAATTATTGGTTTGAACGACGAACTACGTGGGAAAATGGATTTTCTTTCTTTGTCTTTTATTTTCAGCAAGCATTTTTTGAAAGTCTGAATTCCATTCAGTTTGCTTTCGTCAAACTTTCTGCCGGGGCCTAATATCAAAAGCGCAGGTTGATCTCTCTGGTTGAGGCTGCAATTCATTTATGAAACTTGACACGTGGGAAGGGCTTACTCTACTAGTGGCTCGGCTTGGTCTCGCTCCCTTCCCGTACTATTCCTCCCCACTAAAAAAAGAGTGATTGAGAGTCTCGAGAACCTTTCTGAACGTCTGTCTTCGCGGGGCGATTTGAAAAGGAGTCTATCTTTCTTGTAGTCCCTTCCATTCCACTATTCTGATCGGGAAAGAATCTCTTCCGAACGACCAAGTCATAATGAGATTTAAAAACCGATGCTTCCTTGGCCGTGTGGAACATGGATTAGCATTATGTCATTCCTACAAGTGATCCCCCATCCAGGATTGGAAGAAGTGCAATATAAGGACTTCGAGATAAAATATAAGATGTTCCTTTCCATTCCTCGTGAGCCACTTATTTCTCTGAAACAAGAGAAAAAAGTGATCTTCCTCCTTTTTCCCAATAAGTCGACGGCCTTAGACCATTGGGAGACTTCGAATAAAGTGGAGTACATATAGGATACACCGGTGCTCAAACCTTTGATCAAGATCTCTTCCAAACTGTTGGGGTCCTTGCTCCGGATGTTGTTCTCCCGGTGTGAAAGCAGTTGATTCCGTAGTTTGAGAATTCTGTTGATCCCAAGTAGTCCATCTCCATCATTGCATATCGCAATATAGAAAGTCAAGAGGAAAAGGCATGACCAGAAGAATTGTGAAAAATAAGTGAATTTATCCAGTTGAGGCATCTTGATTGAGAAAGAATGATTCCCTCCAGACAGAAAGAGAGGCCTGCCTGTACAAGTAGTGAAGAATTCGAGTGAGTTGTAGTTGGTTGTTGACCAACGAAAAGAGGAGAAGGAAATCAAAGGAGAAAATATAGCCCGAAGGGGCTATATGAACTACGGAACTCTGAACGAAAGAAAGATAGATCAACAAGCCATTGGAATGACTCTTGTTAAGCATTTCTCTGTCGATCACTTTTGGGTCATCCCCCTCACACCCCCCAAGCACCCCCTTGTTCTAAAAGACGGATGGTGCTAATGAAGAACTCGCTGGTAGCGCCATAAGTTGAAAGTTCTTGCACCGTATCGATTAAGAAATGCAAGTTGCTTACATTCTCCTCTTCCAGTACATGCTTGGTTAATTCATGTATGTCCGGGGAAATTGTGCTTTTGTAGCAACCTTTCGGTCATGCTATCAATAGCTTTTTTAGCCGACATAATGGCCTGTTCATGCTGCTGAGCAGGAGTGTAGATAGGGGGATAGATGATGAAAGCTAAATCCTTAATGAGTTGGATTAGTGAAAGTGTGGGTTGGTGCATGTGTTCTTTTTTCTCGCTTAGTTCCGCTTCTGCCTCTAAAAATGAGGAAAGACTCAATGGAAAATATAGAGATTTTTTCTTGGTTGTTGACCAAGTGAAAGCTTAGGAAAAAGAAAGAAAGATGCACAAAGGAATCCTTGATAGATTCTGGGCAGCCTAAAGATTTTTCTATACTATACGAAATTTGTTACATATCTCGTCGGGAAGTCGAACAAGGAAAAGATAGAACCTCGCCCGGCAACAGTCTCGGGTTGATTGACTGAAAGATCGGAATAGACAGTGTTTCATTTACTGCTTGACTTCAAAGCTTCCGAACGAACTAGCTAGAGTTTTTCTCCTCCGTTCAATGATGATATTCATTATATATTATTTTTTTATAGGATAAAGCTTTTTACGGGATGTTCCTTTCCTCGTAGAGAGAACTCTACTGATTGGATAGCTTATTATCTCTAATCCCTTCTTTCCAAGAGGAAATCCTACTAGCTTAGCACTGTTGGGATTATGGTTTTACCTTAGACTTCGTTCTTCAAGGAGGCCCATGTGCATTTCCTTCCTTTTGAAAAGCTTTTCTGGGCCCTTGCTTCCATCCCTTAAACTTAAAGGAGTCTTTGAGGGCTGAGGCTTACTTTTAATGTGAAGGTTTCGGCATCATTGCGCAGCAGGTTTTGAGTTGGATGTTCGAGCCGCTATGCATGCCTTTAGCTTTTGAAAAAGAGACTTTTTGTCATTCTCTTGCAGCGGGGCAGCTCCCAAGTACCATTTGTCTCCAAGCCTCTCTCCCACTTCCCATTGTGCTTTTGATGGAACCTCTCAATCGACGGGCGATTTGAAAATGCTTTGGCCAGGTAAGCGCTATAGACTAACTTTCTTACAGGGCAGAGTTAGCAAAGGTACAGACAGTCCGATCTAGCCAGTGAGCAGAAGCGCTAATCACAACTGACTTAACTCAGGAAAAAAGCAAGTACCATGCTTTGGGGCATGGGGAGCAGCCCTCTTCTCACCCTCCACACTCGACACTTTCAGAATCTCTCTGCGAATCTCTCATATAGCTATTGCTTATCTTAACCCGAGTAGCTCTTCTTTCTACGTGGATTAGTAATCTCAGAAGGGAATGAATCTTCCTTCGGTGGGATAATAGGCGAATTCCTCAACTTGTGTCGGTTTTATAGATAGGGTCACAGGGCTAGGAAAGCAGCTAAGACCGAGCTCACTCTTCTAAAAAAGGTACAAACTAATACGTGAGCATTGGGCTCACTCAATTGAAAGAGATATATAGTGGTTAGTTTCCTCTGCTTTTACCTCGTTCGTTGCCTGCCAATTATTCAATAGAAAGAATAAAAAGAATGGTAGTCAGCCTTCCATCGTTCACAGCTCTCTTCGGAAAGGCCTGAGAAAGGTAAGGTAGAAAAGTGCCAATTCTGTGATTGGGTTGATGATAGCTGGGGCTCATGCAGGTCTTGGGGTTTCAGGACTCTTTCCCGCTAGTTGCTTAGATCTGATCTACTCTTGTATTGAAAGAGTGATAGCCAGCGCAAGATGACCAACTAATGATTGGAAGACCTCTTACTTTGATGGGTTGATCGGTGAAAAGAGTGAGACCTTGCTTGTTGAGACTGGGATCGACCAATTCCTTTGATACAGACAAGGGTGAGACATCAAAGCCAGGGTTGGCATTTGTCTTGGCTTTAAGGCACCGTTTATTCGAGGGGAAATCCCATCTTTACCTTCTTTCTTTACTAGATGAAGATTATCCTATTGATTCGAAGCCAAGAGCCAAAGTCTTCTATTCAATTGAAGACCTCTCTCTTGATTTCACGGTTGTCCCTGGAAGAATCCGGAAAGAAGAATGCGAGTACGTACGGAATTGCTCGAGATGAATCCCCTGGGTGGCATTCCCATTCCCCTATTTGAAAGAGGCCTTTTCGCGCAAACTATCCTTTTCTTTAAATTGTGCAATCAGTTCCTTCCCTTGCTTCAGGAAATTCATTAATGCGCTACCTTTCCTTTTGCACCTGCCGTGTCGAGGTAGAAGACCGAGCTACCTTTTCTTCTTTGACACCGAGGCTTATCGAGGCCTTTTTAGGACTTCCATGCTTCCTTATCGGCTCTGCTCTTGCTAGCTAGGGGATGAATCCCTATCTTATAATAAGGGAAAAAATCCAGCAACCTATTGCCTTACCTCGGCTTTGACGCATCCCTGTGTACTTAAAATGTCTTAGGTAAAGGTCCTTTTTTCGCATATCTACTATACAGAATCCTCTTCTGGGTATAAATCCTCTTCGGGGATATCGTCGAAGTTTCACTCACCTCTATCCTTGCCCGTCTTAACGAATTCCCCTTTCCTGTAATCTAGCTTGCTGCTACTAATAGGTCTTGCTAAGCGGCCCTATATTCAATATTTTAGAATGGAGTCAGGGCCCTTCCTTCTCTATTCTTTCTCAACGTCTAGCTAACATTCTGTCAGGACAGTAATGAAGAATTCCGTAACCTGCTGGTAGGAGAGGAAGAATGGACTCCTGCAGCCAGAACAAGAAAGGACATGAAGGGAGAAGAGAGCTCAAGAGAGTAGAAGACAGCAGAAAGTAGGTGCAGCTACCAAGGCCCCGGACTGGAGGAAGTCATTTTAGTAACCTATCCTTTACTTCTGAACATGGAGCTAAGAATGAAACTCAGAGAGTTCACTACATGTAGCTACATTCACTGCATTCTCCTAAAAACTTATAGTGCTGAGAGTTCGCACAAAAACTACTAGCTAGAGGGCAAGACTTGTAGCTGATAGATGAAGCCGATTATCTGACAAATAAGAGCCTTTCTTTGCCTAGGAGTACTCGATGAAAGTAGTCTTATAGCCCGGCCCCCCCGAGCTCCGTTCTTACATGACCACCAGGGGCTTCTATGTGGGATAGAAAAGACTGTATGAGAGTCAAATCTCAGTCTAGAGAATAGCCCTCCTTCCGTCTTAGCTAGGCTTGGATCGAGGTCCCGGGTCAATTGATACATCCACGAGTTCGAGGGAAACGGAATAATGCAAGACTTGCATCTCTCCTCCTGTCACTAACAGATCAACCCAGACTTTTTCCCAGGAAGTGCAGCAGAATATAAGAAGCTGTTTGCGCCTTTTTCGCTGTTAGGGAGGCTGCTAGCGGGGGAGGTTGATTCAATCGAGAAAGAATAGGAATAGAATGCGGACAGAGAAGGAGCTCTTGGAGGAAGGCAATAGTGAATGTACGAGCCGAGGTTTTTTCGGAATAACCGGTGTTAGCAAGAAGGGGAAGGAGCCCCTACTAGCTAATATCTGCTGGTCACGGGTCGAATTAGAGTACTTCAACTTGGAAGCTGAAATCCTACCTTTGATTTCTGCGCAAATCTCGTAGCTCCCTTGCGCTTGAAAATCCAGGCATTTCGCTCCTTCCAAGTATGATATATGGTCGCCGAAAAAGCAAGTTTCGCAATAGAGCTAATGAGACCATGCCCCGGATAATGGTGCATCACCCATTCGGCCTCATCTTGCAAGGGCAAGCAAGGGGGATCTCCTGGCTAGGAGGGTATTCAGCAAGTGCTTCCAAATCTCCTCAACATAAAACAATGGATAGTTGAAACCTGTTTTCAAGTCCGGGAGATGCCTTATCTTATATGGATAGGGTATATACTACTACGATTGTATCTATTCGCTGAGAGTCCCAATCTTCTTGAAAAACGTGATACGCGGAACCAACACATCTTGATGAGTGAATTTTCCAGTTTGAATTCCTACATTTAGTAGTCTTATTTGACAGCTAAAATGAATGCTTTTGACGGGAGTTCACTTGGCTAACCTTTCTATAGTGCCCCATGTTCCTATGATATCCCAACCCAAAATATTAAGCTTTTGCTGTGCCATTGAGAAAGGAAAGCGCACTCGATCAATTACCATGCCGTGTCGTAAGACAAAAAGTAACCCGCAGGAGCTTCAAACCAATATCTTGGGGAATGGCCTCTACTCTACGAACCAAGTCTTTCTGACGAGGAACCATCTTTGATCCCTGAGTAGCATTTCCTTCCACTGAGGAATGGGCGGATGCTTGAACATAGGCAGATGTGGGACACAGAAAGAATAGATTCCGGTGCTCCTGAGTCAAGAGATTCTTCTCTCTAAGTAGCATTCTTCTAAGTACAGAAAGAATTCTCCTGTCTCTGAAAAGTGCGAGCTAAAAGCAATCTCTGGTATAGATATTGATATTGATCCGGGAGGTGGGTGGGGAATCAAGAGAAGCAAGGCCAGGCACATCATACTCTTCAGGGATTGTGTCATGTCAATTTTCATCTGGGCAAGAGCCCATACTTAGAGCATAATTCGTACCAAGGATTGGAAAGATCAATGAGAAAGATTCTCCAAAAGGGAGCTGAAACTCATGATAGAAGCCCACTAACGTTAGTGAATATTCGACATGTCAAAAGAGATGTTTGTGCAGACCCCCCTTCTTCCTTAAGAGTCAGCATGCCGTCTTTGATCAATAGCTATCAATTACCTATAAAAAACTACCCTAGAGTTTAGCTAGGTACCCTCAATTACCTTGAAAATACCGAAGTCAATTAATGAAAATTAGGATCTTCCTTTTTGACATTAGTCTTTTTTAGTAGAGATCTATCCATCGATTGCCTCAACGAAAGGGTCTTTCTCTTTCTTCTAAGGTGTACCGCTCATGAGGGTTACCGACTACTAATGAAGTCGATCTCAAACCAGCGAAGAGTGAAAGTTGCACGTTAACGGGTGGAGATGAGGTAGTGAAACTCGGCTTCCAGTAAAAGTGAAGAATCCTATTTTTTCTATAACATAACTTCACTGAGGTTTCTTCAGAACATTCATTCGAGCCAAAGCAGAGACGTATAGGGAACAAGTATAAAACAAAATTTTTTGGCTCTTTTATATGTATGGAAATCTACACAACAAAATTCATCCTATTACTACAGGGATGAACCCAATCCGGAATATGAACCATAAAAGAAAATACCTATGAAACCGATCACAAGAATACCAGTTATAGTACCTATTATCCAAAGAGGAATCCTTCAAGTAGTATCGGCCATTCCATTTGTGCTTTCAGCAAGTAGGCGATGCGAATCTTTCAATCGGATACCAAGTGCTTGGATGCGTTTGAAGCCTCGAGATGACTTGCAGAAATAAAGCTTTCTAGGTTTGTCTTCTGTCTCCGTAACAAATGGTCCATTTATTGATGGGCGAATGACGGGGATTGAACCCGCGCGTGGTGGATTCACAATCCACTGCCTTGAGAAGCGGGTTCGAGACCGACCTCACTCCCAGTGATAGGAAAGCTTTCGCGACTAGCTGCTCGAAAGGCGACTCCGAAGCTTATGTGCCCATATTCATGATCCTTTCAGGTACGACGAACTTATGATCAAATAAATGGCATGTGCTGACCCAGCCTACTTTCACGCTGGGTCTGGCTCTCCCTTTTGCCTCATTCGCTTGATGTTGGTCTTTTTCATGCCATTCATCGAATCCCTATTTAGAAAGCATCGAGGCAAGGTCCTCCGGCTCCTTACATTGAAACTATAAAGTTTAAAGCAGACGAGGCTGTTGGAGCATTAACCCTTGTCTTAGGGAAACCAAGAGTCACCTCAGCATAGCTAGGAAAGAAATTGCCTTCAATTTAGTTTTCTATGTCGTCGACTGCCTGCCGAGTGTTGGTCGTTTTGTGACCATCGGAGCGGCTTTCACAAATATGGATAATGTAAATCAGACCTTTCCATTGACCTTTAATTGCTGGGATTTCACCTTTGAAGTACTCTAAGCTCTGCTGGGTCAAGTTCTTCTTGATTCTACGTATACTTATTGCCAAATACGCAATGCTTTCGAACTCGTCGATCAGGATCAACGAATTTTACATAGCTGGGGGAATGTCTTGGACCACCACCTCTGGCCCCTGAAAAGGATTAGCCAACCGAACGAACCCCCTGGCCTCTAGATTAGCGAAGCTAGCAGCAGCAGCTAGGTAATGGGAGTACTGAGAGCCAAGTTTTCGTCTTCTATCTCTATGCAAGCTTCAAAGCGAGTGTTTTCTAGCTCTATCCGTAAAAATCTGAGTTCTACCTTGGCACTAGAAAAACGTTATCAAGAAAGATGCTTTTATCGACCCTTTCGGGGCTAAGATGTACTTTTTTACCTCGCATCGCTTTTACATCCGGTCTACGAGAACACGTCATACTACTAATACTGAAGCCGCCTACAAAGAACCTAATACAAATGACATCCAGCTCAGAATGGTCCCCGTTTACCAGTTTCTTTAGCGTTTGACTTATGGTTCTAAACTCTGCCTTAATTATACTATGTCAATACAGCAACGAAGCATTCAAAGTCAAGAACTTAAGAAGCTCTTCCACTACTCGGGGCAGTACCCTTACTGTTTAATACATTTCCAACTCGTTTTTCATCCAGTCTAGCCGGTGTATTGTACTGAAGTGGCTCGCTCAGAGGATGTCTAAACGCATTTTTTTTTCTTCACTTTCATACAGTAAGCTAGTAAACCTTGGGGTAACTCAGAAGTTTATCCGCCTCCACCCACTCGACAACTGAGAAGTTTATTCCTCCTCCAACCCACCCGAGACTACGTTGTACAGCTTTTGTTTTAGCATCTCCTTTTGAAGAAGAAAATGTATGAGGGGCGCGCGAGATGTGAAAAACCCTATCCACCTTAGAGTTCGGATCCATTAATCAAGTTTTCTTGGTAGCTCTAAAGCCTTTCATGAACGAGACTTTCATCCCCTTTTTTCGAATTCCGGGAAGGAAAGACAGAAGGGGCGAAGAGACTCATATGTTCTACATGTGAGGGGCGGCTTCCTTAAGAAGTCATTACGCTCTAGCGGCGGGTACATAGGAATGAAGATAGGCTTAGATAGACTAGCAAATAATTGTGGATGGGCCACTCTCCTATTCTACTAATCTAGGATCCGGTTTTCACCGCGCGTACGAAAAGGGATATTATTAATAGTGTTATCTTTTTTCCCTTATGGCCACCAACAACGGGAAAGGAACCAAAGGGGGTCCTGGTAATAAAGTGGATGTCTCCTTTCCCCACGGATCTCTACTAGGCCAAGGTAGACCGAGGATCCCCACACCACGGATGTTTGGGATACTACTTAGCCATGAGGTTGAGTTTTCGCCGCTTCACCTCTTTTCTGGTCGTACCTCTCTATCAACCAAAGGTAGATCAGTCATCCCCTGTCCACACACTACTTTAGTATTGCATCATCGTAAGTCCTTTGTTCCCACTGTACTCGATTATTCTTGCCCAGCTCCTCTTGGTCCATCGTGATAGTCCAGGCCAAAATGGTATAGTAATCGTGCTAGTGATGGTGATCCCTCGTTTTGATCATGTCCTACATTTGAGTGGCTAAGCTTGGGAACGCAGCCGGTTGGGTATATGGAGCCGTACGCATTGACACTACCGCTTTTGGAACTGGAGGAAATTATGCAGGACCTGTTTAGCTCGGAATTGCCCTGACTTACCCGATAGCTGAACTGCTTCTAATGGCAAAAAATGACGGAAGTTGGCTCTCGAGATGGACTGTTCTGCGTATGCTATCGGCTCTGCCTGCAGGAGGGGGGTTACCAGATTACCTTCTACTACCATCGGGATGAGGTGGACCACCGAGATGCACTGCCCCGCCAAGCGGATGACCCAGAAATAGATAAGATACAAAAGCTGGGAAAGGCTCTTAAGTCCCGAAACTTTTCGAGTAGACTCTATTTTTTCGGAGGTCCTGCCGCCGCTGGGATGCCTCGGAGATCCTGCTTTTTTGAGATCGTGCCTTTTTGTGAAGCTACAACTAATGTCGTCCTTCCAGCTGCCATTAGATCATTCCGCCGTTCGTGCTCCCCTTGATAAAGGGCCAAAAGTAGTGCAGAGTCATGTATGATCCCATTTGTTAGCCTTTAGCTATCCATGATGCAATACATTTTGTTGGTACGCTGGGCCAGTGGTGTAGCAGTAACCGTGCTGTTGTGATGGTGATCCCCCGCCTTGACCATGGGTGATTCTTAAATGGCTGACGCAATACGAGGGAATGGAACGTTTATTGGCATGGCGTCTATGGTTGTTAACTGAGACATGCATACTTACAGGGCTCTCGCTTGTGAACTGATCTAGATCTCCATGTGAACTTGCTTTTTGGTCGGCGGAGAACTTTCTTGCCCTTTTTTGGCCCGGTTCGATGGGCAAAGCAATTCTTTCTCCTCTGCAACCGCTTCCTCTACTCGCTATAGAACGGAGTAGTTTCCCCCTAGACTCGCCCCTTTCTCGCCGCCCTAGAAACTAGGATTGGAATGACATGGCATAAACTCGCCCGCGAGAGGATTAGGAACGAAGTTCTGGCACGTTCTACCCAAAAAAAAGAGGGCACTTAATCAACAGGCTGACAGCAAGACTAAAGAGATGAGCTAACAGATGAAGCGAAGAATTATACCTGACTTTCCCACGGAGGACGAGTCGCAGCGTATTATTAGAATTGAAGGACCTGAGTTTGGGCAGTACCCTACTTATCTGTTCTCGATCAGACGATGGGTAAAGATTGGGTGAAGCCTTATCTGTCGAAAAGACGTGCTCAACTACGGTAACTGGTGAACAGAGTGACTCATATTCATAGATTGGAGACCGGGAGAGAGACCTCATAAACAAAAATAAAAAAGAAGGCGATATATCCAAGTCCCTCGTGCACCGAGATCCGTTTTCTTGGGCTGGTTAAAATGGCAAAGAGGATATTTTTCAATTGACACCGACGGATCCATTTGCTCTAGCTAGCAAGGAAATGGTAAGTGTAAACTTGACGACCTCTCGCAACATCTTGCTTTGATCAAAATCAAAGAAGTACGCTTTTAACGAAAGTTAAATTAAACTATATGGGATCGCCCACCTAAGACTCCTTCTGAACCTTTAGGATTGGATCATCGTTGGTACTTCTTTCATTTCCTATTTTGCTTGCGGGATGTCCTCGCATTAGTGTGAGTTCGTTGCCCACGTAAGGGCGATCCTTCTTGATGACGAATTCCACGATAACGAGAAATAGAAATCAATCGTTCGATGTCTGCTCGTTCTTCTCTCTTCAATTCCCAATGAACAACATGATCTTGGCCTATCATTTCTTCAATTTGCCCTATCTGAGACTTAGTTAACTCCTTGATCTTGATCTTCCCACTGATACCTAGTCGAGAACGAATCTGAATGGCTTTTTGAGATCCTATTCCATCCATTTTTGTTGAAGCAATCCTTACTTGCTCTTCGGGAACCGATCTAGCTCCTGGTAACATTCTTCATTCATATTAAAAGATTCCCCCTAGACAGGCAGATGTACGAGTTGCGAAGAAGAAAACTATCTTTTTCTGTTGGTTGTTGACCAACGGAAAGCATGGGAGTTTCCTGACTTCTTGCTCACGAAAGAAGATACTTATTCTACGAGATTAGTTGTGATATCTACTTATTATATGCAATTAGTTATATGAAAATGTAAGTATACTAGCTAGAGATATCACTGAGTGGCAAACTCCTTGATTTTTTTTTTTTAGTTAAGGAATGCAAGATTAACTGATAGGCGAGGGTCCATCTGCTCCAAGAATCTAAGACTCAAAGAAGGGCGTTAGGAGATATACTAGCGGAGATATAATGGCATTTTCCTACTTGTGAAGTGGCTTAGTCTTCCTCTCTTCGAGCTCCTTAGGAATCGATCTGTTCCACGTTAACTACTACATTTATGGACTAATAAAGATGCCCGTTCCTAGAGAAAGTAATTCAACAGCTGCAGATTCAATGGATTTTGATCAATATCATATGGCTCTGAAGACTTGTTAGTTTGGAGGGCACTTTCGCACCACCCCTCAAAGTCAAGTGAGTCCTTGACCTCAAGAAGAACTACAAGAATACCCGACTAAGCTAGCAGAAGCCTGCCTAAGCAGAAAGATTTTTCTTGGCCCATATGAGAAGCTTGGGAGACCCTCTAATGTAACCTTTGCCTGGCGAACAAAAGAAGACCAATATGCGGCTAGCCCAGATTCGTCTCTGGCTCGGCGCCTCCATTTTTCCACGTACTATTACCTTTCAATCAACGTTCACGGAAAGATCAGAAGTAGCCCTCTTATTAGGAAATGATGCACCACCTATCTTTGCACTCCCCTTTCTCCTTCTAGTAAGGCGTCGCTCGCTTGAAAGGCGCCAACCTAGGATCGAAAGGTCTTGGTCAGATCAGATAGAATGGTTTTCTCAGGCGAGTCGCCGGCCATCCAAAGCCTGGTCAGAAAGAAGAACCTATGAAATGCTCGCCGTTGGGATATAGTCCAGCGCCTTTCCTCCCCATAAGAATAAGAGTGCTCGATGCGGCGCGTAGTACCTTCCGTCTCAATGAATTGGAGAAGGGCCTTTCGACCAATGCCATTGAAGGGCATAAGGGCAGCAATCAGTAAATCTTCATTAGCTATCATGAAATTATCCAATTTTTGACGATATTCAGCATCAACAAGCAACGGCTCCTACCGCGAAAGCCGTTGCGCGTTAGCACGCTCATCCGTTTTCTTGGTCCACCTATGTTCTTTTTGCTTGGAAGTTAGTTGAGATAATTCCTCATCCTCCGAACCAGATTATTCATCCTCACTATGATTTTCTCCATCAGCAGCAGTATTAGTGCCACCAGCAGCGATATTAGCCTTTTTCTCCGCCTTGCGCCTACGTTTTTCATCATCTTCTTCTGCTTGATCAGCCCAGGATTTAGACGAAGGCTTTTTCATGGAAGAGTTAAAATGAGAAGGTTTCCCCAGATTTTCAGTATCAATTACATCATCAACTTCAGGATCAGAATCCACTTCCGTAGGCTTAACAGACGAAGCTTCAATAACTAAACCAGAGTATGCTATATCTGCGCCACCCTTGGATGGTTTTTTGGGATCAAGAATCTCCTTACCATCATCTCCTTTAACTCCTGAAGTTCCAATAGGTTGAATTTTGATCCCTCTCGAGAAAGATTGGCGGAGAAACGAGTCTTTCCTTTCAGTAGGTCTCATTACATTGAGAGATAGGGACAAGGAGAGAGACCTATGAGAACACACAAGCAGATCGGAGAGATCAGATAGCCAGATATGTGATGATCCACCACTGCTGCTAAGTCCAATCATGAAAGAGTCATCTGCTTGCCATCGATGTTGTGTGATTAGTCACGCGCATACGTTTTCTTACCGGGAGGGAAAGTACTGAAATAAAGGATTTGTCGAAAGCACTAGGATCCAGATCTGCAGCGCTTATTGATTCAATCACAGCTGATACGCATTCAATTGTAAACAGAACACTGGTTAATTTAACAGTTAGCAAATCTGTACCCTAGCAGCCTATTCTCTAGCAGCTGATTCAAGACCAGCCGATTCAATTGCAGCTACTTCGAAAAAACTTATTATTATGGCGGACCGGCTTCCCAGAAAGGTTAATGCCCTATCCTAGGATTGGATTCATCCCCATATGGAACTGAAACCAGAGCAAGAACCTAAAAAGCGATAACAAGCTAAAAGGCGCATCTCTCTAAGCCAAGATCGTCTGCTCCTCAGCAATTGATCCAAAAAGTACCACAGCTCCTTCCTTCTTAGGCGAGCGAAGTGACCCCCGTTGGACGTTGGAAGAAAGAAGCTAATAGAGAAGAAAAGAAAGAAAGAGGTGAACTCGATCGGGTTAATTATCAAATCCGATCCTTGCATCATCTGATCTCGATCGGGTTAACTCAAAAATGAAGAGAGTTCGCATCGAATAAGCCAATTGAGACTATCGTCTATTTACAGCAAATCAAGATTAGATGGAGAAAGAGAGCTTCAGTCAACATAGTCCTAGAAGCTAAGCTCCATTCATGCCCACTTCTATTCCTAAGAGCCCATCATTCTACTAAAGGACGGAGGCTACTTTCGGGACATTGGTTGCAGCGATTTGTAGACCAATATCAAAGGTCTTCGCTCCTGTCTCGTGATTCACTGTGCATCTGAGATGAATAAATGAGGGTCATTCTTTGTTCAAAAAGAGACAACAGCCTTTAATAAGTAGATATCACAACTAATATCGTAGAATAAGTATCTTCTTTCGTGGAATTCATTAATAGCATTCAAGGCTAGACTCCGATAGAGGAGTTACAAAAGACAAAGTTGTCATTTCTTCCTTCTTCTGAATCGCTTCCCACTGGTTGAGCGACTTCGCATTCATTGCTACCCTCCTTTTTCTAGAAAAGGTATGGAAATAATCCCAGATTTGAGCTTGACTATGAAAATAGCCCATTAAAGACTTTGGAGTGGGAACCTAAAAAGGAATAGGACCGAAAAGGGATCCAGTTGGAAGAGATTCATTCTTAAATTAGATCCTTGGAACTTCGATATATTCGCCTCTTGGATGGTCTGGCTCAGACCTTCACTCGGCAGGAACTGAAGCTGGAACGGTAGCAGGAACTGGAACGAGAACGGGAACTTGAACAGGAGCAGGAAGGGGAATCAGTTGCCAAGGGTCTCCTGTTGGAACCATTTATCTTCTTTTATCTTTGGTCATATCTTACTTTCAGCTGGGACAAAGCAACTCAAGAGAGGTAGGCAGTCACTCGACCAGGGAAGAGGAATGACACGTGTCGCACTAGTTATACAAGTGGAAGAAAGTAAGTCAACAGTGCCAGGGCAAGTCGATCCGGAAGGGAGTAAGCGACAGCTGAATGGAGATGATGTCTTGAGCACCCTTTTCCTTTTAAGAGAGCGAAATTACAGGGCAGGTAGTAGGGCTTTTTGCGCTAATGAATCTCGAATAAGGTTTTGCTTTCTTGCTATATGGGGGTCAAAATCCTACCTCTTTTCTTACAGGGGAAGCACTCCGGAGGCCTTAGCAAGCTCAATAGTCTTAAAAGGGAAGCGTAACCTGGCCTTGGCTTCGCCATTTGCTACCGAAGAGGTTAAATCAATAGTTGGTACTACTTCTTATTAGAGGGTGAAATCGTACTTGGTCCCTGAGGTCACAGACTAGCGGCTCCGGCTTTATGATAAAGAATTGGCTCTTTGCCACTGGGGCTCCATCTTTCTTAGGGAAGAGAAAGTCCGGGTTCTGTCCAGAAAGTCGGGTGGACTTCCCTATTGACTAGCTTTAGGAACTCTGAATCGTGGGCTTCAACCGGGAAGACTCTCGCCCGTGGTCACACCTGTGTCGGTACAGTCGCCTTCCGGCTATACGATCATTCTCTAATCCCGTCCTTTTCAGTCTGAAGATGATTTAGAACTGGAAGATGCTAGCTACGGTTGGTCACTAGAAAGAAAAAGTAGGTCCCGCGTAAGTAAGGGCATTTAAATCCTATGTAGACTAAGTTGACTGACTGGATCTGTCTTGTACGGAATAGCTGAAGATTAGGATATAAGTATGCGCTGTTGATATAAGTTAGAGTGCTTTTAATCGAGACTAGGATGAGCCTATTTGTAAGGTATAAGTTGGTCTGCCCTCGTGTGCAAGGTCTAAAGTGAACCTTATGAAGTAAAAAGGCTAGGAGAATGTTGCCAACTGTAGACCCTGTGACATAAGATCGTAAGTGTGAAGTCTAGTAAACTGGAACGGCTTTGATAGAGTAGTTTTTCGCTTTGAATAAGTTTGTAGAAGAGTCGATTAGAGCCGAGATCCAAAGGATCGCCAAGACTCATTCCCCCTGACTGTCCGGTTAAGATAAAGAGTTTTGTGTTTAGGAATGGGCTTGGTATTTACAGCCATTAGTCAGAGGGAGAGCGCACATTCGGTAGTCTATTGTGCTATTTCCTTTGCCCATCTTGGTGTCTCAGATCAATGAGGAAGAGACTGGTCAGAGGTAGCTGCTAAAGAACTGAATATAGAAAGATGGACGAGGCGATTGAAGCGATCTGATCAATTCAATCATTTCCAATAGGGGCGTTGAAGCAAGGTATCAGTTAGTGCACTGGGGATCATATGAAAGGAGGAATACCATGACTCCGTAGTCTAAATCAACCTATTCATAGCGGAAACCGAGGACCGGTACAGCTAGAAATCTATGAGCCTGTTATTTTGCTCACAGTTG